>CM076573.1:736259927-736749445 GCA_034641835.2 Pinus albicaulis | reverse complement strand
AGATCTAAATATTTGCCTGTTGGAATTTCCTGCATAATTTACTGAATCAGATCTGCAATTTTCTGAATCACACATCTAAAGAGGGCTCAAAAAAATGATTTTTTCAATTTTGGTAAACTTTTCCTATTTTTTGGCATATTGGGCATTTGTTTTAGCATCATTAACTTCTTGATCTACTGATTTGTTTACTGCTGTTATAAGATATATCATATCTGATCTAGCACTAAATACTACATCTTAAAGTGGCTTAAAACTAAAATTTTACTTTGGGAAGTTGTTGGGCATTTCACCGATCATTGCTAGTCACTATTGGCTTTTCATCTATTAGATCTAGGGTGTTTTCGTTATTGCTGTTATCACTTTTTTATTGCTGTCATAAAAGTCACATATAACATCTTGAGAGGTCTGAAAATTGCAAATTTACATTGGCTAAACATTGGGAAATTTTCTACTTTATATGCTTGGCAATTTTCATGTTAAAGTGATCTCACTACTGTTGTCATAAAATTAATAAGTGTTGGAATGCTATTGTTGATTTTGGAATCTAACACTTACTTGTCTTGAAAATTTGTTAACTTCGCACTAAAACCACTCACACATCTAAGTTTTGAATATCTAATCTCATTGATGGTCTAAGTTGTTTGAGCATTAAGGTCTAATTGTTTTTTTTTGGTAAGTTAGGCTAAACTATATTAATTCAAAGAGAAACTTTACATGGGTGACCCACTGAGATGGTAAGCTGTGCTTATCCAATCCCAGCCTTCGATGCTTTCAGAGTAGCGTAGGCATGGGGTTGCCTCCTGGGAGGAAACCAACCCTTTAATAGCATCAAACAGTAAAAAATTACAAGGTGTGCCGTGACACATGAAATAGCAAAAAATCTATAGTATGCACTGAAATAACAGAAAACAGATAAGAGCCGAGTAGCTGCGCAGTGATGGTGTTCCTTCATCATCCTCGGTGACAGGGTCCTCCTTCTCGATGCAACATCCATACTCCTGTGCTATTGCCTCCTCCCCAGTAGAAGGCACGCGCGGGGGCTTTGTAGCAGCTGCACAGAGGAAGGAGCGACCGAGTACTCAGCATCAGGTACACGCATCCAGACACCCTCCGAGTCCATGATCCACACATCGGTGTCCTCCCCCGCGGCCTCCTGTACTGGGAGAGGCTTGGTTTTGCGAGGAGTGGGTTGCTCCAGGTGCGCGATGGTGGATTTCCTGGGCCCCCTTCTGCCCCTCTGATTCTCCTGAGCTGCGGCAATCTCCTCTTGGGTGCTCTCAGGGCACTGTGGTGCCTCCCTGGCATGGCTACCAGAAAAGGAGCCCTCGAAGGATTCCAAACGATTGTCTTGACCTTGCTGATAGCGACCCGAGAACGTGCCTCTTTGGCTACCCTTGATGGTCTTTTGGCGCTGATGCGGAGCCATGGGGGGGTGAAGCAACAGAGAGGTGGAGGCCGGTCCACATACGGTGACTTGCTCTTCAGGGGAGCGCTTAATAGAGAAGCGGAGAAGGGATGTGCGCAATTGAGAACTGTGCAGCAGGGGGGCTTGCAGCAGGGGGGTGCGCAGCGAGGGAGCTTGTTTCTGAATGTGTGCAACAGGGTGGATCTGTAAAGGTGAGGAATTCCAGAAGGGGGCGCGCAGCCAAGGGGAACATCGCGGGGAGCGCGCAACTTGGAGGGGCGCAATAGGGTGTGTTCCCAGCGGCCTAACTCCAGTATGGAGGCGCGCAGGAGGGAGGGCGCGCAACTAGTGGAGCACGCAGAGAGACTGAGGCAACAACAGAATGGCTGGGGGGAAAAGAGGGTTTTGGAGGCCAACAGGAGCAGCATGGGGATGACACAATGAGGAGGGACCTCGCCTTTTGAAGACCTGTGGCACAAGCGCGGATACTGTGCGATTTTCTGACACGATCGTGAGTGCGAGTTGGGACAGTTCTCATGGGGTGGCATGTGATTCAGGGTGTGGCAGAAGATTAGGTGCATTAGGGAGCTCATGTAAATGATTACAAAGAGGAGGTTTCACATCAGATTAGAGCTGGTGGTGCAGGACTTTGTCAGCCTGTGCATGGGAGGAATCAGTTTCGCACGTGCGCGTCATTTCCCCCGCATCCGGGGCATTAAGGTCTAATTGTTATCATTGTGTTTGACATCTAATTGAAGCATTGTTAAGAAATCATTGGATAATTGCTCAAAGTTAAAGAGACTTTGATATCTCGATTTTCTATTGGTTATCATTCTAAGTGAGCATCTCAATATTGGTCATTGGCATATCTTAAGTAGTCTCAAGTGATCATTGTTGCATCACATATTTCTTCTAATCACCTTGTGGAATATTGTTGAACATTGGCACTTGTAACTTGAGCACCTATCTTGTCTTAAGATTGTCACCTAATTATTGTTAAGTACTCTTGCTATAAGATAATTCACACTAAGTACTTGAACACTTAAGCAATCTAAACTCAAGTGCCTTCACTCATAATCGTTGCATAAGCATTCTAGTCTTAGGTTTTCACTTAACAACTTACCTCCAAGCATAAGCTTGGTTGATATATTCCTAGGACAACCCTTTTCCAACTTGCTTGAGGGATTCAACCCTTCTTAGTGGTTAATAGAGTGACCCTGCAGTCATCAGAGCCATAGTTTCTGCAGTGCCAGAGGCACTGGGTGTTTGGAACACAGGGGGAGGTATCGTTAATCAGGCCTTTTCCTGCTTCCCGTTGGCTTCCATCCCACAACCTACTCTGAAGACTATCTTTGTGGGATTTTGGCATATTGATGGGGTTTTCTTTTCCTTCCACATCATCACACGAATGCCACATCATCATTATTGCCATATCAGCTTCCCTTGGGGTTTTGGACCCAAAATTGAAGCTTTGACTTTGATCTACCATATCTCACAAATCATGAGGGCCCACAGAACGCTCCACATACCCACAAAATCAACAAGATGAGTAGAATCCAATGACGGGTTTGTACGACAATATCGACACTCTGTTGCTCCAAAAACTCCAATAAAGACAAAGTGTCTCCATCATCCAAGGAACCCAAACCTTAGGACTAGGGTTTGATCCCACAACAAAGATTTTTGCTGCAACACATCTGTTGCTAGACATCTTGTACTTGTTTTGACATCAATGATCTACTCAATCATCCTGCAACTGCTCTCGCTTTGACATCAATGACAACTGTTCAACATAATGCACATTGTCTCTTAAAGCAACAAATTTCTATGCCAGGAAATCATCAAGGAAACCAGGGCAGACCTAAGGCAACACTCACATGTGCTCTTTCAATCAACAATATTCTCAGCATCAATGTATCCATAAAGTCTTAAGTATCTAGTAGTGTGTCTCGGTTCATGAATGACTACATTGTCTAAATATTAGCTTTGCAACATTCCAATATACATGTCCAGGCTCTATATGGCTCAAAGAACATATTGTAAATCAAGAATCCATCAAAACTATATTTGAAGGGGAGGCTCTCTCAACTGCTCCAGTGTAAAACGTCATGCCAAGTCTCGCCCTCCTTCTGCTTGAGCGATGACTGTTGGTATGGCTAAAGCCTCAAGAAGGCCAAGTCCCTGTGAAATTTTCAGTCTGAAAAATCTACAGTTGCAGTGATAGATTTATTTCTCCTACTTATTACTCCAATAAGTTATTTACATAAATCTATCAGTAAACTTCGAAATAAATACTACTGCAACATTCTCAATTATATATGCAGAGAAGTAAATAGTAAAGAACATAAGCATAAGAACCAATCACATGTACACAATTATTTTTGGACAAATGTCCCCAGGAAAACCCAATGCGGGAAAACCGGTGCAACAGATGAGGGTTTTATGAATATTCTTTAGCAAATGAATCTTTACAAGGAATAAAATGACAGATATAATCTGGAAACACCTGAGACAAAATTCTCGGCTCCTTACAATTTCCTAACACCCGGATCAGCCTCTGCTTCCCTTTGTGTTTGTCTGCTTGTTTCTTTGCGCAGTCCCTGCACTGGACCGTGTAAGTCTGCATAGGCTCTGCGTGGGTTTACTGTGCTACCTCCTGTGGCCCACTACGTCCCTCTATCCTCGAGCTCAATCACTGCTGACTCCCTCCTCCTCCTTCTGCTTCTGCAACTCTCCCACTGAGATCGAATTCTATTCATTCAGAATTGATCTCATTTGGGTACTGAGTGTATGCCCGACTTACTTTCCAAATGACCCTCAAGCCTTCTTTTATAATCTTCTCGTTGGTGAATGAATGACCCAGATTAGAAGTCTAATCAATGGCTAAGATTAAAACTTGACTTGATCTTCATTTTCTAGAAGATTCACACTCTGTCTTATTAATACCCTTTAATTATTTAATTTCCCTAAGTTTAGACTTGGGTCTCCATTAAAATAATTAAATTATTTTAATAAGGCATGAATCGAGTGGAATTTCCACAAATAGTTTATGGGTTCTTTGGAATACTAGTGTCCAAGTCTCCTCCCAAAGTTTGGGACTTAGTCACTTTTTGATGCTACAAAAATCAACACTCCCTCTTAGCGAGGAAAGTGTTCCAGCAATATGCACGCTACATGCTGCTCTGCTTTTGAAGCATCCTCTGCGCTGCTGATCTCTGGACGCTGCCCCTCATCTTCTGCGCTACTGCCTTCTGTACTGCTTCTCATGACACTGCCATTGTCACTGTTGCATCTGTACTGCAGCTCCCACTGAATCCTAATCCTATCCATTCCTGCTACTGGAATGGATTCTTGATCATCCCCATCTTCTCTCTGAAGTAGACAAACTTAGTCTTCCCTAGAGCCTTCGTGAGGATGTTTGCCACTTGTTCTCCTGTGGGAGTTTACTGCAACTGTACAGCGCCCTGTTGGACACAATCCCTGATGAAGTGACCCCTGATGTCAATTTGCTTCGACCGATCATGAAACACAAGATTTTCAGAGAGCTTGATGCAACTCTGATTATCACATAAAATACTGGTTGCTTCCATTTTCTCCTTTAGTAGGTTCATAAATAGTTTCCGAAGCCATACCCCCTCACATGAAGCTGTGCTAGCTGCCATATATTCAGCCTCCGCTGAGCTCAGTGCCACAGATTTCTGTTTCCTGCTGCACCAGGAAGTCATCCTTGATCTTAGACTGAAACAGTACCCACTGGTACTCTTCCGATCAATTGGACTCCCAGCCCAATCTGCGTCGATGAGCCCACTCAACCTGACATCACTGCTACGGGTGTACTTTAATCCAAGCTCAACTGTTCCTTGAAGGTACCTGAGAACATGATTGGTTTATTTCTCCTACTTGATTTAAATTAATACAAGTTATTTTCAGAAATTAGATTCATAAAATACCGAAATAAATACAACTACAACCTACTCATGCAAATCATTTACTGAATAATATGCTCATCCAACAAAGTGTCACATGGATTTTTGGACACAAGTCCCCAGAAAAACCCAAAGCGGGAAAACTGGTGCAACAGATATGAGGGTTTATTTATGAAGTATATTCTGAGTACAGTAAACCTTGGTTCCAGATCTAGAAATCTCGACAGAGAATAAAAGAAATCAAATCTGTAGCTAACCTATAGATCTAGGACCAAATATCTCACTGATCCACTCCATCAAACAGGATTTAAAAGACTCAGCCCGGATATGGTCCTAGAAACCCCAGCGCTGCCCCTGAAGCCTCAACGTCAACCTTGCTAGCCTTAGAATGCCACTGCGCTGCCCAAATAGGGACTGCGTAACCCTTGAGAGGGTGACGCAGGCTTTACGCTGGCCCTGGAGACCCTCTGCGTAATTTTTGAAGCCCTCTAGAGCCTCTGCGCTGTCCTACGCTACTATGCTTCTCTGCGCTGTCCTTGTTGCTGCTCTTCTGTCTCTTACTGACTCTTGGCTTCGGGATTAGATCATCCCCTTGGCCAATACTATCCCTCATTGAAGATTATTCCTCCTGAAATTTTTAGCAAACCCTGCCCTAGAATTCCAGATCTATTTCTCAGCTCTGCAACTGTGTGTGTGTCTCCAATTGACCCTCAAGCCTTTCTCTTATACTTTTTCGATGATCTCATCAACGATCGGGATTAAAGCACTCCTCAACGGCTGAGATTAAAATACTACATGATCCATGTCTTTTAGAACATTTCAGCACATGTGTTAATTAATTCACTTTAATTATTTAAATTTCCTAAGTTTAGACTTAGGAAATCCATTAAAATAATTAATTATTTGAATAACTTGAACACCAGCTGAAATTTCACGAAACACTTTTTGGGTTTTGGATTTCAAGTGTGTCCTAGCCCCTCCACAAAATTTCAGGGCTAGAGCACACTCGATGCTACACCAACTATACAAAATCTCAACCCTCCCTCTTAGCATGAAGTGTGCTCTAGCAATGCATCCACACCATGCACTACAACATTTTGAAGTTGGATTCTGTGTTGCTGATGCTTGGCCTGTTGCCCTTCATCCACTACACTGCTGCACTCTGTATTGCTACCCCTGCCACTGCCACTGACACTGCCACATCTGTACTGTAACTCCCTCTCAAATTGCTGCCCATAGCTCTGCCACTGCTAACTGTTGCACTACAACTCAGCTGTTGATAAGTAAGCAACTGAAAGACTTCTGCCCAATTGTTTGACAGATAAGTCAGGTTACCTTCCATTGCTGAAGCTCCCTGGATGTTGATTTATGCTGCCCTCCAGGAGGCACTGTTATGCTGCAACTCTATACTGCGTGAGCCCAACTTCTCTGCGTTGCTGAAATCCCATCAGCGTCTACGCTGCTGCTACCTCTGCATTACGCTGCTCCCTCTTCAGCTCTTCAGCTCCCTCTTCCACTTCAATGTGACCTTCTACAACTATCTCCCGACTCACCCCGCTACCGTCTTAAGGCTCCCGTAGCTCGTATGTGATCCAAGAGTAGGGCTAACTCAAGGATCTCGCCATCATCTGTAGATGCTCTACATATCCATGTCACCCCACCTCTTCTCTTGAGGCATATGAGCACTCATGGGTGCATCATCATCAGGGCCATCATCCTTTGCTGCTGCAGCCTTGGAATCAAAAGATCCTTTGTCCTTTTTCTTAGGACAAGTGCTGGTGAAGTGTCCAAGATCGCCACAGTTAAAGCACTGGACCTTGGAAAGGTCCTTCTTCTTCTTCCTTTGCTACTTCCTTTCCCTTGATGCAAGGGCTGCATCATCCTCCTCCTCCTTTACTTTGGATTTTTCGCTTCCACCACTGATGTTCTGCCTCTTGGTGATCCTCCTGATCTCCTCTTGGCGGAGGATAGCCCACATGTCAGCCTAAGATGGTAACGCTGCCCTTCCCAAAATGCTCTGGGCAAACGTTTCCCAATCTTCCAAGACTGCATTCACAGCAGTCCTCACTAAGAGCCCCTCATCTGGAGTAGCACCAATGCCAACCAACTGATCTCAGAGAGCTTGAAGTTTGAAGAGGAATGGATCTATCTCTTCACCCTTCATCATTTGGAACAACCGCATCTGGTTCTCCAGAAGCATTCTCCTTTGGACGGAGCCTCCTTGGTACATCGCATCCAAGGCTACCCACATGTCATTTGTTGTAGTCTTACCAACAATATGAGGAATCGTGTGGTCCTTGACTCCGTCTATGATCAAACGCTTAGTCCGCGCTTGATTTTATTCATACTTCTTCAGAGGATCTGCATCGGTTGGTACAACAAGAACCTTCTCTCCATGATCTTTGAGACCATACTCATCCAGAATCGACAGGATCCTGGCCCTCTAGATAACATAGTTGGACATGTCGTCCAATCTATTTTGATCCCTCAGTCCATATCAAGCCATCTTGCTCAGATCTGACAGAAACAATACTTCTTCTTCCTTTGGATCTGAGTTTCTTAGTGACCTAAACCTTCTAGTAACTGCTTCTGCTAAAGACGATTTCCCTCCTGGAAATCTTGCGCCCAAACACAAGCGGACAACACTCTCCGATCCTCCTGATTGAAACTCAGATCTGTTTGGCTCAGATCTGCTGAGTAATTGTCTTCCTCCCGCCTTTGTTGACTTAGCTAGGTACAATTCTGCACCTGCAAAATCTCCACCCCACCAGCACTGCTGAAGATCTAAAGCACTGTTTTCGGTTCTTGGCAAGATTCTTCTGCAACTGGAGAAATGACTGGGCTGCGTCTCACTGACTAGCCTAGCGCAGCTTCAATGCTGCTCAGAAGTGGAGCGCGTAACCCCAAACTGGGTGACGCAGTCGTTACGCTGCCCTGGGAAGGGTCTGCGTAAGCCTGATGGCTTTCTGCAGCTTCGACGCTGTCCTCTTCTGGATCTGCGTTCTCCTACTGTCAAGATGCCCTTTCCGGATTTGCTGCTTCTTCTACCACCCTGCAGAAAATATTTCTTCAGCTGATTGCTGATGCCCTTTCCGGATTTGTTGCTTCTTCTGCCACCCTGCAGAAAATATTTCTTTAGCTGATTGTTGGAGATTCAACTTGATCTGCTATCGCTTTGATACCATGTGGAAACTCTACTGTAGTATCTTGGTTTATTTCTCCTACTTGTTTTAAATTAATACAAGTTATTTTTAGAAGTTAGATTCAGAAAATATCGAAATAAACACAAATACAGCCTACACATGTAGATCATTTACTGAATAATACGCTCATCCAACAAAGTTACACATGGATTTTTGGACATAAGTCCCCGGAAAAACCCAAAGAGGGAAAACTGGTGCAGCAGATATGAGGGTTTACTTATTAAGTAGATTCTGAGTACAGTAAATCTAGGTTCAAGATCTGGAAATCCAGACAAAGAATAAGAGAAATAAAATCTGCAGTGAACCTATAGATCTAGGTCCAAATATCGTACTGATCCACACCCCCAAACAGGTTTTACAAGACTCAACCCATATTTGGCCCTAGAAACCCCAACGCTGCCCCTAAAGCCTCGGCGTCAACTTTGCGAGCCTCAGAATGCCACTGTGCTACCCAGAGAGGGACTGCGTAACATTTGAGTAGGTGACGCAAGCTTTACGTTGGCTCTAGAGACCCTCTGCGTAATTTCTGAAGCCCTCTGGAGCCTCTGCGCTGCCTTGTGTAGTACCTGCGTAGCGGCTGCATAGCACCTGCGTAGCTGCTGCTCTTCTTCTCTGCGCTATCCTTGTTGCTGCTTCTCTACCCCTCTTACTGACTCTTGGCTCCACGATCAGATCATCCCCTTAGCCAATACTACCCCTTGTTGTAGAAAATTCCTCTTGAAATTCTTAGCAAACCCTGCCCTAGAATTCCAGATCTATTTCTCAGCTCTGCAACTGTGTGTGTCTCTCCAATTGACCCTCAAGCCTTTCTCTTATACTTTTTCGATGATCTCATCAACAACCGAGATTAAAACACTCATAAACGGTTGAGATTAAAAGACTGCTTGATCTGTGTCTTTTAGAACATTTCAGCACGTGTTAATTAATTCACTTTAATTATTTAATTTTCCTAAGTTTAGACTTAGGAAATCCATTAAAATAATTAATTATTTGAATAACTTGAACACCAGTTGAAATTTCACATAACACTTTCTTGGTTTTGGAGTTCAAGTGTGTCCTAGCCCCTCCACAAAATTTCAAGGCTAGAGCACACCCAATGCTACGCCAACTATACAAAATCTCAACACCAGGAAGTCATCCCTGATCCTAGACTAAATCAGTACCCACTGGTACTCTTCCGATGACTAGACTCCCAACCCAATCTGCGTCGGTGAACCCACTCAACCTGACATCACTGCTACGGGTGTACTTTAATCCAAGCTCGACTGTTCCTTGAAGGTACCTGAGAACATGCTTGGCTGCTACCCAATGAGCCCTCTTAGGTTCCACCATGAACTGAATGACGGTATTTACAGCATAACAGATGTCTGGCCTTGTGTTTACTAGATACATCAAGGATCCTATGAGCTTCCTATACAAAGTAGGATCAATCCCATCATCTTCGAACGTGCTGATTTTCTTCCAGTTGGTGATCATTGGAGTCGTCATGGGTCTACAATCCTCCATCTGAAATCTCTTCAGAATCTCTGTAGTATATCTTCCTTGACCAAGAAAGATCTCCCCCTTCTGCTACCAAACTTTCGGCCTCAAAAAATAGTGCATTAGCCCTATATCCTTCATGTCTTTGATGAGCCTTTTTGATCCTGTCAGAAATATATCATCTACATATAAAGGCAGTATCAGGGGCTCACTCCCTACCCTTAGATAGTAGAGATTGGGATCTGCGTCACTCTTGATGAATCCCATCTTCTGCAAGTAGCTGTCAATTCGACCATACCAGGCTCTAGGAGCTTGCTTTAGTCCATATAAAGCTTTCTTAAGCCTGCACACATGAGTCTTCTGATCATGCGTCTCGAACCCTTTTGGTTGTTCAATATACAACTCTTCTTCTATCACCCCTTTCAGGAACGCAATCTTGACGTCCATTTGGTGAATCTCCCATCCCATCAAGGGATATCACGGATCTAATAGAGGTATATTTGGTTACTGGGGCGAAGGTTTCTTCATAATCTATCCCTTCCTTCTGAGCATACCCCTTAGCCACAAACCTGGCTTTAAATTTCTCATTGCTGCCATCTGCAGCGTACTTGACCTTGTAGATTCATCTTGATCCTACAACTGATCTCTCCTAAGGTCTGGGGACCACCTCCCAGACATCATTCGTCATGATGGAACTGCACTCTTCCACCATTGCATCTACCCATACCTGGTGCTGAGCTGCGTCTCGAAAACTAGAAGGTTCCCCAACCTGTGCAACCAAGGCCTGATAACTCTCAGGCTCCTTACGTTGTCTCTTCTCATTTCGGGGAACTCCGACAAAGTCTTTTGCATCCCTCAAAATTTGTCGTAGTTCCCTGCTCGTTCTCCCACTGGTAGTGGGCGAATTTACTTGCTCTCCCTCCTTCTATTCCTCGGGAGAAATGTCCTTTGGATCCCCATGCCTTGGAGAGGCAACTGAATTCTCTGCCGCTGGTTGTTGAGGTTGAACCAGCGGATCCTCCTTAGACTGCTTAGCCAAAGGCAACTCGCAGGATCTTCTGAAGGCCCTCTCCTCCATGAATTTCACATCCCTCCGCACTACAACTTTCTTGCTCTTAGGAATATAGATGCGATATGCCTTTGCATTCTCACTGTATCCTACCAGATACCCCTTTTCCATAGTCATGTCCAACTTCTTCCTCTTCTCACTGTGCACATGACAGTAAGCTGTAATGTCGAAGATCCTAAAGTGACTCACCTTAGGCTTGTTGCCAGTGAAGACACTTTCCGGCGTGAGCCTTGTTGATCTTGTCAGAAATAGATCATCTACATATAAAACCACTATCAGGGGCTCACTCCCTACCCTTAGATAGTAGAGATTGGGATCTGCGTCGCTCTTGATGAATCCCATCTTCTGCAAGTAGCTGTCAATTCGACCATACCAGGCTCTAGGAGCTTGCTTTAGTCCATACAAGGCTTTCTTAAGTCTGCACACATGAGGCTTCTGATCATGCGTCTCGAAGCCTTCTGGTTGTTCAATATACAACTCTTCTTCTATCACCCCATTCAGGAACGCAGTCTTGACGTCCATTTGGTGAATCTCCCATCCCATCTACACAGAAAGGGATATCACAGATCTAATAGAGGTATATCTGGCTACTGGGGCAAAGGTTTCTTCATAATCTATCCCTTCCTTCTGAGCATACCCCTTAGCCACAAACCTGGCTTTAAATTTCTCAGTGCTGCCATCTGCAGCATACTTGACCTTGTAGATCCATCTTGATCCTACAACTGATCTCTCCCGAGGTCTGCGGACCACCTCCCAGACATCATTCGTCATGCTGGAATTGTAGTCTTCCACCATTGCATCAACCCATACCTGGTGCTGAGCTACTTCTCGGAAACTAGAAGGTTCCCCAACTTGTGCAACCAAGGCCTGATACCTCTCAGGCTGCTTACACTGTCTCTTCTTATTCAGGGAACTCCGACAAAGTCTTCTGCATACCTCGGAATTTGTCGTAGTTCCCTGCTCGTTCTCCGACTGGTAGTGGGTAGATTTACCTTCTCTCCTTCCTGTAAATCCTCAGGAGAAATGTCCCTTGGATCCCCATGCCTTGTAGAGGTAGCTGAATTATCTGCCGCTGGTTGTTGAGGTTGAACCAGCGTATCCTCCTTAGACTGTGTAGTAGAAGGCAACTCGCAGGATCTTCTGAAGGCCCTCTCCATGAATTTCACATCCCTCCGCACTACAACTTTCTTGCTCTCAGGAATATAGATGCGATATGCCTCTGCATTCTCACTGTATCCTACCAGATACCTATTTTCCGTAGTCATGTCCAACTTCTTTCTCCTCACTGGGCACATGACAGTACGCTGTTTAGCCGAAGATCCTAAAGTGACTCACCTAAGGCTTGCTGCCAATGAAGACACTTTCCGGCATGATCTTTCCCAATGCAATGTGAGGGATCCTGTTCTGAACATAGACTGCTGTATTAAAAGCTTCAACCCACAAAAATTTGGGCATATCTTGATCATACAACATCGCCCTTGCAACCTCGACAATAGTCCTTTTTCCTTTCTGCCACATCATTCTGCTCCGGATTATATGGAGCGGTCCACTCTCTTCTAATACCTTCCCCTGCGCGGAACCAAGTGAATTCAAGTGAATTCCTTGTCTGTGTATTCACCACCATTGTCTGAACGCAACACCTTGATCCACTTTCTTGTTAGATTCTCTACCAGAGCTTTAAACTCTTTAAACTGACTGAAAACTTCGTCCTTGGTCTTAAAAGTAGATCTAGGTTTTCTTGGAATGTTCATTAATAAAGGTGACAAAATACTCGCCACCACTAAGAGCTCTAGTGGACATTGGTGCAAAATATCTAAGTGTATCAAGCCCAATACACTCTTGGCCCTATTGCTACTTCGTTGATACGCTGCCTTGGCATATTTACCCAATACGCACCCTCTGCAGACATCATCCCACTTGGTGCTTAGTTTTGGGACTCCTGTGACAGTTTTCTTAAGAATTTTTAATGCCCCATGATGCAAATATCCCATTCTTCTATGCCATAGTTCATTAGGGTCCGTTTCATTATCACTGCCTATTAGTGCCATTGAGGATTCTAGCTGCAACTTATAGAGTTTGTTGCTCCTTAATCTGATCTGTGCTTTCTTCTTCCAACTGGGGTGTTTGACATAAACCCTGTTACCAATAAAGTAAACATCATAACCTCAGTTTTGAAGTTGAGACACTGAGAGCAAGTACATCCCTAGCTCGGGCACATGCAGTACATTAGTGGCCCGAAGCTTATTTCCAGCCTCGATCTGAAATACTATGGTACCACTTCCAATAGGGGTACATTTTGCTTTATTACCCATGGTTATTTTAAAATTCATCTGCTCCTATTGGTAGTCGGAAAAACATTCCCGCACTCCTATCATATGAGCAGAAGCTCCACTATCAATGTACCAGACCTTAGGAGAAGCAGTGCTTGACACAGAAGCAAATTCTTCTTCAAGTTTGGATGCAAGAACAGAAACATCGTGATCCATCTGTTCTATCATGCTTCTTTCCTTCTCTGGAGAACTGCGTGAACCCCTCTGGGCTGCTACCGCAATGTTAGATTTCTGTTCACTTGTTGATTTTCCGTTCCTGTTACTCATCTCTGGCTCTGATACCATGTGAAATTTTCAATCTGAAAAATCTACAGTTGCAGTGATAGATTTATTTCTCCTACTTATTACTCCAATAAGTTATTTAGAGAAATCTATCAGTAAACTTTGAAATAAATACTACTGCAACATTCGCAATTATATATGCAGAGAAGTAAACAATAAAGAACATAAACACAAGAACCAAGCACATGTACACTGTTATTTTTGGACAAATGTCCCCGGAAAAAACCAATGCAGGAAAACCTGTGCAACAAATGAAGGTTTTATTAATATTCTTCAGCAAATGAATCTTTACAAGGAATAAACTGGCAGATATAATCTGGAAACACCTAAGACAAAATTCTCAGCTTCTTACAATTTCTTGACACCCAGATTAGCCTCTGCTTCCCTCTGTGCCTCTCTGTGTGTTTCTTTGCGTAGTCCCTATGCTGGACTGCGTAAGTTTACATAGGCTCTGCGTGGGTTTATTGCGCTGCTTGTGGTCCATTGTGTCCCTCTATCCTCGAGCTCAATCACTGCTGACTCCCTCCTTCTCCTTCTGCTTATGCAACTCTCCCACTGAGATCGAATTCTATTCCTTCAGAATTGATCTCCTTCGGGTACTGAGTGTATGCCCGACTTACTTTCCAAATGACCCTCAAGCCTTCTTTTATAATCTTATCGTTGGTGAATCAACGACCCAGATTAGAAGTCTAATCAATGGCTAAGATTAAAACTTGACTTGATTTTCGTTTTCTAGATGATTCACACTCTGTCTTATTAATACCCTTGAATTATTTAATTTCCCTAAGTTTAGGCTTAGGGTCTCCATTAAAATAATTAATTATTTTAATAAGACATGAACCGAGTGGAATTTTCACAAACGGTTTCTGGGTTCTTTGGAATACTGATGTCCAAGTCTCTTCCCAAAGTTTGAAACTTAGAACACTTTCCGATGCTACAAAAATCAACAGTCCCCAACTTCGAACTGCCTCTCAACTCTGCCCCTGTCTGCATAAAGTTTCTGTTGGTTTTGGGCCATCTGCATGTTGTCGTTGAGAGCCCACAAAATATCTTGGCTCTCCTCTATCCAATCCTTGGACCTTGGGGCCTTGTTGTCTCCAAACATAACGTCAACAAAAGGCAATGCATTGTAACCATACAAAGCTCAGAATGGAGACATACCTATGGACAACAATATTCACCCAAGTGTAGCCACTGTATCGGTGCTCGTTGTTGACCTGTCACATAGTCACACAAGTAGCCCTCCACCCACTTGTTAACTGTCTTCATCCGCCCATCCGTCTAAGGGTGATAACTAGTACTCAAAGTGAGCTTTGTTCCCACCAATCAAAACAACTCCTGCCAAAATTCCCCCATGAACCGGTTGTCCCGGTCACTGACAATGGTCTTCGGTAGACCATGCAGTCGAAACACCTCCCCGAAGAACAATTCAACCACCTGTGAGGTCGAGTACCGAGCTGAGATGGTGGAGAAATGTGCAAACTTCCTCAGGCGGTCCACCACCACGTAAATGCAGTCCTTGCCCTGTACTGTGGGCAACCTGGTAATGAATTCCTTCAATATGCTCTCCCATTTCCCCTCAGGTATAGGAAGAGGCCTTAACAGGTCTGCAGGGTGTGACTGCTCACCCTTGTTCCTCTGCCATGTGTCACACTCCCTGATATGATTCAGAATATCATCCTTGAGGCCCCTCCACCCAAAACACTCTCTAATGGCCTTGTATGTCTTCGTGAACCCCTGGTGTCCTGCTAGTGGTGAGTCATGGGTAACCTATAAAATCTTCTCCCTTCGTTGAGAGTTGACCACTAAATAAATCTGGTCTCTGAAGTAGATCACTTCGTTCATCACCCTGTACTGATCATTTGTCACTACTCCATCAAGGACCTCAGATGCAAATCGGTCTTTGGAGTACCCTGACTGCAAGTCAATCTTCGAGAAGAACTTAGCCCCCCTCAGGTCATATATACGTGGGATGGGGTAGCGGTTCTTCATTGTCTTCTTGTTGAGGGCCCAGTAGCCTATGCGCATGCGTAAGGAGCCTTCCTTCTTCTTTACCAGAACAACTGATGAAGCAAAAGGGTTGGAGCTAGCCCTAAATTGCTTAAGTGCCAACAACTCATGGATAACCCTCTCTATCTCATCCCGATATGCCTTGGGATGTCGGTAAGGGGTCCTAATCACGGCCTATACCCCCGGCTCCAACTCAATAGTATGCTCAAACCCCCGGTCAGGCGGTTGACCCGATGGTATATCTCCAAACACTACTGGGTACTTGTCTAGAATGGCTTGTATCTTCGGGTGTGGTGGCTTGCGCTTACCCCCAGCCTCTAAAACCGACAACTCCATAACTCACTCAATGTCTCCATGTCTCAAATCAAGCTCCATCTTGTGGGTCGAAACAGTCTGAGGTGGGTAGGAGTGCATACCCTGTAGCAAAATTGGCTTGCCATCTGGTCCTACAAACTCCATCTCCAACTTCCTCCAATTAGTTGACTCCGCCAAGTGAATAGAGCTACTGGACCCCCAACACTATGTTGGTGTCCGGTATGTCCACCACAAAGAAGTGATCTGTCATGGAGTAGTTCCCCATGGTCACTGTCAAGGTGGGAACATAGCATGTGCACTGCATGGTTTTGTCCCTAGGTACAAGAACTGAGAATCCCTTAAACTCCTCAGTTGTGACGCCTCTCCTCTGAACCATCTGGGCATCAATGAAATTGTGGGTAGCCCCACTGTCCACTAGAACTGAAACATGCTGCCCCTTAACAGTGCCCCTGATCCTCAGGGTTAAAAACTTGGGTATCCCACGCAGAGATGCAAGGACCCCTCCGGAAAGTGCAAAGGAAGCCCCCCCTATTGGTGGTGGTGGCCCTCTCTCCCAGGGTGTTGTGCTGTCATCTCCACCCATCTCAAAATATGTCTCATCCTTTGCATCGCTGTCAGAAAAGACCTCAATGTAATAGGCCATGCTTGCTGCACATTTGTGGCCTGGTGCCCACAACTCCTGACAGGTAAAACACAACTTCCTCCTTCAGAGGTTTCTCTGGGTCTCCTCATCCATCTATCCACATCCCTGATTAGCCCTCGGTGGTGGAGCCCTGGTGTCTCTTCCCCTTTGCTAGAAACCCTGTTTGGGTGGTAGCGGTGCTCTAGCTCTAGGTAGGGAATCCTGTAGTTCTTGGGCTCTCCCTACTGCGTCCTGAAACGTGGTGGACCTATTGGACCTCACTAATCCCCGTAATGGCTCTGCTAGCCCCTCCACAAACATGTAGATCCTCCTAGCCTCCGACAAATCCTGCACCATCATAGCCAACTTTAGAAACTTCGAAATATATGCCTCAACACTCCCGGTTTGCTTGAGCCTTGTCAGCGCCCCAAAGTGCTCCTCAAAATATTTCCTCTCAAACCACTCCAAGACCCTCTTGATGAAATCATCATAAGCGGTCACTCTTGCATGTCCCAATTTGGTGAGCCCATGGAACCACCAATCACGAGCTTCCCCCTCCAGATGCAATGTGGTAATCGTGATTTCCTCTCCCTCCTTTGTTTGGTTCAGCTGGAAATATACATCTAGCTTTTCAACCCACTCTTTTGCTGAGCTCTTGGAAGAGCCATCGAAAGTTGGGAGGAACAACCTCCCCACAGTTCGCTGCAAATTTGTCTCGTGCATGTAGCCTCCTCCACTTTGTCCCTTTGGCCTATTGTTGCCCTTCAACTGGCAAAAATTCCTGAAAGTAATGGCCTTCCCAAAATCAGGTCCACAGGACTGATACTCCACGAAATAGTCTTCATAGGGCATATCCCCCTGCTCCTATTGTCCACCAGCTCCAGATGTCCGGAACGTGGGAATGGTGGATCTAGGGGGTGTGTTTGGAATAAGAGGCATGTTGGGATTAAGTGATGCGTGGTGCTGTGAAGTGCCAAATCCTTCCCCCAATTGGAAATCCCCTTGGACTCCCTTACCTTTGTTGCATTTGTTATTCCGCTGGCCCATTTCTTCAATGTTCTTAGACAAGTCCTGCACTACCTTCAACAAAAGGTGAGCAAACTCCTCGTCCTTACTCCTTTTGTCTCCCTCATTGTCCCTCATGTTTGTTTCCACAACGTTTGGTTCAGTTATCACGGGATCTGGGGTAATCTTCAACTGCCTTTCTCTGCTCTTGTACCTCTGTCTCTGGTAAGTCAGGTTTTGCTTATCTTCTGGTGTCATAGATTGTGTTGCTCCCATAGGCTGAGCCAAGTGTATGAGATCTGATACCACTGTAATATTCCTAGGGAATTTTTACAATAAATAACAAATCATGCATAGACATAAAAACCATAAAACAACAAACACACAATCAGAACAAGAAATTGCACCAAAAACTGCACTATTGAGCCATGTTATTGATAAATAAGGGTGTACAACAAGGCTCACAGGCTTGCTTAAGGCAAGCTAGCAAAGCCCAAAATGAAGAATATGTCACCCCTCTCCAATCCGCTATTGCGCTGAAACTGCCTAGAAATACACTATTGACTGAGTAGAACTGTTGCTAGGGCTCTCTCTGGTGCTCAGAAAATTCTGGGAAATTAATCCCAACCTCTCCATCAAATACCCAAAATAACTTATGGAGGATTTGGCGAATGGTTGACCTCAGAAATTCGGCCCTATTTTCCTCAATGGCTCTGCTACTGGGTGATTCAACCCACCTGTAAATCTTGCTGCAAATGGCCTCCAAAATAGATGTAATCCCTGCTAAAATACTTCCCCAGCCTTCTCTCCATGTTTTTTCCTCAACCGCCCTTCACTCCTCAACCTCTCGGATTGTCTCCACGAAGAACTGCGCAATCCCTGCGTTGTTGTAGTTGAACCTCTCACTGGAATCAGACTCTCAGCTGCTAGTACAAATTGGGACTGAGTAGGACTCCCTCCTTGGGCTGGCACTCAAAGTCCACCGTAGCAAGGGTTGAGATTTCTGCTCGGAAACACTCGTGTGCTAAACAACACTTGTAGACTTGGCTCTTGCTGTCTCTTGAGTGTCTCTTGCTGTTTTTGTCCAAGAGCCTCCAAAATGCCCATTTGGGCCCAACTCGAATTCCCCACACCAATTCCGCTCCAATGGGAGCGTATTCCTCATGTGGGCCGTAATTCTCATGAGGTGGTTCCCATGCTCCACTAATGCCGCAATATTTCCCCCAACTCTAATGTTTGGGGGTTCTCTAAGCCAAAAATCATATGTGGGACCTGTAAACCCGCATTTCCTAAGTGCAATTGTGCATTATAGCAAAATTGCCCAAAATTGATATTTCACTTAGCAAAATGCTAAGTGGGAATATCACATCATCAAATATCAAATAGGAAGGCATTTTCATATACATCTGATAATAATGCATCCGACAACAGGTGCTAGAGCTTATCATAGTCTTCTTACTCAGAGAGTATCTTCCGTATTTAATATCGCGGAAGCATCTTGACACTATTACAGGAAGGTCAAATAGCTCTCATCTTATCCTTATCTCAGAATATCTTCTTTGATTGTTATACGACAACATACTCCCTCTGAATGGGAAGCTTCTTTAATCATAGACATCAACCTACAATCCTTCCTTCAAGGTCTGATCTCTTGTGCATTCAAGTACCGCTCTAGTCATGGGATGGCTCAACATTCTTCTCAATCTCGATATAGAGGACTTAGTCCTCACACTCATCAGATGTACCTTTTGATCCCAAAACAAAAGCAAGAGTATTAATAACAAAGCAAATAATACCTGGTGATGAGGCAAGACTGCCTTCCTTTTCTGGATATGAGAGTGGCTCCTTTATTTCCTGCACCTGCTCCCTCTTGGAATTTGCTCTTCCTGCACCATTTTGCATCCTGATGATCCATAGGATCTCCTTTCCTTGGTCATATCCTTATCCAAGAAGTTAGAAAGATTCAAATATTCATACAGGAAGAATAAACAATAGTCCAAAAATGATAAATCTAAACAGGAGCAGTGTCATAAATAGAATGACATAAGCTTTGAAAATACTTATCTTAAATGGGGATTGTAGGAAGCTATTTGCTCCCTCTTGATCTTGTCTCCTTGAGTCATCATGGTTCATCAACCATATGTCAATGTCGTCTTCAAAAGAAATGTATCCTCGTGAGTACCAACTATATCCTTTATCTTTAACTTCGACAACCAAATCCAACCTTCGATGTATACAATGACCATTGGATCTTGCATTATACCCTCACCTAGGGTTTCCCCGAATCTGACTCTAGTAACTTAATAATTGAATGGCTTCTTACTGATAACATCATAAAAGATTCCAAGCCCCTTTTCACATCAAGACAACTCCCAGGGTTTTTCCTAAAGCCTAGCTTCTGTTAGAATGAACAAAGGCTTCCCTAGGGTTTCCTTCAAACCCTATCTTCATTTTAGGTCTCTGCCATCTTCATTCCTTTCACTCTGCTTGCTCCATCATGGGTGTCTTGACTGGGGTGATCTCAATGACTTTTCTTCAGCCCAACTCTGGTACCATGTTAATTTTTAGGGTTAGATTGTTCTTTGCTGTTGATAATTGCATTTTTGAACTTTTTGTTAAAATTTGGGTACCAGAGGACAAGTGGTTCCCTAAGGCTTTGATCTTTGGCCTAGGTAAAAGTGTCCAAATGTATTTTGTACTTTTCTCCTAAAGTGAATTTATAAGTGGTAAAGTCAAATCTAATTTTAAAGTGACTTTAAAAGTGATAAAGTTACAAGTCTAATTTTAAAGTGACTTTAAAAGTGATAAAGTTACAAGTCTAATTTTAAACTGACTTTATTAAAGTCAATGTAAAATTAGAAAGTGAAAAAGTGACTATGGAAATAAAAGGCTAAGTGGGTCTTTATTTAAGTGGGGTGAATTAAAAATTAGAAAGTGAGAATTAAATGCACACTTATTCTCAACCCTTGATTTAAAAGCTATCTCAGCGATTGGATTTAGGGATTCCCCAAAAGTCACTTAGGGTTAGGTTAAAGGAGAAAAGAAAAGAAAAGGTCATTCATTCTCTCATGAGCAGATTGAGAGAGAGAGAGGACAACAAAGAGAATTTCTGAGTAGAGAAGAAGAAGGAGAGCAGAACTTTGGCACACATATCGAGACAACACTCAACAAATCCGTACAGCAAGTTGGCACACAGTTCAAGGCATAACTGTACAACACCTTTGGCACACATTCCTAGGCAGCCGTACATCATTTTTAGCACATAAATTGAGGCACATTTATTGATGTTTTTGTGGCACAAATTTCAAAGCAGTCCGTACATCGTATTGATGTTCCTGTGCACAAAAATCAAAGCAGAACCGTACAACATTTATTGTTGTTTTTGTGCACGCAAGTCGAGGAGGTTGTACATTAGCATTGATTGTTGTTTGCACACATTTCGAGGCGACCGTACAACATCGTTTAATGCTAATTTTTCTGGGCACGAAAAACAAGGAATCCTTTTAGCGTTTAAGGCTGTTTCTGTTTTGACTGTTGGCACATTTTTTGAGGTGGAGGTCAAGCACAAAAAACTAGATAAGTTGTATTTTTGTGGTCGCTGGAATTTTCTGTGTATTTCTGTTTCACTATAAAAGAATTTTCCAGAAATAAAGAAGAGCTCTCAAACTGGTTTTCCCCAAGAGTTTTAGGGGGTTTTTCTAGGGTCACATTGACCAAAAATCTCAATGTCATTTTTTCTGTGTGGCTGTTATAATTTCCTGTGTTTTATTTCTGCATTTCCAACACTCTGTAATTCCTAAATTTGTGTTTTCAAAAAAGAATTTCATTTCCAGAATTTTGAATGTATGGTTATGGGAATGAGCATATAACTATATGGGAGTGATAAGGTGAAACTGAAAACCGGAGTGGGGTTGAAATTTTTACATGGTATCAGAGCTTGGGTGGCTGAAAAGTGCAGTTTGGGACAACAAGTGAAAAATTACAGCAAGCTAATTTTCACATAGAAAACTGAACCTTTGCCACAGATTTGAAAACTTCACTTTGTTAGGACAACAAGCATGTCTTTGGGCTTGAGGGTTGAGGATAGGTTGGATGGGCAGAACAACTATATTGCATGGAGGCAGAGAATCTAGAGCATCTTTGAGGAGGCAGAAGTCTGGGGCATAATAGTACACACCACACAGCACCCAGTAGCAGTGCCTACTGACCCTGTTCAGTTGGCAGAATTTAACAAGAAGAATGCCAAGGGAAAAAGACTGATTCTGGATGGTGTTAAAGACCATGTCATTCTTCATGTGGGAGGAAAGACATATGCACATGAGATGTGGACAACCTTGACCAATCTTTACCAGAGCACCAATGAAAACAGAAAAATGGTCCTAAGGGAGAAGCTGAAGGCCATTAAAATGGCTAAGACTGATAGTGCTACAACATACTTCACAAATATCACTTCTGTGAGAGATGAGTCGGCAGCTGTTGGAGAGACCATTCCACCCACTGAGTTGGTGCAGATTACATTGAATGGTCTTCCCAAGACTTGGGAGAGTTTTGTGGATGGGATTGTTGCACGGGAAAACCTTCCCAACTGGGAGAGGTTGTGGGATGATTGCATTCAGAATGAAATCAGAAAGAACCATCTGGGAGCAGCCAAACATGTGGAGGAGGATGACACTGTAGCATTGTTAGCAAGGGGCAAGAAAGGCAAAGGAAAGAAGCAAGTTTCCACAAGTGGTGGTGGGGGCAAAGGTAAAGGTAAGCACGTGAACAAGGAGAAGGACTATTCCAAAGTCAAGTGTTGGAATTGTCAGAAGACGGGACACTATGCAGTTGTGTGTCCAGAGAAGAAGAAGAAGGGAAAGGACAAGACCATGGCAGCATCTGCAGAGATAGAGGACTTCTCAGAGAGATTTGACCGGGAGTTTGGGTTTATAACTATTGAGTCCACTAGTGCAGGATCACATGCCACACATGTTCAGAGGGAGTGTGCACTTCCCTCCACTAGTGGAGCATCTTCAGGTATTTGGTATGTTGACAGTGGGGCTTCCTGTCATATGACAGGAGTTTGAGAGTACTTCTTAGAGCTTTCAGAGAGTGACATTTATATAGAGGTAGTACTCGGAGATGACAACATTGTTAGAGCAGTTGGTGTGGGGACATTGACATTTGATAGGGAACCCAAACCTCTCTTGAAAGTGTCTGATGTTCTATATGTGCCAAAGATGAAGAAGAACCTTGTATTCGTCTTAACATTGGAGGACAGAGGGTATGAGGTGTTGTTCAGGAGAGGGCGGGTGCTTATATATCCTAGGGGCGCTCCAGCGGATTCAGCTAGAGTGATTGGTGTGCGCCATGCCAAGGTGTACAAGTTTTCATTCTAGCCCCTGATGGCATTGAGTAGCAGTATCGGCGGCAGATCTAGCAGTTCAGAGTTGTGCGAGATTTGGCACTGCAGGATGGGGCACATGTATCATGGGGCCTTGAGGACATTGCGGGAGATCACCACAGGTGTGCTAGATTTCAGTTTTGATCACCTTAATAAATGCAGAGGATGTGCTATGGGGAAGTTTGCCAAATTCCCTTTTCCCAGTAGTGACAACAGATCAACTGGGATTCTTGACTTGATTCATACCGATGTGAGCGGTCGGATGTCTCATGTATCCTTGAGTGGATATGAGTACTATGTTTTGTTCATTGATGATCACTCCAGGAAGACCTGGATTTATTTATTGAAGACCAAGAGTGAGGTCTTCAAGCAGTTTTAGGAGTTCAGAGCTCTTGTGGAGACTCAGACAGGTCGGAAGATCAAGGCTCTCAGGTCGGACAACGGGGGGGAGTATACCCTTGGTGAGTTTGTTGATTATTGTGCGGAGGGAGGCATCAGGAGGGAGTTCACAGTTCCTTACAAGAACGAGGTTGCGGAGAGGAAGAAGAGATCCATCGTTGGGGCTGCCAAAGCCATGCTTCATGATCAAGGGTTACGTTTGTTTTTGTGGGCAGAGGCCTGCAACACTGCTGTGTACTTGCAGAACGGGAGTCCACATCGTGCCTTGGGGCATGTGACTCCTGAGGAGGCTTTTTCTGGGAAGAAGCTTGATGTTGGTCATTTTCGTATGTTTGGGTGCATTACATACTCCTATGTTCTCAAGGAGAAGAGGACCAAGCTAGAGCCCATTATAGACAAGGGCATCTTTGTGGGTTACAATGAGACCTCGAAAGCCTTTCGGATTTATGTTCCTGCGAAGAGGAAAGTTGTTGTCAGGCGAGATGTGAAATTCGAGAAGGATAGGGCTTTCAGGAGGTCACAGGAGTTAGAGTATCTTGATTCACTAGACCCTCAGGAGCAACTGAGTCAGACACAGGGATCCAGTGGATAGGGATCAGGAGGTACATCGACTACAGTGTCAGGTCCGTCAATGAGCAGTGGCTCTCAGAGTTAGAGGGGTGGTGCTTCGGGCAGCATGCAGAGTAGTACGCAGAGTAGTTCACACGATATCCCACTGATGGATAGTTCACACGGTACTTCAACATCTACAGGCACAGGTTCAGATATGAGGTCAGTTGGCAAGGCTTTAGGAGTTTAGGCTTCTGATGAGGATGAGGATTCTTTCACTCCGGTGGGAGAAGTGTGCCCAGGGGAGAAGAAGCCCAAGTGGCTTCAGGACACCTTGCGTGAGGCCACATTCGTTGCTGGGCCAAAGAGACAGGTTAGACAGAGTAAACCACATGAGCGGTTCCGTAGCTATATGGTATTGGTTGCTAGCATCGTTGATCCTGAGCCTTCTAGCTATGAGGAGACAGCTAGCCAGCAGGTCTGGAGAGAGGCCATGCAGGAGGAGTATTCTTCTATCATGAAGAACGATGTTTGAGAGGTGGTGCCGAGGCCTGAAGGTAAATCAATGGTTACTTCCATATGGCTTTACATGATAAAGCATGCTGCAGATGGCAGCATCCAGAAGTTCAAGGCTCGGTTTGTGGCGAGAGGGTTCTCACAAGTAGAGGGAGTTGACTATGAGGAGACCTTTGCTCCCGTGGCTCGATATATTTCCATTCGCTCCATTATATCGATAGCAACAGAGATGGGTTGGAAGATCCACCAGATGGATGTGAAGACTGCATTTCTCAATGGCTTCATACAGGAGGAGGTTTATATCGAGCAATTGCAGGGCTTTCAGGGGCATGGGAAGAAGTCCCATGTATGCAGATTGAAGAAGGCACTCTATGGCCTGAAGCAAGGTCCTAGAGCTTGGTACTCGAGGATTGATACGTACTTGCAACAGTTGGGTTTCACAAAGAGTGACGCTGATCCGAACCTATACTTCATTGTCATAGGTGAGGAGCCTCTCATTCTAGTGTTGTATGTGGATGACTTGGTCATTACAGGTTCAGAGAGACTCATTGAGGGTTGCAAGAGAGATCTTGCTTCAGAGTTCGAGATGAATGACATTGGCTTGATACATTACTTTTTGGAATTGAAGGGGTGGCAGGAGGAGGCATATTTCTTCCTGGGACAAGGGAAGTACATTGTGGACATTCTTAGCATATTTCACATGGAGGATTGCAAACCCATGTCCACTCCTATGATCACTAAATGGAAGAAGCTTCATGCTTCAGATTCCGAGTTGGTGGATCCTACTTTGTATAGACAACTGATCGGTTCTTTGATGTATTTGGTCAACACATGGCCAGATATATGTTTTGCAGTCAACACGATGAGTAGTTCATGTGTGAGCCCAAGAGAGTGCACTAGGTGGCCGCAAAACACATTCTTCTTTACTTGCAAAGGACAGTGGATTTTGGTCTGGATTATAGACAGGGAGATGGAGTGAGACTGACAGGGTACACTGATTCAAATTGGGTAGGTTGCGCTTTTGATAGGAAGAGCACTTCAGGGTGTTGTTTTGGGTTGGGTTCGACAATTGTGTTGTGGTTCAGCCGGAAGCAACAGTGAGTTGCATTGAGTTTAGCGGAAGCAGAGTACATGGCAGCCAGTTTGGCTAGTTGTGAGGCCATATGGCTTCACAAGATGTTGTTTGGCTTATTTGGTCAAGCGTTGAGACCTTCAGTGATTTACTGTGATAATCAGAGTTGCATTAAACTCACGGAGAATTCAGTATTTCATGACAAGTCAAAGCATATCAGGATAAAATATCATTTCATCAGAGACTATGTTGAGAAGGGAGTTGTGAAGCTTGAGTATATTCCCACAGATGAGCAGGTAGCAGACATATTCACCAAAGCCTTACCACGAGGCAAGCATGTCTACTTCAGAGATAAGATGGGAGTGGTGAGGAACACTTTCCTCGGTCAGAGGGAGTGTTAAAATTTGGGTACCAGAGGACAAGTGGTCCCTAAGGCTTTAATCTTTGGCCTAGGGAAAAGTGTCCAAATGTATTTTGTACTTTTCTCCTCAAGTGACTTTATAAGTGGTAAAGTAAAATCTAATTTTAAAGTGACTTTATAAGTGATAAAGTTACAAGTCTAATTTTAAAGTGACTTTATTAAAGTCAATGTAAAATTAGAAAGTGAAAAAGTGACTATGGAAATAAAAGGCTAAGTGGGTCTTTATTTAAGTGGGGTGAATTAAAAATTAGAAAGTGAGAATTAAATGCACACTTATTCTCAGCCCTTGATCTAAAGCTATCTCAGCCATTGGATTTAGGGATTCCCCAAAAGTCACTTAGGGTTAGATTAAAGGAAAAATTACTGTCCATAATCTCTAACAGTCATAAAACTCTACCAA
The DNA here is from genome assembly GCA_034641835.2 of Pinus albicaulis. Lineage (NCBI taxonomy): Eukaryota > Viridiplantae > Streptophyta > Pinopsida > Pinales > Pinaceae > Pinus > Pinus albicaulis. The sequence goes on along the minus strand of CM076573.1, from coordinate 736,723,059 downwards.
GATAGTACCTAAAAGGGGAGGAAAACTGTGTCAAGCAATGCAAAATTTATATTATATGAACAAGAAATAGGACACTAGAAAGGGGTCATTCTGGCCCAACTTCCTTAGAGATAGTGTTTTCCCCGAAGCCTTATAATTGCAAGCATGCAAAAGAGTTGTAGGGGGTTTTTCCAGGGTCACATTGACCAAAAATCTCAGTGTCATTTTTTTTGTGTGTGGCTGTTATAATTTCTTGTGTTCTATTTTTGCATTTCCAGCACTGTGAAATTCTTAAATTTGTATTTTCAGAAAATAATTTCATTTCCAAAATTTTGAATGAATGGTTATGGGAATGGTTATTTAACTATATGTGAGTGATAAGGTGAAACTGGAAACCGGAGTGGGGCTGAAATTTTTACACTTTTCATTGATTTCATACTACATTTTTCATATAATATTCACCCCATATCAATTAGAGAATTTTTGAGGTCTAAAATGGGCCTCCTAAGGAATATTATAAAATAATAGTGAAAATAATAAAATAAGATTATATTATATCATCAAATTTTAGAGGAAAAAAAAAGAAAAAAACTATTTGTTGAACTCATATTTTCAACTTATCTCCCTATGATTTTACTAAAATTTCGAGTAGAAGCACTTGTTGGATGCAAAATTTAATTCCTCATCCAAGGAGTACCCATGTTGCATACTTTTGATGGACCCTGCTACATGAAAAATGAGAAATACATGAAAAACTTGATTGCAACTCCTTGGATGAGGAATTAAATTTTGCATCCAACGAGTGCCTCCGCTCGAAATTTGAGTAGAACTGCAAGGAGATAAGTTGACAATAAGTAGTTTTTTATTTTTTTTATTTTTTAATCTTTATACTTTTTTACTCCAAAACTGGTGAATCATTCCCCATTATTGACATCATCATCTTGAATCCTATTGATTCTTATCAAGATTATTTTGGTTGTACATTTTTGTTTTGAGTCGCATTTTAGACCTCAAGATTCCTCTAATGATATCATCATTAGCAATTATGTAGAGAGAACAATAAACATAACAATGCAGTGGAACAAGGGAACAACAAAAGAGAAGCATACATAATAGAGACACCGAGTGTTAAGTCAGATGTAATATTCCCAGTTAGCAATAGCTAATTGGAAATATTAATTTTGGACTACTTTATTTTAATAAAGTTAAGTTAGAAATAAAGTGGGTGAAGAGGGACTCTTAACTTGGACTTAGGATAAAAGCATCTCCTAAAGTCACTTGAGAAACATGATTAAGTGGCAGCGTAGGGCCTAGAGGTCGAATTGGCAGCATAGGAAAAAGGACAACGTAGGCAATGTGGGCCCAAGGCAGCGCAGATAGAGAGGGACAACGTGGCTCAAGGAGACAACGCAGTTGATGGTGGGGCCGAGGTGAGAGCAAGGCTCTCCAAGCATAAAAAGGGAGAGAGTCTCCTCATTTCATTCATTCTGATTATGCATTTTTGTTATTTGTCTTTTGACATTGAGCACTGTTGCTGTGCAAACTCTGCACGTACTGTTCAATACACCGGGTGTCTTCGTGCGGAGATCCCAACCTCAGCCCCGGGGACTTCGAGTGCCTGCTTAGGTGAGGAATTCCATCTTTGTTTTATCGGAGAGAGTTGCAACAACCACAGTTGGGAGCATTCACTAGAAGAGACAGCGCAATCAGTGAGAGGGAGGACGTAGTCTTGGAAGGAGGTGGTTCCAAATTGAGGGTTTATCAGGAGATTTAGCTTGGGAGAGTTGGAAAGGGGTCAGCCCTTCCCTATTCCATCATTTTGGTAGAGTCGGAGGCCATTATTTGCAGCAGATCATTCAGGGCCAATGTTTCTCATTGGGGAATAGCGTAGTGCCTCAAGGGAGTCATTTTCGGAGGTCAGCCATTTCCGGAAAGCTTTCTGGGCTTTTCTGGGTATTGGGTGGAGAGGCCATTCCTTAAGTTTCACAATTTTTCGAGGAGGGGAGCAACCCCAAATAGTTATTTCATTCCAGCAGTAGCAGCAACATAGCAACAACACCAGTAGCACTGGAGATTACGCAGTCTTGAGGGAGCAGCCATTTTGGGTCATCTTCTGAGAGTATTTCTACGCTTGTCTAGTGCAAGCCAAGGTGCCATCATTCTGATCACCTTTTGTACTCATTCCATCTTTCAGTATTAATAAAATGGCTCAGCGTTCTCCATATTGTTTGTTTTTCTTATGATGTCTCTCTAGTTGTTGTAGTTCTTTGTTTATGTGCTTTATATTGCTGTTTATTTCCATTTGGGATATTACAGTGGTATCAGAGCTCATAGACTTGGCTCAGCTTGTGGAGCAGATTGTCTATGACACCAACAGGGAAACCATACATCTGTTACCGAGGGAGGAAGTACAGAGAGCAGGAGCGGAGGTTAGAGATCACCTTCGAGGAAGGTGACGACGTTCCAGTAGTGGTCGCAGAGGGAGAGGAACCAATGACGGAGGAAAGAGATGCCGGGAAGGAGTTTGGGGAACTTCTCCTTAAATCAGTGCAGGATTTGTCGAGACGGATAGAGGATATGGGGCAAAGGTTCACGGCAGAGTCTAGACAGCGTGAGACCCCAAGGGGTTTCCATATCGGAGAGGGCTCGAGCACATCCCATCATTTGTAGGAGCACATCATAGCGCAGCATATGGCATCACACACACCTCCCCGTTCCACGATGCCTACGTTTCTTGCCGCAGACACTGGGGCAGGAGCACAGCAGGAGCAGGAGCTGACACACATGGGAGAATACTTTGCTGAGTATCAGTCCTATGGTTAGGAGTTTAGGGATGCCCTCACATTCCTTGACTTTGTTTAGCTCAAGCAGGACAACAGACCCCGCAACCATCACAGGGGGAACATGCACTTACATGACGGGGATGCACAACGCACTGTAGGCAGGTTCTATCTACCGACATTTGACGGGTCGTCCAAGTGTTCGGCAAAGGCTTGGGTGGAGAAGTTGGATATATATTTCCAGCTTAACCAGATGGCAGAGCCAGAGGCCATCAAGGTGGCAGCGCTGCACCTGGAGGGCGAGGCCAATGACTGGTGGTTTCACGGGATGGCTATGTTGGGACACTCAGGAGTGACAGCATATGCCGAGTTTACACGGAGGCTCATAGAGCGATTTGATCGGAGGGATCCAGAGGAGCACTTTGTTGAGCTGACTAAGCTCAAGCAGACCGGAAGTTCGGACACATACATTTCAGAGTTCTTGAGACTTTCCGTGATGATGCCTGATTTGTCTGCAACCCAGATGATCTATATGTTCATAGACGGATTGGCAGAGCCTCTACGGGGGTTAGTCAGATCGACGAGGCCAGCTACACTCCATGATGCAGTTGGGAGGACTCGGGATTTGCACGATGCACTACCTCGGACTAGAGCTCCTTTTCCCCAGAGGCCGACATTCTAGCCAAAGGTGAAGGACGTGAGGGTTTTTCCTCCAAAGGGGAACTAGGGTAGAGGGCCAGTGGATGATGAGACCAGTAGAGATCTGAGGCGGAAGAGGCTATGTTTCACATGCCAGGAGCCATGGGCACCAGGACACCGTTGTGCCACGGAAGGCACATTACATCGAGGTCTTCTCCGACAATAACGGAGAAGAGGAGGAGTATGAGGAGATAAAGGAGGAGGCAGCAATGCAGTGAAGAGGGGAGATCATCTGCCACCTCCACTACGAGGAGCGGGAGGTGCAGTGTTTGCACCTATCGGGGGAGCCCTTGCTTCTTTGCGAGGAGTTCCCAAATACTTGACATTGCGTGTCCGAGGCACAGTACGAGGACAACGTGTTTCAGTATTAGTGGACAGTGGGGCCACCCACAATTTTATTGATGCCTAGTTGGTAGAACGGAGTGGCATATCGACGGAGAACTTTGATGGATTTTCGGTACTGGTTCCAGGAGACAGGACCATGCAGTGTGCCAAGTATGTGCCAGCCTTGGCAGTGACTATGGGGACTTACATCCTGACAGATCTTTGCTTCGTGGTGGACAACCCAGACACCAACGTGATATTGGGGGTGCAGTGGTTGGTCACGCTGGGGAAGGTCACCACTAATTGGGAGACTTTGGAGATGGAGTGGACGGATAAGAAGACTAGGAGGCACGAGAAGATTTGGGGTATGCACACCTACCCACCACAGACAGTTTCAACACACCGGATGGAGGCAGATTTTCGGAAGGGAGACATAGAGTGGGCAGTGGAGCTGCATGTTTCAGATGCATGATCTACAGGGCAGGCCGTACACCCAGATGTACAACCCATTTTAGACAGATATGCCACGGTTTTCAGAGAGATACCACCAGGGTAGTCGCCAGATCGGGGGTTTGAGCACACGATTGAGCTGGAGCAGGGTATCCAGGCCATCATCACTACACCCTATAGGCATCCTAAGGCCTACCGGGATGAGATTGAGAGGGCCATCCATGAGCTCCTAGCTCTTGGGCACATTCTTCAGTGGTGTTGGTGAAGAAGAAGGACGACACATTGAGGATGTGCATTGACTACAGGGCCCTAAACAAGAAGACCATGAAGAACAGGTTCCCCATCCCATGGATGGATGAGCTGAGGGGATTGAAGTTCTTCTCGAAGATTGATTTGAGATCCGGGTACTATCAGATTCGCGTGAGGGAGCAGGATATTCCCAGGACCGCTTTCAGATGTCATTACAGTCACTTTGAGTTTTTGGTGATGCCTTTTGGACTGACCAATGCTCCGGCCACATTTCAGTCGTGCATGAATCACATCTTCCGCAGTCACTCGAGGAAGTTTGTCTGATTGTTTTTCGATGACATCTTGATTTACAACAGGTCATGGGAGGAGCACCTACAACATATTGAGGATGTATTGCGCATATTGGAAGAGCAACAATTTTATGCTAAGCTCTCCAAATGCGAGTTTGGGCTGACAGAGATGCTCTACTTGGGGCACATTATTGGGTTTGACGGAGTGAGGGTCCACAAGGATAAGGTTAGGGCCATCAGGGATTGGCCAGAGCCGAAGAATGTGACGGAGCTTCGGGGGTTTTTGGGTATCTGCACCTACTACCGAAATTTCCTTAAGGGATTTTCCCAACTTGCTACACCCCTGACAGACCTTCCCAAAAAGGGGGCATTCAGTTGGACGGATACAGTGCAGAGGGCTTTCGACAGACTCAAGGAGGTGATGAGCAGCTGTCTGGTTTTGGCATTGCCAGATTTTACACAACCCTTTGTCCTAGAGTGTGATGCATGAAGGGAGGGGATAGGCGCAGTTTTGATGCATGGAGGCCACCCCATAGCTTTCGAGAGTCGGAAGCTATTGCTGCATGATAGGTTGTATGCTATATATGACAATGAGATGTTGTCCATTATGCATGCATTGGCCAAGTTTCAGCAGTACTTGGTAGGGAACAGGTTCAGGGTGAGAACAGACCACAACAGCCTCCGATTCTTTCTAGAGCTGAAGTAGTTGCAGGAGAGGCAGCAGAAGTGGGTCAGCAAGATCCAGGCATATGATTTTGACATCGAGTATGTCAAGGGGAAGAACAACGTGGTGGCCGATGCACTTTCACGCAGACCGGCAACGTTGTCCTTGATGAGTTTGGATATGGACTGGAGGGCTTAACTTTTGGTAGAGTACTCCAAGGACCATTTTGCCTGTGAGGTGTTGGACGGATAGGTTACAGATGACAGGTACAGGGTGATGGATGAGGTGATCTACTTCAGGGACAGGATCCTCTTGACCGAGAGCTCCAAGCTCAAGGAGAAGATATTGCATGCCTCACATCACTCGTCATTATCTGGCCACCAGGGGTTCACCAAGACCTATAGGCCCATCAGAGAGAGGTTCTCGTGGAAGGGCCTCAAGGAGGACGTACTTCGGCATGTCAGGCAGTGCGAATTTTGCCAGCGCAACAAGGGGGAGATGAACCATCTGGCGGGGTTACTGCAGCCTCTTCCCATACCTGAGGGGAAATGGGAGAGTATTTCAATGGATTTCATAACAGGGTTGCCCACTGTACGGGGCAAGGATTGCATATTTGTAGTCGTTGATCGGATGACAAAGTATGCACATTTCTTCGCCATATCAGCACATTACACTGCAGCACAGGTGGCAGAGTTATTTTTCAGGGATGTTTCAGATTGCATGGTCTCCCAAAGACCATTGTCAGTGACAGGGATAGTTGCTTCATGGGTGGGTTTTGGCAGGAGCTTTTCCGTTTAGTGGGCACTGAGTTGACCCCGAGTAATAGTTACCACCCATAGACGGATGGACAGACAGAGATAGTGAACAAGTGGCTGGAAGGCTACTTGCGTAACTAAGTCAGCGGGCAGCAGAAGGCATGGTTATGATGGTTGCACTTGGGAGAGTACTATTACAACACTACTCATCATATGTCTATTGGTATGTCTCCATTTTATGCTTTAGATGGGTATCATGCTTTATCTTTTGCTGACGTGATGTTTGGTGTTAGCAAGGCCCCTAGGGCCAAGGATTGGATCCAAAAGAGTCAGGATATACTCCGAGCTCTTAAGGATAACATAGCTACAACACAGAATCAACAGAAGCTGTATGCCGATAGGGGACGTGTTGAGAGACAGTTTGTGCTAGGGGACTTGGTCTACCTACGATTGCAGCCATATCGGCAATCCATGCTGAAGCAGAAGGGGGCTGAAAAGTTCAAGCCCCGCTTTTATGGACCATACAGGGTGACACGCAACATTGGGGAGGTTGCATATGAGTTGGAGCTGCCCACGGGTAGTAGGATTCATAACATTTTTCATGTGTCATGTCTGAAGAAGGCACTGGGACAGCAGGTGACTGCAACTGAGGAGCTTCTGCCTACCGATGATGAGGGGCATCAGATGCTACAACCGAAGGCCATTATTGACACTAGGGAGAGGCAGCTACGGAGCAGGACAATCAGGGAGTACCTGGTGAGATGGAGGAACCTACCGGATGAGGATGCCACTTGGGAGAGTGAGAAGATTTTGCAACATCCGTCATTGTAGTTGCTTGAGGACAAGCAACGTTTTGCTGGGGAGGACTGTAATATTCCCAATTAGCAATAGCTAATTAGAGATATTAATTTTTGACTACGTTACTTTAATAAAGTTAAGTTAGAAATAAAGTGGGTGAAGAGGGACACTTAACTCACACTTAGGATAAAAGCATCTCCTAAAGTCACTTGAGAAACATGATTAAGTGGCAGCGTGGGGCCTAGAGGTCGAATTGGCAACGTAGGAAAAAGGACAGCGTAGGCAATGTGGTCCCAAGCCAGTGCAGAGAGAGAGGGACAACGTGGCTCAAGGAGACAACGCAGTTGATGGTGGGGCCTAGGTGAGAGCAAGGCTCTCCAAGCATAAAAAGGGAGAGGGTCTCCTCATTTCATTCATTCTGATTATGCATCTTTGTTATTTGTCTTTTGACATTGAGCACGCTTGCTGCTGAGCAAAGTCTGCACGTACTGTTCAATACACTGGGTGTCTCCGTGCAAAGGTCCCAACCTCAGCCCCGGGGGACTTCGAGTGCCTGCTCGGGTGAGGAATTCCATCTTTGTTTTGTCGGAGAGAGTTGCAGCAACCACAATTGGGAGCATTCATTGGAAGAGACAGCGCAGTCAGTGAGAGGGAGGACACAGTCTTGGAAGGAGGTGGTTCCAGATTGAGGGTTTATCAGGGGATTTAGCCCGGGAGAGTTGGAAAGGGGTCAGCCCTTCCCTATTCCATCATTTTGGTAGAGTCAGAGGCCATTATTTGCAGCAGATCATTCAGGGTCAGCATTTCTCATTGGGGAATAACATAGTGCCTCAAGGGAGTCATTTTCGGAGGTCAACCATTTCCGGAAAGTTTTCTGGGCTTTTCTGGGTATTGGGTGGAGAGGCCATTCCCTAAGTTTCACAATTTTCCGAGGAGGGGAGCAGCCCCAAATAGTTATTTCATTCCAGCAGTAGCAACAACACAACAACAACACCAGTAGCACTAGAGATTACGCAGTCTTGAGGGAGCAGCCATTCTGGGTCATCTTCTGAGAGTATTTCTACGCTTGCCTAGTGCAAGCCAAGGTGCCATCATTCTGATCACCTTTTGTACTCATTCCATCTTTCAGTATTAATAAAATGGCTCAGCGTTCTCCATATTGTCTGTTTTTCTTATGATGTCTCTCTAGTTGCTGTAGTTCTTTGTTTATGTGCTTTATATTGTTGTGTATTTCCATTCGGGATATTACATCAGAGACTAGGGAAAAACCCCACAAGGGGAAAAGCCCAACCATATTCTTCTTCTATTAGATATTCATCAAATGTTCAACTGAGATACAAAGTACATGCATGATGAGATCAACAGACTCCTATCTGATAAACAAGCCTCGCCTAACCACCATTGGACTCACGACTCTACAGCCACTTATCTGATTTACAAGCCTTTCCCAACCACCGTTGGACTTATGTAGAAATTTGTTCTCAATCCTTGTATTGCTGGAGCTCCAACCCCAATTCTCTATGCGGTCCACCTTTCATACATTTTCAAACTGGAATACTAGAGTTGCTCGACATGAACATCACAATAACAATATCATCATAGCTAAAAGCATCAATCACTAAATCAATCTCAAATCATACTGTCACATTCATACACCATTCTCAATTCACATAGCCTCTATACATTTTCTACAAACAAACTAGATGCAGAAACTCAACAATGCAATACATAACAACCATATGAAAAACATGTGACACTACTACAACCAATCTATCACAATCATATGAACTCAAACAATAATTCTGCCCCTGCAACACAAATGCATTAGCAAAACCATTGTAGTTCTGTCATATTAACATAGTCTTCAACCTTGTATACTTCTGTCTCTGCTACAACTATACCTCCATGCACATTTTGCTTCAACCAAATCACACTCCTCACCAATGGCTCTCCAAAACACTATAACACATGTCTCACTCAAGAGAACCAACAAAATGAGCCACCTTTCTCCACATATTTGTAGTTTTTGAAGATGATTAAATCAATTAATTCCAATACTGTAGTGGAGCTCTATTCATATGTTGAAAGTGCTTTGGTTCATTGCTTCTTGTCTTAATCAAGCCAATAACTTCATTTACTAATGAATAATCTCTTTTAACCATCATCTAGAAGCACAATTACCTTTTTCCGACCTTTACATGAAGAGTCCCGAACATGACATGTCGTAAAAACAATTAAACACCTAATGAGCGTGAGGAATGCAGAGGAATTTTAGTGAAAATGCCTTAGTCGCTCCCACAACATTGAGTAATTTCGAATGGGAGCCATAACCGCTCCCTTGAGCCTGTCCTGCCAGCAACTGGAGCCTAAAACTGCTCCCTTGACCCATCATGCATGCGATGATGGCTAAGGAGGGTCAAACATCAGTCAACTCAGCTTAGAACTTGACCAAACTTTTTCCAGAGCTTGATCGACATCAGATAGATTTCAGGAAGCCACTGTAGCTCTGCAACATTCCATCAATCCACTGTAGCAACTCCATCATCATCACAAGTCAAACTAGGTTCACTTGGATGCCATCCATCAACTGCACTAACTCTCAAGCCATCAAACTTCACCGCAACTACCCCAACATCTGCAACCATCAATGATAGACCTTGAAACTAATCATACAAGCTGAAAACCATCCATACACACACCAAGTACCATAAACATGCTTGACAGTCTCCAATATTGTCAATTAGGTGTAGCAGCTTCATATCCTGCCAGGCATCCACACACAAGCCAACAATTTGCAGTAACAACTGAAACCATTAAGCTAAGGTCTGCAGCCAATGCACAATGCATCCTCCAACACCATGCTACTAGGTTGACATCAATGCCAACCAAACAACTCATCACAACATCAATGCCAACACAAACTTAGTCAACTCTTCTCACACGTGTGACTGGTCAAGCTGTTGGTCAAACTTGTCCTTCTCTCACATGTGTGGCTAGTCAAGCTGCTAGTCAAACTTGTTCTTCTCTCACATGTGCAGCCTCCAAGAGAGATTGAAAGATGAAGAACAAATTTCTTCTTTAGTTTAAATTTCTCCTCGACTAGAAAAGATTCAATGAGCTTGCTATGTTGATTATTTGCCTCTCACATGCTGGCTATTAATATAGAGCTCTGATGTTGAGTGGAGACCAATCAAGATGGCTTTTCATCATAAGAAACCCCTTCACAAATGGAGCTTACATCACAACTCAACATTATACTAGAATTGTTTACCCCACTATTCGGTGAAAAGCCCCAATCAATAAACAATTCAACCCCACTCTATGAAAAATAGATCACTCCATCCCAGAGCACAATTTGAACATCATGGGCAATTCACCCCTAGCCAAATCAACATGGCCCCAAGGGTGAATGTATTAATCTACCCTAGTCAAGTCAACATGACCCCATGGGAGAATGTTTGCCCCTGGGCCATTCACCCCTAGTCATATTAACATGGCCCTATGAGTGAATGTATCATTCCCCCACTAGTCAAATCAACATGACCCCGTGGGAGAATGTTTGCCCGATCCTGCAAAAACATCAATAGATTCTCGGTAAAAATAGATTGTTTAAGGAGTTTTGCAACATTTCCCCATGGATGTGGCTTTCATGCAAGAGGTCAAATTGGTTGGATTTGAGCTTCAGAACTGGATGAATTATTGTTGCAATGGTTCTTTTTGGGCTTTAAATCATTGTCATGAGAGTAGAGGGGTGGTGATTTCCCTTTCATCCTATTTTGTAAAACTTTGTTGTAGCTTATGATTTGGATCTCGAGGATTGGTGTGTCTAGGAAACACTTTTGATCCAAGATTTAATGATAGGATTTTATGCTATTTATGCCCTTAAGTTTAGTTTAAAATGTGGTAGGCTTTGGGATTAGATGGCATATTTTGTTTTGGTTGTCGAATGGATTGTTGTAGGGGATTTTAACATGGTAGAATGGGAATGCAACCTATGTGGAGTTAGAAGTTTTGTGATTTGTGGTTCGAAAAAGTAATGTGATGGGTCACACTCCTAATCATTGTATGCCAACATTAGAGGGATTTGAGGTGGATAATCGATACAATAGTTTAGGTCTTAATCTTTCTTTAGAATGAAGCTCTCTCGCTTGTCCTGCAATGTGCAAAGGATGTCAATTACCATTTGAAAATAGATTGTTTGAGTAGTTTTAACTTTTTTGGATGTAGTTTTCCTATAGGAGGCCAAGTTGATTGGGTTAAAGCTTCGAAACTTGATGACTTATTGTTCAAGTGGTCTTTTTTTGGGTTTCAGATGATTGTCATGGGAGTGGGGTGATGATGATTTCTCTTTCATCCTATTTGCAAAAAATTGTGGTTTCTTATGGTTTTGATCTTGAGGATTGGTGTGTCTAGGTAATATTTTTGATCTAGGATAAAATGATAGTGTTTTGTGCGATCTATGCTCCTAACCTTAGTTTGAAGCATGGTAAGCTTTGGGATTAGATGGCATTTTCTCTTTTGGCTATGGAATGGATTGTTGGAGGGGGTTTTAGCATGGTAGAATGGGAAGGTGATCAATGTGGAGGTACAAACTTTGTTATTTACAGTTTGAAGAAGCAAGTTTAGTGATTCTATAAGGACACCCTTTAGATGTTTGATCCCATTTGGAAACAAAGAGGGATTGACTATGGTATTCGGTTCACATGGACCAACTATGGGTATGGATGTGGCAGGTTTTAGGCTTGGTTGGATCAATTCTATGGTCCTTGGGATGATATGCCCTTTTCCTATAAGATTTGCCTCGTGGATGTGCTGATGGATGTGATAGGTTAGGAACAACTTCCTATTTAGACTGTGTTCTTTGTGGGTCACTCGGTTGGTTCTTTTCATTCTTTGTTCAGGTTGAATGTGTCTCATTTGGTATTAGAGGATTTCCATGCCCTAGTTTAGAGAGTTTGGAACCTCTCCCCTAGGCAAGTGGGCTCTTAGGGATGGATACTTTGGTGGTACATTGCAATTTATTGCACTATTAAGTTCATGAGAGGTTGGGGTTTGATGATGGCCTGTAATTGGGAAAAAGAGTTATAGGCAACCTGAATTAGACTTGAGGAAATTTGTATCTTTCTTCAATGGGAGATTCATATTGTTACTCTTCAATAGGAGTTTGAGAAGTTAGAGATGGTTGTTTGCAAAGGTGGGGTCTATATTCAATATTGCTAGGGGTGCTTGGGTTTGTTATCGTCTACAATGGATCCAAGATGGAGATGAAGGTAAAAAATTCTTCTTCAACTTGCTCAAGAGGAAGGTAGCCATTGACAAGATGCTTGGTTTTTGTAGGGAAGATGCTTCTCTTCTAGAGGACCCTTCTAAGGTTTGAGGTGTGTCCAGCTCTCATTTCAAAATATTTTTGCTCCTTATGCTCTGTAAACTGGGTGATTACATGGAGGTTGCAAGAGATTCTTGTTGTAAGGTTGACCCTTGCAAGGTTTTTGGTTGCGATTGAGAGACTTCGGATATAGATTTTTTAAGGGAGGAGCTTTATGCTGCATTCACTTCCATGCAAAATGGCAAGTTTATGGTTTGGATGGCCTTCCTTGTGAGTTTTACAAGGCCTTGCAAGACACCATTGGTGACGATTTTTGTTGTTTGGCATCTGAAGTGTTCGCCTTAGGCCGAATTTCATAGTTTCTCTATTAGGGCTTGATCAAAATTATTCCTAATAATGCAATGAGAGATTCTATTGGTGGTTGGTTGCCTATCACTTTGCTCATAGTTGTATATAAAATTACAGCCAAGGCATTGGCCTTGAGGATTTGTTCAGTTGCACGAAAAGTGGTGCACCATGAGTAGATTGGTTTTGTTAAGGGGAGATTCATTCTTGACATTGTGATGTTAGCATGGGAGCCTTGGTGTGGGCTTGAGAGATTGGTTTATAGTCCCTTTTTTCTTAAAAATTGACCTTGATAAATCTTATGTTTGGGTGACTATTTCATTTCAAAGATGTTGAATTTTTAGCGTTTTAGATGACAATGTGTTGCTATGACGAACAATTTCTTCAACAACATATCGATCTTTGTGTCAATCAATAATTCCTTGTCCCTTTGGATTTTCCTATATCAATCCATTCATTTGGGGTGCCCTTTAACTTCCTATTTGTATGTGTTGATAACAAATGCTCTGGGTTACTTGTTAGAGAGTGCTCATATTGCGGGGCAGGTTTGAGGCATCCTATTCTTTGTTGACTCAGAGATTGTGAATAACCATTTTGAAGATGATTCTCTCCTCTGTGTGAGTGCTAAGTCAAGTTTTGTTGATGGGGCTCTTGCATGCTTGGATACATTTTTCTCTACTTTATGGTTTGTGATCGATGGTTGCAAGATAGATTTTTGGTTGGTTTTAATGGATTCACCACTAGATTGGATTCTTGCATGTACCTAGGAGGCTAAGACATATATTTGATTAGAGGTCATTGTGAGGTATTCAAATATTCCTATTAGGGTGGCGATATTGCCAATAATTTGTGAAAGTTTCTGAATCTAACAAACAAAAATCCTACTGCAGTTAACTGATTTGCATTACATACTTGTCTTTTCCACTTAACAAGTTATTTACATAATTATTCAACAAATACTAATGCAAATACTCTGCAGCCTACACCGATATACATATCAAGTACTGAAAAATAAATGAGACAATCACACAAAGGACACACTTATTTTTGGACTAACGTCCCCTGAAAAACTCAATGCGGGGAAACCGGTGCTGTAGATAAGAGGGTTTTATTATCAAGCAGATTTCTGAATACAATCTAGGGTGCCAAATCCGTCTCACCCAACAGAGAAAATTTCGATAGAAGGACCTCTATCTAGAGACGAATATTTTGGCTCATCCAGCAGGAGAATGAACAAACCCCATAGGTGACTGCGTTGGCCCAAGTGCTGTGCATCGACGACTGCTGCAAGCGCTGCGCCGAGACTGCGTCAGGCCCTCTAGAAGCTGCGTCATCCTCCTTGTGAGCCTTCCCAGCTCAGAAATCGATTTGCTGAATTGTTGCCCGATCTGCCTCACAGAAACCCCAGTGCTGCCTCTTCAGTGACTGCGTCACCCTTCTGGCTCTGCGTCACCCTCTCAGGTGCTGCGCTGTCTCTCCTGGTGCTTCTCCGCCTCTCTGCAATTGTATTCTCGGTCTTGGATTGAAGTCCCGTTGCCGAACTGCCCCTCTTTGCACTGCAAGCTCACTCCGAAATTCTCAGCAAACCACGCCCCAGAATTTCGACTTTGCTCAAGTGTTGCTCTTTGTGTGCGTTTTTTCCAACTGACCCCAAGCCTTCCTTTATACTTTTCCTGTTGAGAAATCAATAGTCGTGATCTAATCTTTAATCAACCACTAAGATTAAAACAAACTTGATTCTCGTCACTTAGAAGCTTCTCACCCATATTTAAATTAATTCACTTTAATTATTTTAAATCCCCAAGTTTTAACTTAGGCTCCATTAAATATAATTAATTATTTGAATAACTTTCACTCTGGGCGGAATTCCTCCAAACAATTTTTGGGTCTTGGAGATCTCATGTGTTCTAGCCCCTCCACAAAGTTTCAGAGCTAGAACACATCCGATGCTACCCAAAAATCATCATATTTTTGGGGGATTGGTGTCTTCAAATGGTACTTCATTTTTGGCATTGTAAGGATCTCCAATTTGTTGGGAAAATGACTATTATTGGGCACATTCATCTAGCTTCATGTATATATTACGGCTCTTGATGATTCCTTAGTAGGGCCTATTACCAATCCAAGTGGGTAACTCCTAGGACAAATTTTTTCTCTTATTTTATCGACTTGCCAATCAACAACCTTACGATGATATACAAATAACCAACCGCTAATGCTTCCTATCCATGCTTTGGCCAATGTTTTATTCCATCTAGCCTACTCTGTTGGAAAATATAACTATGTTCGATCTTCATTCTTGTACTTGAAGTCAAATGTAATATATTTGTCAAAAGAAAGTGAAAAGAATATTTATTATTAATTTGATTTGACTTATTAAAGCATGGGTTTCATGCTTGGGTCAAATGTATAGGCCAAGCCTCCATTGTAGGCCTTAGGTTATTTGTCAAAGTCAATTGTGTGAAGGCTCCTCCATCCATCATAGTCTCCCTGCTGTTAAAAGGATCCTCTACAAGTCGGATTCCATAAGGATATCTCATGTCAGCCTAACTATAATGGGAAACTACTATATAAAGGAGTGTGAACCTCACATAAAGTACAATAAAGCGAGTTCGATAGTTTATCTAAAATGGAGTTTCGGTGCTATCACAAGATGGGATCTGAAATGGAGTTTCGGTGCTATCATAGGATGGGAGTTCGGATAATAACTCAGAAGGATGATCTCGCATATATCTCAGAAGAAGTTTCGGATTTCAGGGATATTCGGATATCATTTCAGAAGATCGGTTTCGGTGTCAAGAACTAAGGGTCTTAGTGTTGTGCCAATCTCGATGTCCCAGTCAAGAAACTTCGTGTTACCACAACGAAAATGGATTCAGTGAATCAATTGCTATCACAATTTATATTTGGTGTTATCACTACTATGATGAGATCTCGGTATTCCTACATGTGATAAGTACAATACAGTGATAAGGCTACAATGTTGCTACAAGTAAGAAGTGATATATCAGTACAGTGACAAGGTCTCAGTGATCCTACAGTGATGATGTTTCGGTGGTAACACAGTGACATGAATTCAGTGATGACTTGATGGATGGAATTAGTCTGAAGTGTAAGGGTCATGGTCGTCTTGTCTTGAATCTAATGAAGAAAGAATTTTTGTGACTGGGTTTTTGCACTTGAGGGGGGTTTTCCTTGGCAACATGCCTAGATGTTGTGTTCTCTTTTATGTGTTTGCTTGGCATTAATCTCGATGATAAGAAAAGATAACAAAGAGATCAACTTATTAAAATAAATCTTCCGGGAAATCACATGAGAAATTTTTTGGACCGACGCGTTTCGAACTACTGAATGTAGTTCATCATTAGGAGATCAACTGCTAATAATGAAAGTATCACAAGTTAATGTCATTAAGAGGAAAATTGTTTAATTGCCATCTATAGTGATTTCTAACACACTCATGTGATGGTGGTGGGTTATTATCAAATATGAGGCACATTAACCATTTTTGTAATAAAATACTTTCATTTAATGTTTTTAGTCATTCTAGTATGGGTCATAGGTTGAATTGGATGATTGACCACTTTTGTTTGTATTCTCGTTCCCATGCTTCACCTTGGTTGTTATCACTTGCCCCTAGTCTACTATGACCCTCCTTGAGGCCTTCATTCCATTGTCTAGGAGGGGCACAAATAGGGGGCTCTCATTGATGTTGTGTGTCCATCTTAAGCATAATTAGCATTTTCCATCTCTGCTTGTATCCATGTCCCATCTTTGGGTTGATTGCTTTTAGTCACCAATATTGATTCCTCGTTTTCTTCATCCTTGAGTAGGGGCCCAAAAACTTTTCCTTAAGATATTGATGCAACAAATTGAAAGGAAAAAAGCATGTGCCATAAATTTTAAAATTCAAAAAAGTGGCAGGGATAAATGAAAAGTGTGTGAACAAAATCTTAGCCTAAGCTCTACCATCCTCATTAGCCCTCACCCAATTCCTTGCTAATGCATGTCTCCATGAGCTATCTAAATAAAAAAGAACTTTGATTATCCCAGGCCCGATGAACAATGAAACTCTTCGTCTTTAAGGAGTTACTGATGAATCAATAAAAGCTTGTAACCCAAGCTATATCTGTTAAGAAAAAGAAAATCAATGAAGAAAAAGGAACACAAGAGGGGTGGTAAAAATAGGTTGAAGAGGGGTAAATTGGATCCCACAATTGCTCCCTTTTCACATCATAATGCTCAAGGATGTTGGAATTTTGTAACTGGTGCAAAGATTCTGGCATCGTCCATGAAGTAAATCTGTACCGTGCCATTAACCACTTGTACCTACTAATTGATGGGTCGGCCTATGAATTGTTCCTCCCCATAGGGTTGGAAGCACCTACTAGGGCCTTGTGATAACCCTCCCATATCCAAGCATGGTAACTTGTTTACAAATCATAAGCTAGAAAGACATTTGAAGATGATGCCTTTAACATTTAATATGGTCCACTCCAATACTCTTATGGTTCTTTCACTTATGATGTTGATCTCATTTGATTCCATGAGTATGTTGTGAGATGCTTGCTCCCAAGTACAGTTGCCATCCCTTGAGGATAGCATGATGCTTCTCTAACACTTAAGAGAGGATGTCCAACCTCATTTGATGACTTTAGTGGGCACGAGAGCTAGGACATTGACCACCTGTTGAGGAGCGTTGACCCTGGGATGTATCCTACATTGTTGATGACACTCTCCTCTCCCTCAAGGACTTGAAATGCTGCACATTTGAGCCAAGGCATTGCTTAGAGAGCTAATGCATCCTAGAGATGACAAGACATCACCAAGCTGCCATTGCAACTTCTTGATGGGCATTGCCTTGTTTTGGATGTTTTGGTGATGATGATGACTTGAGACCCTTTGGAGGGTATGGTACACTGCTCTAGATGATGATGTCATGCCCTAGTTTCATGATGTTCCTTCATGTGGCTTGGAGTGATGATGTGAGCTTGTTTGATGATGATGCCTTTTGGAGGGAGCCTTTGCTTGATGATTGGGCACTTTTTGATGAGGAGTTGTGGCTTTTGGAGTGAGAAGCAACTTTGTGAGTCATCCGTGACATGTTTTGATGAGAAATGCACTTTTAGAGGATGATGTCACCCTTGGAAGCAATTTTGGCTCACATGTGTGGGGTAGTTGAGGTTTGTTTTTATGTTTTATTATTAAGATAGCTATCTTTAGGTTTGGCTTCTGACCTACTTAACTTTTAACTATGTATTATAATATTTTTAGGGCTTTTAGTCTAATTTTATCCTAAATCGATTAGTTTGCCATCATATAAGTAGATGGAAGTCAATTTGGTTTTGAATCGTTGTCACATTCACACTTGAGAGAGTGCACACTAGCTTGTCTCTTTGCTTTTGGTCACTATGGAGCATTAAATGAGCTGATTGTCTTGGGGAGATATTTTGATTGGATGGATATTCTCTTGGATGATAAATGGTGTTTCTATGGTGTTCTGTGCAAATTTATTGTATCTTCTTCCATCTTGTGCAAATTTATTGTATCTTCTTCCATCTTGTATTTGTCATAGAATTAGGGTTTCGTTGAATTTTTCACCAAATGTGTGGAACCTTTTATGTCTCTAACATTTATCTGCAAGATTATCATCAAGTTTCCATTAAGGAATCTTGGTATAGCTTCCTTGCATTTTATCTCCAATTCGATTTAAAATCTCTAGGGTTTGTGGTTTAGAGAAACCCCTTTGTAACTTTTCTCTCTCATGAATCATTCCCATTGGTCCTCTTCCATAGGCTTTGCCTTAGACCCCATTAGCCCCCTTGATTGAGAAAGGCACTAGTCCACTATTGTGTCAATCCTTTTAAATAACAAAATTAAAACCCCAAATTCTATTTTTTATGTTTTCTAGGGTAAATGAAGGTTAGGTTACAGTAAAACCTGCATTCTATAACATTAGTTACCTTGGACCTTATAGTCCTAAGGTTAGGTTTTGCATGTGCTAAATTGGAAAAGTATAAATATTAATTTTTATGCATTTTCAACCATTAATTAGGGTTGACATCTAGAGTTTTTCTTGCTTTTTTATGCGTTTTCAGCCATTGAAATTTGCTGTAATATGTTTCCTTTGTTATCCATTAAATACCTTTGTTTCTCACTTGTTGATTATCAGATTTAGGCTATTTTGTTATTGCTGTTATAAACTTTGCATGCTGTAATTTTGCTGCTAGAAACCATAGTTTATAACAAAAATTTGTGACTTAAAGATAACATGTGTTTGAGAACCTATTTAAGCCTCTCCATGACTTGTTAAGCCCTCTAGATTTAGCCATAGGGTCCTTTGAATTCGTTGTCTTGAAATTATATCTTATCTCACCTAGAACCTTACTTACTGAACATTATCCTTGGGTGATTGTATTAGTAGAACCATTAGGGGGTATTTAACCTGGGAACACTTGGGTTATCTAATCCTTAAGATCTATTGGGGAGGCCTCCCTTGTGGGGATAGTAACCAACCACAAGACAAAAGGCTAACAGTTGCTAAGGTGACAGTGGCGATTGATACCATTGTTTCTTTTAATTTAGAGTGCTTAATGAGGCTTTGCACTAAGGTGCTAGATTTTGCAGAAATAGGGTCTAGTTTTTGTGGCTTGAGCAATTTTTTTGCTCATACATTTGGTCCAAGTATGGTGGAGAGAGCAACATTCATTTGGTTCCATGTGATGTGTGCACTATGCCCAAGGATGAATGAGGACTTGGCTTGATTGATGTTTTCACCCACGGTAGTATTCTTCTAGCTAAGTGGGTGGTGCAATGCCTAGAGTGTTTATCCCCTTGGTAAGTCTTGTTTTTGCATCAGATGATGCCTACACAATATATGGGTAGACTGCGAAGGACTTTTGGTTTATGTGATATGATCTCCTTGCCTCATTTGTTTCAGGTTATTGGCTCGTTCATTTTTCTCCTTGCAAATATGTTGCAGGTTTGGTTCATTGGCATTGGAAGGGCAGCAGGGAGGGTTGGATTCAACTTGTAGCATTTGGAGCTGGAGGGTTCAGGGGTCAAATGTATATATCATAGTAGGTTGGCTTAGTTGTGGTCTTTTACATGGGCAATGAGTGAGAACTTGTATATATAAGAGGTCAGTAGAGTCATTATTATACAGGTGACTTATGATTTTGATATACAGTGTATTGGGTTATTTGGAGTTGTTCTCCTAATATCTAAGGAGTTATTGTCTAACTAATAGCTATTACAGTTTTGGGCATTGTGCTCCACACGCATATTAGGTGTACATTGTGTGTAGGCAGGTTTTTTATGATTTATATTCATTATAATCTACTCTATCTCTCTATCTAGAGTGGAGTAGGGCTTTCCAGGGTTTACCTTTTTTTTTCACTCTTTCCTCCTCACTTTTCTTTATGTTCACTTGTACTTCTTTATCTTTTAACGTTTAGTAGTAGCCTTGGCACTCCCACATTTTGTATGTGACTTGCTGTATTTTTTAGTTCCATTGACCTATACTTTTGGTCACTTTGGATATTAGTAAAATTGTCCTATCTTGTCTAGCATAACCTGTTGCATGTTTCTTGTTAACTGTTTGTCTATTCAAGTTATCTGTCTTGTAATTGCTCTAGATGTATGTTTTGGATTTGATTAATTTTCATCGAATTCTTGTGGGTTTGCAAGCTTAGTAGGTGATCATTTGTTCCAATTCTTCATTTGTTTACTAGCATACAAATGCATTGCAATGTTTTAAACGTCATTGGAGAAGAAGAAATTCACTAATATTAACCTTTTCAACCTTTATGTAAATTTAAGCTCCATTATGAACTAAAGGTTTTCAACTCTCAACAATCTATTTCTTTTAATTTTTTTTCAAATTTTTAGAATTAGAAACTTCTTCACACGTACTTCTCATTCAATTGTTGACGTCCATGTTATTTGATCTGTAGACAGAGGGTACTTGTAATAGGAGGTGGAGGGGCAGTTGGTCTTGCCGCAATACAGCTGGCGGTGGCAGCTGAGTGTAAAGTTGTAACTACATGTGGCAAACTAAGCATCGACCGTGTTATGGCAGCAGGAGCAGAGAAGGCTATTGACTACACATCAGAGGTAAATGTACAGGATCTACTGGAACATTCTATTTCAACCATTTTTTTAAAGTGGATCTCCCTCTGTGTCGTTGGCTTTTAATGTTCTGTTCTGAATAATTCATGTCTTCAATTTGAGACAACCAAAGAATGAGAGCTGGCAAGAAAAGGTATTGAAAAGCAAAGCATGCAAATCTCCATATGAATGGCATCTAGCTGGCCATCAGGAAATAGAAGATGGTATTTTGTATTAAATTCATGTAACACATGTAATATACTTACTGGTGGGATTGCTTACTTGAAGCTAGTTTTTAATTGGTGTTTGAAACACAGATTAACACAGGCTATACTATAAATTAGTAAATGCAAGGTCTTTTTCTGGACTTTGAATTAAATTTGTCACTGTCCAGAGCAGCTACAATGCTGCATAATTATCTAAACATATTCAGGAAGTGTAAATTGGGATGTTACTGAATTGATGTTTTGCATGATGCATGGTTGATTAATTGTGGAAATGGCTGCCACATCAAACTAGTTGAAAATCCCTATAAAGATGGACCTTTATGCACCATCATTTGCATTAGGATATTATTAATCTCTCAAGGGATATGAGTATTTTGTGACTTTGTTGATGATTTCTCCAGGAAGCCCTGGATCTATTTTTTGAAGACCAAGGATGAGGTCTTCAGTCACTTTTAGGAGTTTAACACTCCAATGGAGAATGCGACAGGCAGAAAGATCCAGACTCTTTTGTTAGACAAAGAGGTGAGTACACGAGCAAGGAATTCTAGGAGTTCTGTACTAGGGTAGGAATCAGGAGAGTGGACGGTTCCTTACAACCCACAACAGAATGGGGTTGTTGAGAGGAACAACCGCTCTATTTCGGAGCAGCAAGAGCAATGTTGTATGACCTGGATCTCCCACGATATTTATAGGCAGAGGCATGCAGTACGACAGTCTATATACAAAACAGGGTCCCACATTGAGCGCTTGGCAAGATGACACTTGAGGAGGAATTCACGGGGACGAAGCTAGATGTCAGTCACTTTAGGATATTTGGCATCCTAGACTATTGTCACATTCCAGGAGACACATGTTCAAAGTTAGATTGGATTACAGGGCGAGGTTATTTCGTTGGGTACAATGAGACCTCCAAGGCTTATTGTATATTTATTCCAGGGACTAGGCGAATCATTGTGAGAAGTGATGTCAAGTTCATGGAGGACAAGGCATACAAGAGATCCAGAGATTTTCCAGCAGTAGATGATCAGAGTGAGCAGGCAGCAGAAGCTCCTAGAGTTGAGCAGCAGAGCACGGGTACAGTCTCGAGTAAAAGCACTAGCTCAGGTGCAGCTGTTCCTGAGAGTTCTTGGATCATGGAGAAACTGATGCAACTTATCAGGGAGATGCATTAGGAGGATATAGAGGTGGATATTCCTAACTCCACTGTTGGAAGGAGGAACCGCAAGGTTCAACAGACACATAGGGATGCTAAGGAGTTTGTGGAGACTCCTAGGATGGGCAGGAGAGAGCAGAGACAACTAGAGAGATACATTGGATACATGGCATTAGTCAGTCAGTTGGTATATAGCAACCCTTCCAGCTATCAGGAGGCCACACAACAACAGGTGTGGTACAATTCAGTGGTTGAAGAATATTCCTCAATCATGCAGAACAATGTGTGAGAGGTTGTACCGAGACCGACAAACAGGGTAGTGGTTGGATCATGCTGGATCTATAAGATCAAGCACGATGCATATGGAAACATCGAGAAATACAAGGCTAGGTTCATGTCCAAGGGGTTCTCTCAGAAAGAGGGAATAGATTACGATGAGACATTTGATCCTATGGCCAGGTACACATCTATATGAGCCGTGATCTCATTAGCAGCACAGATGGGATGGTAGATCCATCAGATGGATGTTAAGATGACATTCCTGAATGGTGAACTGGAGGAGGTGTATATTAAAAAATTGGAGGGCTTTGTGGCACACAACAGGGAAACCCACGTGTGTAGAGTGAAGAGAGCTTTATACGGGCTCAAGAAGGCTCCCAAGGCATGGTATGAGCGCATTAACAGATACTTGTAGGGCACGGGCTTCGTGAAGAGTGAGGCAGACGTGAACCTCTACTACTTGGTGGTTGGGGGTGAGGTGTTGATTCTTGTCTTATATGTAGACGACTTGTTTCTTATAGGTTCACTAGGGCTCATAGAGGAGTGCAAGAGGGATCTTGCAGCTGAGTTTGAGATGAAGGATTTGAGGCTCATGCACTATTTTCTAGGCATGGAGTTATGGAAAACTCATGGTGAGATTTTCCTTGGGCAAGGGAAGTACTGCATTAAGATCCTGAGGAGGTAAGGGATGGAGGATTGCAAAGCCATATCTACTCCCGTGATCACTAATTGGATGACGATAGATGCATTCAGGGAGAAGGATGTGGACCCCACCTTGTACAGGCAATTGATAGGCTCTCTCATGTATGTGGTCAATGTCAAGCCAGATATAGCCTGTGCAACAATCTCTCTCATTTAGTTCATGGCGGAATCGAAGAGAGTGCATTGTACGACAACAAAATGTGTGCTGAGATATTTGCGTGACACTATCGAGTATGGGATCAAGTATGCTTAAGGTCATGGTGTCAGGTTGGTTGGATATACTAATGCAGACTGGGCAGGGAACACAGTGGATCAGAAAAGCACTTCAGGGTGTTGCTTTAGCATGGGATCAAGAGTTGTTTCTTGGTACAACTAGAAGCAAAGGTCCGTGGCACTGAGTTCTGCAGAGGTAGAGTACATAGAAGTATGGCTACGTGCAAGGCTATTTGGCTTCATATGATACTAGTAGCCCTGTTTGGTTAGAGGGTTGAGACGACGGTGACACACTACGAAAATCATGGTTGCATCAGGTTGTTAGAGAAACCATTGTTTCATGATAGGTCTAAGCATATAGACATTAGATACCACTTCATCAAGGATTATGTGTTGTGCAAGATTGTTAGCTACAATATATACCCATAGATGAGAAGGTAGTAGAGATACTAGCGAAGGCTTTGGGGAAGGCGAGATTCATCTTCTTCAGAGACAAGTTGGGTGTTATTAAGAATACCTTCCTCTCTAAGAGGGAGTGTTAGTTTGTGTAGCTCAGATAGATGTTCTAGTCTCAGATTGTGTCTATGAGACTAAGGAACACATTTTCTCCAATACCCAGAAAAGGTTTCACAGGAAAAGGCCTTGATTATAATTAATTAGCCAATTTATTAATTTTCCTAGTCTAACTTAAGGGAATGACTTAATTAATAAGTATTAATTGAGGTAAATCAATTTTCCTCTAGAGACTTCCAAAAAAGTCACTTGAAGGGGTCAAGAGGATCTTAGCCATTGATTGAGATTAGATCATGGTCGTTGATTCGTCAACGAGAGATTATAAGAGGAATTCGATGGGCACTTGGAGAACAAATAAATGAGAGATCGAGA
This sequence comes from Pinus albicaulis, assembly GCA_034641835.2. Lineage (NCBI taxonomy): Eukaryota > Viridiplantae > Streptophyta > Pinopsida > Pinales > Pinaceae > Pinus > Pinus albicaulis. Next base: position 736,698,832 of record CM076573.1, on the reverse strand, counting down.
CACAAATTTGCAGTGTTAGCAAGGGTGCAGAGGTATCGCAGGGACACCAACAATGGGGTTTCAGTAGAGAGATTGGTTAGAATTTTTGAAATAAATTCTTCATAGAGATTCCAACATTCCAAGAGAAGGTAGGAGGCTAAATTATTCTGCAAGAGGGAGGCTGATTCAACTAGTGCGCATTGCCAGTTTTATTAAGTGCGAGTTGCAGAGGCTATAGATCAATTTCTAGTGTCAGAGTTAGCTATTGGAGGAGGTGTGAGTGGCTTCAAAGAGCAGTAGATGACAGTGTGGTTTCCAAAACAATTTTATAAATGCTAAAAAGAATTTCCTAGGTAGGTCATGCGCATTTTCCAATCATTGGTGCGAGTAGCAGGAGGAGGTGCGAAGAGGTAGAGGCAGGCTGTGTGGTTTTGCAGAAGGAAAATTGGGATTCTAGATTGATTTTGCTAGAGGAGATAATTTTTGTCAGAGCTTTGCTAGTGAGAGGCAAGCAAATTGTACTTGTAAATTTTGCTGAAGAATTAATAAGAAAACCCTCATCTATAGAACTCGTTTTCCCTTGGGGGTTTTTCGAGGGACAATTTATCCAAAAATATTGGTGTTCATTATTTGTGTGTGTGCATAATTTTCTCAGTTCTCGTGGTTGTTTATTTTTTAGTGAAGTTGCAGTAGTTTTTTATTCAGTATTTGCCATAATTAATTGCAGAAGACAAATAATCTAAATTGATAGGTCAATAATAACCAGTTAACTGCAATAGTCCTAAAATTTCACATCTCAAACCCTAGAAAACTCAAGTCTGAAAAAGGACTTTGTCAAAATATGGACAACACAAATTTTTGGGCCAGGTTTCTGATACAACTGAAAGCAAAGGCTTGCGCATGTATTTCAAGTTGAGTAAGTCTTTGATTAGAAGTTGAAATTTATTTGTTTGAAGTTTTTGGAATCAATAAATCTGAAGCCCCTTTGTATATTCTGAGCTTTTCTCAAGTTGGTTAAGAGGTTTATTATATCCATGTTCTTGAAGACAAATATATATTGAACAAAAGCTGGATAAGAAGGCCCATTTGAGAAAACTGTTTTGCTGGACTTGTATTCACTAAGACTTGGAAGGTTGGTAGAATCGAACAAGGTATTATCTCGACATCCAGACAGAGAGACCTCAAGGAAGAATTTATTAACCAATATAGATCCATTTTAATCACAGATCTACCAAGAACCGAGAGGGATCAAATCTCATTATATGCAAACCTCTCTTTTTAGAATGCAAAACTTGTAAAAAGATTTGTTGTTTAGATTGTATTTTTGAATAATTTATCATTATCAATATTTTATATTAAAAATTGAATAAGTTATAGATTTTCCACTTATTAAGAAGTAACTAAATTAATTTACCTTTAATTACTTTTTACTTTTGAACATTGAAATATTTTACTAAGGTAAACATTAACACACACACATATATAAATATATTTCATATTGAAATACATTAGTTAATATGGATATTCAAATAGTTTATATACGTTCTATATTGAAATATTTATAGGAGAAATAAAAGTTTTGCTTAAAATTTTAATTAATTTATCTATGTAAAGCTATATAAAATCATATTATTTAAGATTGACATTGAAATACTTTATTTATTACTCAAAGAGTGAAAGTGAAATATCAATGAACCAAATGAGCACAATAAGAATGTGATTATTAATGTTTTATAATGCTTTTAATTAAAACTAACCAAATATGTATAATCATTTATGTTTTTACTATAGTCAAAAATGTTTTTTCATTTAAAGTATTTTTTTCAAGGGACACATGTCAACTCCAAGCTGAGCATGGATGAAATTACACATTGCTTTCATACTAGATTGTAGAATGAGCCTCTCAGCTCAATCAAGAGGTTAAGTCCCCTTAAGCATTTGGGAAGAAGGATAGGCTGTATAATGTACAGTGGTCAATAATTTTTAAAGTTATTAATCCAGAAATGGCTAAGTCAAGAGTCTATTCAAAACTTAGCATTCTCCCACATTGAAGAAGGGGCCAATAGAAAGAATCTATTTTCTTCAACCTACATAGGAACCAAGTTCATTTGGATGATTGTTGAGACTCCGAGTGTTGCAAGTATCTCCAAGAAAGACAATATTGTCCCCAACTTGAAGTCTTGGTGGTAACAACAAGGTTGTCCTAGAGAGATTTTCTCAGATGATGGAGACATCTCACTTTCATAATTGAAGCTGGAAGGTGTTGTTTCTTTACAATGTTAAAGAGGAAGAATACAAGCCTTACAAAGGATATGATTATACATTTGCTTGGACTAGATGGAACATTCCTTGATTGGATGATAACATCACTTTGTTAACAATCACATATGAAAAGGATTGTGACTCCACGGCACATTCTTTTGGTTTGGATGAACTGTCACCATCCATATTGACTACAACAAAAAAAATTTGCACGTGACAAATTTGATGATCTTTTTGGTCAATCTTAGAAGACTTGAGAGCATATAAGTCATCTTAGTAATTCAAGAAGTAATGACATCATCACAAATTTGGATTATGTTTCAAAGTTCGATAAGGCCTAAAGGCAAGATAATGCCCACAAAGGGGGATGGACCAAATGTGCTGAGATCATTTGAATTGAAGGTTTTAAGACGCCTTGCATATGCTACTAATGATTGTATTGGCCAAGTTATGTTGTTGGTGCTAGGGTGTCATTGCTTGGTCCTTGATGTTACAAATTGAATCAATGGAGTAAGGGTTCTTCACCTATAAAGAAACAAATTCCAATTAGCACATGACAATTTGTATTAGGAAGTCCTAGGGTTTGAAGGCTTGGATGAGAAATCCCTAGGGTTTGTGGATAAAACCCTAGAGTTAGACCTAGATCAATGATTCTGCTAAAAGAAGAAACCCTAGCTCATGCAAGAAAGGAAAGTAAAGCAACATGCTGATGATGAGGATGAGGATGATAAGTTTGCAGATGGATTTCATTTTTGCAAGAAAGCTTGTATCAAGAGGGAGTTGACAAATTTCATACAATCCTCAAAATATAAGTACTTTATATTTCTCTTCCTTGATTAATATTGCTTTATTATTAGTCTTGGTGAGCAAAATAAAATAGCATACACTTGGTATGAATTTTCCGGACACTCCGGAAGTATTCCCGACACACGGGATGTCCTCCTATACTCTGCGTCATCCTGCGTAGCTTCTCTGTGCAGTCCTTCCCTTGACTGCATAATTCTGCGTGGAGAGCTCGATGCTGCTGCTCAACACTACCTTCCCTCCACCCTTCTGCCTTCTGCTTCTCTGTCTACTGACTTCTCCCTCCTCCTTCTACCTCTGCAATCTCGCCTCTACAAACTCACCCACTAAAATCAAATTCTATTACTTCAGAATCGATTTCCTTCGGGTACTGAGAATGTGCCCGACTTGATTTCCAAATGACCGTCAAGCCTCTTCTTATAGTCTTCTCACTGATGAATCAATGACCAAGATTATATCTTTAATCAATGGCTCAGATTAAAATATGACTTGATTTTCATTTTCTAGAAGATTCACACTCTGCTTTATTAATACCCTTCAATTATTTAATTTCCCTAAGTTTAGACTTAGGGTCCATATTAAAATAATTAATTATTTTAATAAAGCAAGATCCAAGTGAAATTTCCACAAACGATTTTTGGGTTCTCTGGATAACTGTTGTCCAAGCCTCTCCACCAAATTTGAGACTTGGAACACTTCACGATGCTATAAAATCAACTCTCCCTCTTAGCGAGGAAATTGTTCAAGCAAGGTACCAACTGTACTGCTCTGATTCTAGAACATCTGCTGCGCTGTTGATGTCCTTGCTGCTGCCCCTCATCTCTGCGCTACTGCCCTCTGTACTGCTGCTTGTGACACTATCTTTGCCACTGCCTCATCCATACTGTAGCTCCCTCTGACTCTGTAGACCACTCGTTCCTCGAATGGAAGGGGTTCTTGACCATCCCCATCTTCTCTCTGAAGTAAGTGAACTTAATCTTACTCAGAGCCTTGATGAGGATATCTGCCACCTGTTCCCCTGTAGGAGTGTACCTCAATTGCAACACTCCATGTTGGACATAGTCCCTGATGAAGTGGCACCGAATGTCAATGTGTTTTGATTGGTCATGAAACACAGGATTCTTAGAGAGCTTGATGCAACTCTGATTATTACACATAATCCCGGTCAGTTCCATCCTCTTCTTGAGTAGATTCATGAGTAATTTACGAAGCCATATGGCCTCGCACGAAGCTGTGCTTGCTGCCATATACTCTGCCTCAGCTAAACTTGGTGCGACAGACTTCTGTTTCCTACTGCACTAGGAGGTCATTCCTGATCCGAGACTGAAACAATACCCACTGGTACTTTTCCGATCCATTGTGCTTCCAGCCCAATCTGCATCTATAAACCCACTCAATTGGACCTCATTGCCCTTGGTGTACTTCAATCCGTACTCGACTGTCCCCTTCAGATATCTGAGAACATGTTTGGCTGCTGCCCAGTGAGCCCTCCTTGGTTCCACCATGAATTGACTTAGGGTATTCACTGCATAACAAATGTCTGGTCTAGTATTGACCAGATACATGAATGATCCGATGAGCTGCCTGTACAAAGTGGGATCAACCTCATCATCCTCTGTTGTGTCTATCTTCTTCTAGTCTGTAATCATTGGCGTGGCCATGGGTCTACAATCTTCCATCTGAAATATCTTCAGGATTTCTGTAGTGTATCTTCCTTGCCCAAGGAAGATTTCTCCCTTCTGTTGCCAGGCCTCCAAACCAAGAAAATAGTGCATCTGCCCCAGATCCTTCATGTTGAATTTAGTAGCTAGATTATCCTTGCAGTCCTTGATGAGCTTAGATGATCCAGTAAGAAACATATCATCTGCATATAATACCAGGATCATCCCCTACTCTCAAGTAGTAGAGATTGGGATTTGTGTCACTCTTGAAGAAACCCATCTTCTGCAAGTAGCTATCAATTCGTCCATACCATGCTCTGGGGGCTTGTTTTAGACCGTACAAGGCTTTCTTAAGCCTGCAAACATGAGTCTTCTGCTCATGTGTCTCGAAGCCCTCTGGCTGTTCTATGTACACTTCCTCCTCTATCACCCCGTTCAAGAACGCTATCTTGACATCCATTTGGTGAATCTCCCATCCCATCTACGCTGCTAGAGAGATGATGGATCTGATAGAAGTGTAGCGAGCTACAAGGGCGAAGGTTTCCTCATAATCGATCCCTTCCTTTTGTGCGTACCCCTTGGCCACAAATCTGGCCTTGAACTTCTCTATGTTGCTGTCTGCAACATACTTGATCTTGTAGATCCACCTTGATCCTACAACTGATCTGTCCTGTGGTATAGGGACTACTTCCCAGACATCGTTTGTCATGTTGGAGCTATACTCCACCATGGCATCCACCCACACCTGATGCTGCGCTGCCTCCCGAAAGCTAGAGGGCTCTCCAACCTGAGCTACTAGGGCCTGGTATCTGTCAGGTTGCCTCTGTACCCTCTTCCCGTCTCTAGGGCTCCAACAAATTCTTCTGCATCCTTCAGAATTTGTTGGAGTACTTTGCTCGGTCTTCCACTAGTGGTGGGCGTTCTTACCTGCTCTCCTGCTTGCTCTTCTTCAGAGGAACTCTCCTTAGAATACTTGTGTCGTGGAGAGGTACTCGACCCATCCTCTGTAGGCCGTTCAGGCTGTACTAGTGGATCCTCCTCAATCTGCATATCTGTAGCCATTTCCTGGGATTTTCTGAAGGCTCTCTCCTCCATGAATTTCACATCCCGCCTTACTATGATCTTTCTGTTTTCTGGAATATAGATGCGATATGCCTTCGCATTTTCACTATAGCCCACAAGATAACCCTTTTCCGCAATCTGATCCATCTTCTTCCTCTTCTCATCCGGAACGTGGCAATACACCATGCTGCCAAATATCCTCATATGGCTCACCTCCAGCTTGTTGCCTGCGAACACACTCTTAGGAGTTACCTTCCCCAATGCTCTATGGGGTACTCCGTTTTGCACATACACAGCTGTATTGTAGGCTTCTGCCCACAAAAATTTGGGCATATCTTGGTCATATAGCATTCCCTTGCAACTTCTACAATGGTTGGGTTCTTCGTTTTTGCAACTCCATTCTGCTTTGGATTGTATGAAGCTGTTCATTCTCTCTTGATGCCTTCCTTTGCGCAGAAACTGGTGAAGTCTTTATCGATATACTCTTCACCATTATCTGACCGCAACCTCTTGATCTTCTTTCCTGATTAATTTTCTACCAGCGCTTTGAATTCTTTGAAACGTTCAAAGACTTCACCTTTGGTTTTGAGAAAGTAGATCCAAGTCTTTCTAGAATGATCATCAATAAAGGTAGCAAAATACTTTGCACCACTCAGAGCGGTTGTGGACATTGGACGACAAATATTTGAGTGTATCAACTCCAATATTCTCTTAGCCCTGCTGCTGCTTCTTGGAAATGTTGTTTTAGCATACTTCCCTAGTACGCATCCCCTGCAGACTTCATCTCTCCTTGTGTTGAGTTTTGGAGCTCGTATGACAGTTTTCTTGAGAATCTTCAGGGGTCCATGATGTAAATGCCCCATCCTTCTGTGCCATAATTCATTTAGATCTCTTTCGTTCGTATTGCCAATCAGAGCCATTGGGGATTCAAGCTGGAGCTTATATAGTTTATGGCTCCTCACTCCGATTTGTGCCTTCTTGTTCCAGCTAGGATGTTTGACATAAACTTTGTTTCCAATAAAGTATATGTCATAACCCTTGTTCTGGAGCTAAGACACTGAGAGAAAATTCATCCACAACCCTGGTACATGTAGAACGTTTGTGGCCTGAATCTTGTTGCTAGCTTCTGTCTGAAATATTATGGTACCTCTTCCAACGAGGGTACATTTGGCCTTGTTTCCCATAGTAATTTGGAAATTCATCTGTTCTTCTTGGTAGCTTGAAAAACATTCTCGAACTCCCGTAATATGAACAAATGCTCCACTGTCAATATACCAAACACCCGGAGGAGCCGTGCTTGACACACAAGCGAGATCCTCCACTAGTCTGGATGCCAGCACAATCATGTCATGTTCCCTCTGTGTTTCAGAGTGCTCTGGAGCGCAGTGTGAGTCCTTCTGACTGCGTGAACCCTTCTGAATGTCGAATCTTTGGTCCATAGCAGATCCTCCCTTTTTGTCTTTAGCCTTTTGCTCTGATACCATGTGAAATTTTCAGATCTAAAAATTATTACTGCAGTGATTGATTTATTTTGCCTACTTATTAGATAAGTTATTTATAGATGCTTCAATAAATTTTGAAATAAACACAACTGCAATACTTCACTCATCTAAAAAGTAGAAGAACAAAAATAACACATATAGCACAATAGAAACAACCATATGAACACCGTTATTTTTGGACAATTGTCCCCTGAACAACCCAATGTGGGTAAACCGGTGCAATAGATGAGGGTTTGTATTTATCTTCAGCAATGAAAATATCTTTTACAAAAGTCTTGGTGAGCAAAACAAAATAGCATACACCTGGTATGAATTTTCCAGACACTCCGGAAGTATTCCCGACACACGGGATGTCCTCCTACACCCTCTGCATCATATTTCATAGCTGGATTGCCCAGTCCCTCTCTGGACTGCATAATTATGCATGGAGAGCTCGATGTTGCTGCTCAGCATTGCCTTCCCTCCACCCTTCTGCCTTCTGCTTCTCTGTCTACTGAATTCTCCCTCCTCCTTCTGCCTTTGCAATCCCGCCTCTACAAACTCACCCACTGAAATCAAATTCTCTTACTTCAGAATCGATTTCCTTTGGATACTGAGAATGTGCCCGGCTTGATTTCCAAATGACCCTCAAGCCTCTTCTTATAGTCTTCTCGCTTATGAATCAACGACCAAGATTATATCTTTAATCAATGGCTCAGATTAAAAAATGACTTGATCTTCGTTTTCTAAAAGATTCACACTCTGCATTATTAATACCCTTTAATTATTTAATTTCCCTAAGTTTAGACTTAGGGTCTGTTAGCTCCCTGTAATTTGCAAGAGTGGCAAGAAAAAACACTGCAGGGACCACATCAGAACCACTTTGGAATCCTAGGACCTAGCCTTCCTGGATTCAGAGAGGGATCTCTCTATAAAGGTGTTTTCAATTGATATATCTTTGTGCTCTTTGTTTAAGATTTTAGGCTAGTTATGAAGTTCTAAAGACTTATTTATTTTTGGTTGGATTAATAGATATATTGGAGGATCAATGGTGTGACTGATTGGTGGAATGTTTCAATTGAACAAATAGACTGTGAGAAGACATCAATCCATTGGGCTATGGAGTCATAAAAGGATTTAATTGTTCATCAACTCTACAAAGGCATTCATAGGGCAAGCTAACTATATCAAATGGATTCTTTAGATTAGGTTGTGACATGAAACAATAATAAGTTGTGAAGGCAACAAAGCTATGGTCAGTTAAGAATCTTCTAGCTCTGCTTATACAAGAAAAGCGTTTTAAGGTAACTGTCTGGAGCAAGCCAAAGGGCAGGGCGAACCATGGACTTCTTTGGACAAACCTTTAATAAGCAACCTTTCAAACAACAATCTAGCAATCAAAAGACTACTTTCAGATAAAGAAAACATATAAGAAAACAATAAGGGCAACCTAAGATCAAATAGAAATAATCTAGTCTACTTTTGACAAAATCTCAAAGGCTCTTCAAAGTAACATTTCAAGGCAGATCAGAGGGCAGGGCAAACCATAAACCTCTCTAGTTTAGACTCTAGTAAGCATACTTTAAAGAAAGGTTTTGAAAACAATATCTCAAGTTTTACTCAAAGGAGCATGGGTTCACCACAATTTCCTTGGTTTCACTCTATTGAATCATTCCCAAGACAACAAGCCAGATGTAACTAGAAGGCAATTAAGAATCTTCCAATAAGACCTCGCAGAAGAAAACATAAGTATAAAGAATACAGACATAAATAGGGTGCTTGAAACAACAAATCCTAATCTAAAACTTTTTCTTCTTTATCAGAGGAAGATGGACATAATGGAAAAACATAAGGGAAAACAATGACAATTAAGAAAAACTTCACCATTGATATAGCTCAAGGATCCTGTGAAATTGCTTGTATTATTGATGATCAAACCAGTTACAATACTCTAGGTACAATAGCTCTTTGCAGCTCAGAGCTTTCTTCAGTTCAGTCTAGCATTCCTCAACTAGCTTAGCAACAAAAATCAGTCCAATAACCATCAAGTAACCAACGTTTAAAATGAAGCTCATATGCAATATTTATATGCAAAATGAGGAGGTGCTGCCAATCTAGGGTGTCTAAATGTTATTTATTACAGAGTTAATGATTTTTGACCTTTGAGACCATGCAAGGCCCAAGGCAAAAATATCTGAAAGAGTTACTCTGAAATAATAACTTTGTCTTAACTTCTGAGTTATTTTAGTTGAAATATTTGACTTTTAAGGCTTGGTAATAACTTTGTAATAACTATTGAGTTGCTTCAAAATATCTTTGACTGTGTAATAACTGCCTAATGCCTTTATGGAAAGAAACAATGCTGTAGGTGGCAAATTTGTCTGTGGAGAAGTAATTGCTCTTTTGTTGAGTCATTCGGAGTTGTCTTTAGGTAAATCTGTCTTTGTTTTAATCATAAAACTCAGTAATTAGGCCTTTGATTTCTGATTTGACCTTCATAATCTGCCTCACTGTCTTTATCTTTCATTCTACTTTATGATTGTTTTGTCCTTTATCTCTTGTTTTCAAAGTTTTGACTTTCATCCTTTAATCACTGTCTGCTTTGGCTAATCCTTTGTATTTGCTCTTGATACATGATTAGCCCTTTACTCTTTCGGCTTCCTTCATTTCCTTTGCTATCTTCTCTGACTGTTGCTTGTTCTGTGTGCGCAGGGAGGATCTCTTCATGGTATAAGGGTGTATAAGCCATCGATGATCATGATTCATTGAGGGTTAAGTCTTTTATGTAAACTGTTGGCCTTCTTTATATGTATTCACCTCTCAGATTGTCATCTAGAGGTTATTTTACCATTGGAATGTCCCTCTTGGGCATTACCGCCATTAAAACTTGCAAACACACAAACAAACATTAATTTTAAAAACTTCCTAGGGGGGGGGGGGGTGGTGTGGGGAACTGCTTTTTGGGGTTTTGAGGCGTTGGGGAGCGATTTGCAGAGGAGGAGGAAATGCAGGGGCATGATTCTGGAGGCAGAATCATGAGAAAATTCAAACGGAGGGGAAGAACTTTGAATTTTGGCGCGGGAGGGGAAGGTGGTTTTGGAAAACCACGACGGTTTATCACGCAGGTGAGAGGCGGTAAGTGGTATTGGTCCGGGGCTACGCGATTCCATTTATCGTTTGCTGCGTGGCAGGGAAAAACTGCTTTTATCGCGTGAGTTAGGAGTATTAACGCTCCGCCTTGATTTTCGCGCGATATGGGATCTGGGCCGTCAGATCTCAAAGGATGAGATCGACGGTGCGGAATGGTTGAGGGATCGGCGTGCAAGTGTGGAGGGTGGAGTGGAAGGTGGGGCCTAGCTTGGTGAGACATATGCAGGTTTGTCGGGTAGCGCGAGGCCGATTTAACGTGGGATAAGGGGAGGAGAGGCGATGACCGTTGGATTTGGCTCAGGGATTCAAATCAATGGTGGATGCAACCCAGAAAAATAAAGAGACAGGGTAAGGAAATGCGGGGCCCACTTTTAATTTTTCAAAGGTTAAGGGGGATTTATAAGGTTGTGAGGGTGTTTAACAAAGCGAAAGTGGTGGAGGGGTAAAAATTGGGAAAGGGCTTAGAAATAGGTGGAGGGAAGAGGTCTTATGAGGAATGAAGGGGCTAGGGCTTAAGCGAAGAGGGGCTTAAGGCCTATTTTACAAAAAGGGCGGGTATATTATAAAAACAGAGTTTTTATAAGTTTTTAAGGGTTCGATAGGCTAAAAAGGTGAATTTAAACAATGTAAAAGGGACCTTTATATTGTTTAAAGTTCTTTAGGGGAAAAATGGTGAATAAGGTGAGGGTATGAGGGATTTTTAGAGGGGAAAAAGGGATGATGAGGGTGTAGGTGGAGTGATAAAATAAGACAAAAAGGACCAAAAATGGAGTTTTCTTTAGAGCAGCAGGGTGAACTTTTGAGAAGGCAAAAGATAGCAAAGCTTAGTGAAAAATAGTCAAACTTAGGATGATGAAGGCAGTGAGATTTCTAGCACTCACAGTGTTTTTCAAATACTGTTTCTAGAAATCCAAAATCATTATTTAGTCATCTTTTGATATCAGAAAAAATTATAGATGGCTAACAGTGGCTCCAATTGGGGAGGGCAGCTCCTTTAGGAGGTCTCAAGAACCTCAGAAAATAAATCTATGGAAGAAGTAGACCAGTGCCTTGATTGGCACCTTGACAGAGCTCCTTTAACTTGATGATTTACTACTTTGGAATTGTGATCTGCAGCGTCTAAATCATAACATGATTATTTGCAACTCAACTTCTACCTACCCATATTACTTGTTCTAACATTTTTTCTTCACTGGGTGCATTTGAATTAGCCTACCCTTGACATCCTTTTCTTTTGAAAACATGAAACTAACAAATTCTACACTTATATCATCCAAGAGTTCAGATTAAACTGATGAACTCATTTATTTCTCTACCTATTCTAACTATCTGTCAAGATTAAACTGTTTGACAGTTTTTCATTCTCTAATCTACAATAGAAAATTGAAAACATAACCAAATCAGGATTGATCAGTCTGATTTGTTATGAGCAATGATACTTTGTACAAGTCTGCATATAGAATTTATTTTTGCAAAAATCTAACACAAAATTTTTAGGGCAGAAATCTAGAATTTGCTTTTTATCCCTCTCTTTCTTTCTTAGTTCAGGTTATGAGCGTTGGAACCAATTTCTTTTACTAATCTAATCTAGTCTACTGATAAGCCAAGTTTAGACAGTTTGGCAAATCCTCATTCACTAACCTATCAACAGAAATTTAAAACTCATTTAGTCATGATTAGGCTGTATGACTAAATAAGGTTTCTCTCTTCAAGTAGTGGCATTTGGACTTGCACACTTTCAAAAGTTACTTTGTTTTTGGTATGGAGCTGTACCTTTATTTTTCTGCCCTCTTTTTCTTTGTTTTTCTATTTTTGTATTTATTTATTTATTTATTTTGATATTTTTTTAAACAATATTATAGACAATGGATAAAACTTTAAACTTGGCATCACTAATGGAAATAATGTTTGAGCATCCTGCCATTGACAGGGTCTCCAAAAAGTTCTGTTCTATCCATCTCCTGTAAGAAAAACACATTGTTGCCTCTGACAGAATGGATAATGTAGGGACCTTTCCATAGATTTTCAAACTTACCATGCTTTCCCTTGTCTTCTCTTCTTGAGTCCCATTTGAGCACTTTGTCACCAATGTTGAAATCATTTGCTTGTCCCTTTGTCAAATAGCTTCTTGATGTTTTCTTGCACTTGCTGTGTTCTGTTATAGACTTCCTCTCTTGTTTGCTGCAACTGTATGGTCTGATTTATCCTTCTTATCGTGTCATTTTCTTCAGACTGTACTTCCTGGATCAACTTCATGACTGGCACTCCTAGGCTTGTTGGAAAAATTGCATCTGCTCCATAAACTAGCTGGTAGGGAGACATTCTAATTGATTTCTTGCATGTTAACCTGTCTGCCCATAATGCATGTACTATCTTGCTATGCCATGACTTTTGATTTCTTTCCAGTAACTTTTTGATGATGTTCACCAAACTTTTGTTTGAGGATTCTGCCAACCCATTACCTTGAGGGTAATAAGCTGTGGAATGACCCAATGTGATCTGATATTTGTGGCAAAAGTCGACCACCCTCTTGGATCTAAAGGCAACAACTTTGTCAGTGATAATCTTTCTAGGACAACCAAATCTAGACAAAATATGGTTTTCAAGGAATTTAATGATGACTAGATCAGTGGCAGTTCTAGAGGGGATGGCCTCTATCCATTTTGTAAAGTAATCAGTTGCTGTGAGGATCCATTTATGTTGGGCAGATGAAGAAGGATGGATTTCCCTAATGAAGTCTAGGCCTCACTGTTGAAAAGGAGCTTCAACAGAGATAGGATGCAAAGGTAACGGTAAGAGTTTTCTTTTGCCTTCAAAGATTTGATACTTGTGGCAGACAACTACCAATTTATGGATATCTTGAAAGAGGGTGGGCCAATAGTAACCAGCTTTAAGGATTTTGTTGACAGTTGTCTTCCAATAGAGGTGGCCTCCACATTCTCCTTCAGAAAACTCATGCTTGATCTTCTCTGCATCATTCTCAGGCAAACATTTAAGCAATACAACACTGACATTTTTTCAATATAACCATTTATCTATAATGCAGTAATTTGCAGCTTTTAACTTCAAGAATCTTGCCTTTGTCTTAGATAAACCAGGAGGAACATTAAGATAAAAGAGCACATACAAAATATCAGCATACCAAAGTGAATTCAGCAATACTTCTTTAACAGGAGGGGCTGTGCATTTTTCTTGTTCTTCTAAAACATCAACCATATTCATATCTAAGGCTTTAAGATTTGATTCAGCCATAAGTTTTGAAAGTCCTTGTTCTTTGACCAGTTTAGTGGGTCTGATTTCTAAATCATATTCTAATATAACAACGATCCACTTTCCTTTTTTGCCATCAGGATCTTGTGTTAAAATGTCTTTGACAACTGTGTGTGGAACAAAAGCAATAATGTGTGAGTGTAAAATGTAAACTCTGAAATATTTCAAGGCCTTGATTAAGGCAAAAGCCTGTTTTTCCATTTTGCTTTGCTGAAAAATGCAATGGGCTGCTCTTGTCCCTTTACGTTTTTCTGAAGTAGGACAACAACAACTGTATGTTCTGATGCAAAGGAGAAGATGAAAAAATCTTTGTTAAAATCAGGGCTAATGAGAACTGGTGTTTAAGTGAGTGCTTGTTTAACCAGTTCAAAGGATTGCTTTGCTTCAATGGTCCATTTTCCTCTTGTTTCCCTTTTTAGCATGTTTGTTATGTTTCTAAGGAGTTCAACAAGGTTTGGTATGAACCTTGTTAAGAAATTAATCTTTCCAATGAAAGATTGCAGTTCTTTGATGTTTCTAAGATGATTGATTTGCAATATTCCTTCAATCCTATTTGGGTCTATTCTTATTGCCTCTTCAGATTTGATATGGCGTAGAAGTTTGCCTTCTTGGAGGCCAAATAAGGTTTTCTTGGGGTTTAAAGACAGACCATACTTTCTACATTTCTCAAAGATTTTTCTTAAGTGAGCAAGGTGTTCTTCATCTGTTTTGGAATAGACTGTGATGTCATCTAAATATATCACAATGAATAAGCCTATCTCTTCTAAGAAAGCAATATCCATGGTTCTTTGGAATGTGGCACCAACATTCATTAAACCAAAGGACATTTTCACATACATGAAAGTGCCCCAAGGTGTAGTGAAAGCTGTTTTAAGTTGATCATCAGGATGTACTAGCACTTGGTTGTATCTTGAAAAACCATCTAGCAAAGAAATTCTTTTAGAACCTACTACCCTTTGTAAGATATGATCCATTTTGGGCAAGGGGTAGTTGTTCTTTAAAGAGACTTTGTTTAAGTTTCTAAAATCTATACAAAGCCTTATTTCTCCTGCTTTTTTCCTCACAGATACAAGATTGGACACCCACTCTGAGTATCTCACTGGGACTATGATTCCAGCATCATACATTTTCTTGATTTTTTTTTCAACCAAAGGTAACTGCACAGGGTTGATTATGCGCAATTTTTGTCTAAAAGGTTTCTGGTTTTCTTTGAGGGGTATCTTATGCTGGATTATCTCTGTATCATATGATTTTAAGTCCTCATAACTCCAAGCAAAAACATCAGAAAATTCCCTAAAAAGCTCAAGATATTTCAGTTTTATATGAGCTGGCAGTGTTTTGGATAATTTAATCATTTTGGGCTTTTCTTTACTGCCTATATTGCACTCTTCTATTTTAGTTTCAGTGGGTTCCATTTTTGGCAACATCATTAAAGTCAAACAATTCTTCTAGAGGCATCAATCCCTTTGGCAATTTATCAGTGTGAGACTGTAGCACTTCAAAATCTTTTTGTTCTAAATTGGTGATCAACTCTGTTTTCTATGGGTGTCTTCTAGTTAACAAATTTATATCAGCAATGTTTATATCAGCATTGTTAGGAGTTTCTTCTTCATAAGTTTTTTCCTCAGTAGGACAGTCTTCTTCATACTCCGAGTCTGAATTGATCATTTCAAACCCATTTCTGGACTGTAGGAAATCCTCTATCTGCTTATCTCCTTCAAAGACTTGCCAATATTTGATATTATCAGGGACTGCTGGTCTATATTTAACTTGGACTGTGTATTGTTTGCTCTCATAAGGTTTTTGACATGTACTAGCAGCAAATGCTAAACCATTAGCAAGAATGTTTTGGTTTCTAGGGACAAAGTTAAGCTCATATTCTGTGAATGTTTTTAAAAGGTCAACAACATCATCTCTGTATGCTTGTAATCTTGGATGCTTGGCAGTATATTCTCCATTCACTTGTTTAATAATCAGTTCTGAGTCTCCATGAACAATTATCCTCTTGGCTCCTAATTTTCTCAATAATTGTAGTCCTAAGAGGAGAGCCTCATATTCAGCTATGTTATTTGTATATCGAAAGTTTAGTTTGTATGAATGGCCCTCAGCATGATTATTTTCTGTCTTATGTACCCATATGCCTGCTCCTGAGCCAGTTTTGCTGCAAGACACATCAAAGATCATACTCCACAGAGGTTCAAATTCAGGTTTGTTATTAAAGTCATTTATGTCCTCTTTGTCCGGTTTATTTTGGTTGTCACTATGTTGTTTTTTAGGATCTTCACTATGTTCATTTTTACTTTGTTCCTCAAGGTTTTCACCATGTTGAGTTTTATCTTGTTTGTCATAATCAACCCTGTGTCGATGGTTGGTTTGTCGCCTATGATCTTCATCATGTTTGCTGTGATGTTCTGAGTTAGCAAACTGTTTTAGCTTTTCCTCTTTCCTTCCCTCTTTTCCTATTGCTAGTTTATCATCTCCTTCTCCTTGCTCATTAAGATTTTCATCATTTTAAAGAATGAATGAGTCAAGGTATGTGTGAATAGAATAAAGTGGGGAGTTGTCTGGTTTTTCTTGACTACTAACCATGTATTTCATGTGTGTTTCCCTATATAGTTTTCTTGGTTGACTAAAGACAGGGATGGTTGCATAAGTCATATCCATCTGCAGGGTACATTGGAGTTTAGCACCCCCTGACCTTGAAAGGAGCATGCCATATTTAGGAGGTATATCGGCCACTACAATGTCCATAACTAAGCTCTTGGCTGATATTTGTGCTAAGCTTACAGATAAATCTTTGATCAGGCCTAGACATTTAACTCTGCTAGAATCAAAGGAGTATAAATCTTTGTAAGGTCTAGTTATCTCAAGGCCTAATCTCTCCATCACTACTTTTGGCATAAGGTTGTGGAAGGCTCCTGAGTCAAGCATGGCATTGTGCAAAATTTTATCATGGATATTTAGACTGACATAAAAAGGAGGAACACCTCCCTTTTGAAATTTTCCTTCTACTTCTGGTCCAAACAGAAGCTCAGGTTTATCATCAGTTACATTAACAGAATCAGTTTGTTCTCCTACGTTTAAAGCTCTCAAAATTTGGGTTTTATATACATCTTGGGTGACTAATTCAGTAAGAGGGACAGGAATCTTGATTTTGGCAATCTCACCCTCTATGCTGAAAGGTATCCATGCTTTCGAAATGTTTAGATCATCCTTCTTAGTCACTGTTTTCTCAGCAAATTCAGCTTGCTGGTTTTTATTATGAACAACAGTTAAAATAGTTTTACCAGGAGCATTAGCTGAGTTGCTAGTGCTACTTTGTTCACCATTATGTTTGTCCTTAATTTGACTGTTTTTTCCTTTGTTTTTATCAGAACTTTCAGCCACTGTTTTATTGTCTTCTGCCGTCTTTTTAGAAATATTTTCAAAATTGTTTTTAGTAGAAATTTCAGAGGTTTTCTTTTTGGGAGTGTCTTGATTCTTTTTACTCCTAAGGTCATATTGTCTGTGTACTTCCATTATAGCATTTTCAAAGCCTTGTTTGTAATCTTCAGATTCTGTGCTTTCTTCATCATAAGGTGTAAATATGCCTTGTTCTTCTTCATTTAGGAAAACAATATCCTCATTGTTTACTCCCAATAAGTTTATGTGGTTTTCCTCTGTTTCTTCAATCACTCCTTCATCTCCATTAACATAGTTTTGTTGGAAAGGAGGTCTGACTTGCTGATCAGGGCCTCTTTGTCTAATTTGAGGGGGATTCCTTCTAAAGTTCTGGTTCTGATTTTGATTTTTATTTTGAGGAGCTATTTGGTTTTCTTTAGAATAGGCTCTCTGATTCATGTTAATTCTCTCCATCATCATCTCCATGGTTCTAACCAGACTATCAATTTTGGAGTTTGATGTGGAGGGTCCAACTTCATCTTTGTAGGTAACCTTTTTCTCTGCTTTCAATCTAGCCCTTCTAGCATTTAGGTTAGCTTCTACACTTACTGCCCCTTTCTGCATATCTTTTAATGTGAGGGGTTCTCTCTCCCTTAATTGATAACACATATCTGGGTCAAATTCTTCAGGAAACTTCATTAAGGCTAATCCTTGTGGGGGTTTCATTTGTGGAGGGAGTGCATTATACACACTATTGAATCTAGTGCAATAATCTTAGACACTCTCTCCAACATTTCTTTTAAGGTCATTGTATTCTGATAGGATTTGGAGGGGATTTCTCTTGACTTCCCATTTATTTAGGAACAGTTGATGAAAAACAGGAAGATCATTAACAATGTTAGGGGTTAAGCCTCTGAACCATTTTCTTGCTTCTCCCCCTAAGCTTTGAGCAAACATTCTAAGTTTAATAGTTTCATCATCTATTTCTTGTCTGTCAAAGTAGTCATTTATTCTATCCACATGTTGTTGAGCTCTAGTAGAACTACTAGCATCATATAAAGGAAGGACTGATAGTCCTGTGGTAGAGAAACTAGAGGTAAAGGAAGGACTAAGGGAGCATACCATGTTGCTATGATATGAGCTTGTGGAAACAATGGAGGGTTAACAAGTGGAGGAAGGTGATGAAGTGGAGTGGTTTGAACAGTGGATGTATGGGTGGGTGTAGCTGAAGTACTCGGACCAGCTAGGTGACGTTGAGCATATGTAGCATGAGAGAATCCAAAGTTTTGGAGAAAATGGAAATCAGGAGTGGGAGGGGAGGCTTCCCTACTACTACTTTGTTGTGAGTCTACAAGTTCAAGGTTTATCTGGTCTATACCACTTTGTGACTTGATTCTAGATAAGCTTCTTGTATGAGGTAAGTCAACTTGAGTATTTTGCAAGTTTATAAGGTTCTCAGGGAAAGAACTTGCTCTGTGGATTGGTCTGTCAATAGTTGGGTTTTCAGATGTAGGAGACTTCCTAAGGATGCTTTCAGGATTGTCAACTATTGCAGGAGGATTTGGGTCAGGATGGGATCTAGTATGGATTCTTTTAGAAGCCAGGATTTTGGACCCAACAAGTCAGAAATATTTTTTAGAGGTATAACAGTCTTAAGACAAACCAATCTATAAAAGAAATGCTTAATCCACAAAGTATTTCTGACTGGGTATTGTTTAATGTTTTGATGATAGGGTAAGTTTCCCAGTGGAGTCAATGGAAAATTAGTGGAGTCACCAGGTGGATGATTTTTACTTGTGTTATGACTGATTGTTGTCCACCATCATCAATTAGAAACCATTTTTAGACAATACTTGATTCATCATAGACTGATGAGGTTTTTTGAGTTTTGAGTGAATCTGAAATGTTTATTACTCAGTATTCCCCAGTATGGTCGGCACTATGTTGGCTCCCTGTAATTTGTAAGAGTGGCAAGAACAAACACTGCAGAGGCCACATCAGAGCCACTTTGGAATCCTAGGACCTAGCCTTCTTGGATTCAGAGAGGGATCTCTCTATAAAGGTGTTTTCAATTGATATATCTTTGTGCTCTTTGTTTAAGATTTTAGGCTAGTTATGAAGTTCTAAAGACTTATTTATTTTTGGTTGGATTAATTGATAGATTGGAGGATCAATGGTGTGACTGATTGGTGGAAAGTTTCAACTGAACAAATAGACTGTGAGAAGACATCAATCCATTGGGCTATGGAGTCATAAAAGGATTTAATTGTTCATCAACTCTACAAGGGCATTCATAGGGCAAGCTAACTATAACAAGAAAAGCAATTGAAAACACCTTACCCAAGACAACAAGGCAATTAAGAATCTTCCAATAAGACCTCGCAGAAGAAAACATAAGTATAAAGAATACAGACAGAAATAGGGTGCTTGAAACAACAAATCCTAATCTAAAACTTCTGCTTCTTTATCAGAAAAAGATGGACATAATGGAAGAACATAAGGGAAAACAATGACAATTAAGAAAAACTTCACCATTGATATAGCTCAAGGATCCTCTGAACTTGCTTGTATTATTGATGATCAAACCAATTAGAATACTCCAGGTACAATAGCTCTCTGCAACTCAGAGCTTTCTTCAGTTCAGTCTAGCATTCCTTAACTAGCTTAACAACAGAAATCAGTCTAATAACCATCAAGTAACCAACATTTAAAATGAAGCTCATATGCAATATTTATATGCAAAATGAGGAGGTGCTGCCAATCTAGGGTGTCTAAATGTTATTTATTATAGAGTTAATGATTTTTGACCTTTGAGACCATGCAAGGCCCAAGGCAAAAATATCTGAAAGAGTTACTCTGAAATAATAACTTTGGCTTAACTTCTGAGTTATTTTAGTTGAAATATTTGACTTTTAAGGCTTGGTAATAACTTTGTAATAACTGTTGAGCTGCTTCAAAATATCTCTGACTGTGTAATAACTGCCTGATGCCTTTATGGAAAGAAATAATGTTGTAGGTGGCAAATTTGTCTTTGGAGAAGTAATTGCTCCTTTGTTGAGTCATTCGGAGTTGTCTTTAGGTAAATCTGTCTTTGTTTTAATCATAAAACTCAGTAATTAGGCCTTTGATTTCTGATTTAACCTTCATAATCTGCCTCACTGTCTTTATCTTTCATTCTGCTTTATGACTATTTTGTCCTTTATCTCTTGTTTTCAAAGTTTTGACTTTCATCCTTTAATCACTGTTTGCTTTGGCTAATCCTTTGTATTTGCTCTTGATACATGATTATCCCTTTACTCTTTTGGCTTCCTTCATTTCCTTTGCTATCTTCTCTGACTGTTTCTTGTTCTGTGTGCGCAGGGAGGATCTCTTCATGGTATAAGGGTTTATAACCCATCGATGATCATGATTCTTCGAGGGTTAAGTCTTTTATGTAAACCCTTGTCCTTCTTTATATGTATTCGCCTCTCAGATCGTCATCCAGAGGTTATTTTACCATTGGAATGTCCCTCTTGGGCATTACCGCCATTAAAACCTGCAAACACACAAACAAACATTAATTTTAAAAACTTGCGGGGTGGGGGGAACTGCTTTTTGGGGTTTTGAGGCGTCGGGGAGCGATTTGCAGAGGAGGAGGAAACGTAGGGGCATGATTCCGGAGGCGGAATCATGAGAAAATTCAAATGGAGGGGAAGAACTTTGAATTTTGGCGCGAGAGGGGAAGGTGGTTTTGGAAAACCATGGCGGTTTGTCGCGTAGGTGAGAGGCGGTAAGTGGTATTGGCCTGGGGCTATGCGATTCCATTTATCGTTTGCTCCGTGGCAGGGCAAAACTGGCTTTATCGCGCGGGTTAAGGGTATTAACATTCAGCGCCGATTTTTGCGCGATATGGGATCTAGGCCGTCAGATCTCAAAGGATGAGATCAACGGTGCAGAATGGTTGAGGGATTGACGTGCAAGTGTGGAGGGTGGAGGGGAAGGTGGGGTTCGGCTTGGTGACATATGCAGGTTTGTCGGGTAGCGCGGGGCCGATTTAACGTGGGATAAGGGGAGGAGAGGCGATGACCGTTGGATTTGGCTCAGGGATTCAAATCAACGGTGGATGCAGCCCAGAAAAATAAAGAGGCAGGGTAAGGAAATGGGGGGCCCGCTTATACTTTTTCAAAGGTTAAGGGGGATTTATAAGGTTGCGAGGGTGTTTTACAAAGCGAAAGGGGCGGAGGGGTAAAAATAGGGAAAGGGCTTAGAAATAGGCGGAGGGAAGAGGTCTTATGAGGAGTGAAGTGGCTAGGGCTTAAGCGAAGAGGGGCTTAAGGCCTATTTTACAAAAAGGGCGGGTATATTATAAAAATAGAGTTTTTATAAGTTTTTAAGGGTCCGATAGGCTAAAATGGTGAATTTAGACAATGTAAAAGGGACCTTTATATTGTTTAAAGTTCTTTAGGGGAAAAATGGTGAATAAGGTGGGGGTATGAGGGCTTTTTAGAGGGGAAAAAGGGATGATGAGGGTGTAGGTGGAGTGATAAAATAAGTCAAAAAGGCCCAAAAATGGAGTTTTCTTTAGAGCAGTAGGGTGAACTTTTGAGAAGGCAAAAGATAGGAAAGCTTAGTGAAAAATAGTCAAACTTAGGATGATAAAGGCAGTGAGATTTCTAGAACTCACAGTGTTTCTCAAACACTGTTTCTAGAAATCCAAAATCATTATTTAGTCATGTTTTGATATCAGCAAAAATTATAGATGGCTAACAGGGTCCATATTAAAATAAATAATTATTTTAATAAAGCAAGGTCCGTGTGGAATTTCCACAAATGATTTCTGGGTTCTTTGGATAACTGTTGGCCAAGCCTCTCCACCAAATTTGAGACTTGGAACATTTCCCGATGCTATAAAATCAACAACTAAGTGGCAGAGGGAGCAACCAGAATTGTCACAATAGGATTTGTTTTAGTGTAAGAGGTAGCACCCAGTTAGTGTGACCGAAAAGTAGTTGTGACACATGTGTTGAGGTACCGACATGGTATAGTTGGATGTGAATTGAGATATGTCTCAAATGATGAAGTACAACTGCTGGGATATACAAATTTAGATTGAGTAGAGTGCTAAAGACATGGAGAGTGCATCAGGATGACGATGAAGTTTGGATTCTACTATGATATCCTGGATGAAGAGGAAGCATACATTTGTCGCACTCAGGACTGCAAAGGTCAAGTATATTGCAATTTGTTTGGTATGTTGGGAAGTAGTGTGGCTTCAGAAGATATTTGCAAGATTGTTTGATCAAGTGCAAGAGATAATCGTGATGACAGGTTAAAGCACATTGAGATCATGGTACCACCACATTTGGGACATGGTACAAAAGGGAACAACGAGGCTTCGAAGCATTTCTATAGACAAGCAGGTTGCTAACATTTATTCTCACCAAGCCTTTGCCCAGAGCGAAGTTTGCATACTTCAGGGACAATCTTGGAGTGGCTGAGAATGCATCCCCCATTGAGAGGGAGTGTTGATGTTGTCGCATAGAGGCAGAGATTCCCCCTTGGTCAAGATATTGACAGGTCAAAGTATTGACCACGGGTCATGTAATATGGCTAGAGCCTAGGGATAGTGGCCCATATAACATCAACACTCTGAGTGCCCCCCATATTGCCAAAAGGTACTTGGCTAGTGGGTAGAGTGAGTGCCTTTAGCATCAAGTAGGTATGTTAACATTCTATTGTCATGCGATAATGGTAATAGCCCAGGGTTTCAACATAGGTCACAGGTGTTGACCAGGTTCCTAGCGATGACTTGGATAATTGGTGAATTTTCTTTGACTGACTTGTTGAGCATGATGTTAATGCAGGTTGCTTTCAACATGGTTCTGGTATAGAACATGAGTTGGACAGATTCATCAACATAGCTATCTCATTCAACCTTTTCCTAGAGAAATTTTCAACAATAAGATCATCTGAAGATGTTATTAGGAATACCTCATTATTTAAGAGGGAGTGTTGAATTTTGTAGCTATGGTCGGTCTCCATAATTTATTTTAGCTCTCCAAAACAAAAGAAATGACAAATATAAATGTAAGATTCAAGTCGGCTTCAAAAGAGGGAAATTTGATTTTTGAAAATTTAAATTTTTGTCTCCACAAGCTCAAGTTGGCCAGCCTACATGTCACACCTTTCGGAGCTCATGAGATGACTATATATATGCTACTCCTCCTCCTCAAGTCACCAATTCAGATCACACAACAATAATATCTTCTGTTCATCCAGGCGAAGAAGTCACAAGAAAAGGAGCAAGTTGACCAAGACAATCCATCACTTGACCAAACTATTGTTCTCTCTCCGTTTGACCTCGCACGTGTGAAAGGAGGCCGAATTTCTTATAGGAGTTTCGTTGGAAGCAGACCGAATTTTCTCTGGAAGAGTAGTAAGCTGAAATTTGGCCTAGTTGACCACAATTGACCAAATTCTCTAAGCAACAGTTTGACTTGGCTTGTGGGAAGTTTGACTAGGTTTGACCTGGGTTTTGTTGGTAGTCTGTTTGACTTTATTTTGATTGGAAAGATAAGATTGTGTCTCTTGTTGAATTGAATAATTTCTCTTAGAAAAGTTTGCCGGGTTTTTCCCTAGAATAGGGGTTTCCCAGGGTAAATCTTGTTGTGTCTTTGTGCATTATTGTTCTATTGTGATCTCTTTGTCCTATTGCATTTTATGGTTGAATTTCTGACGTGTAAGTGCTTAATGATAAACTGGAAGTGTAAAAGATAATATCAATATCATTAGAAGTAAATATCACTTTTAGAAATTTGTGGCTGTATCTATTGCACTTGAAAAATCAACACAAACATCATCTAGAACTGCAACATCTACAAAGGAGCAAACGAGATTTCAAGAACCTTGGGGAATGTTACCCACTAAAATTGGGTGATCCCATAGGAAAATTTTTTCTCCTAGACATCTCTTCAGCCAACAACCATCAACCCTTGACAACCACCGATGTAGCCGATGTATTATTCCATTTGATCTCCGTTCCCTGAATCAGTCATATGTCCCCTCGTCCATTTGTCGAGAGCATATGTTCAAAGGTGGGCATTTCGACCCTAAATGTATGTTTTTCATTGTGCAATTAGGTGCTTATACTTGTTTTTCATTGGGCATTCCGGGCATGGATTATTGGGTGACTTGGAAGAAGGAAGGGTTTTGACTGTAGTTTTGTTTCGTCACCTTATATGGGGGGTTAATCCTCAATCGTAGTCTTGTGGGATCTCCCCTATTGCCCTATGGCTTCAGGAAGAGCACAACTTGGGAAACCATAATTTTGGTAGCATGGTCCCCTTCTCCTATTTCACGTTTTTCACTCCCCTCCACACATTACAAGCCATATTTCATCATCTGCCCTCTCTGGGTCCACATGACCATTGGGTTCGCAAGGCACCTATGCGCCCTCTCCCCTTGTCCACATGTCTGGGTCGAGCCCGATACTATTTCCGTGGAGGTTGATGTAGCTAAAACGTTAAAAGCATATCATGGCCACGAGTTAGAAACATAAGAAAAGAATATCATGAATTGCAAAAATGGCTGAGACATTTAATATAGCACGTGGGAAAAAGCCAAACATGATCTCTACCTCTTCATCGTGGCCATCACCCTGATTCCTAGGGCCCTTGACTGCCTCACACATCATTAAGGAACCCATGCACGTCCCAATACCTGGTGGGCGACGAACTGCCCCACCTTAAGGTGGTAGTAGTTGTTGCATATCTCTCACAACACGCTCTTATTTCCTAGAGCCCCAAGCAGTAATACAAAGAAAAATCATAAAAAGGTAAAAGGAAAATAATGAAGGGTGGAAAAATAAAGGCTGAGGTAACTCATGTATCCATGATTGCTCCTTCCTACATCTATACACCCAAATATGTGGACACCCCTCATCATTACCATCCTTGAACCCATGACATTTGATTTTGAGACCCTTGTGTCCCCATCTATCTCATCATTATTCACATGACCCCTATCACTTGAAAGATGTACCTTGGACCTGTCTTTCTTCTTAGTGGTTGGGAACACTTATTAGGGTTGTTTATTAACAACTCCTACTTAGGGAGGTAACACTATTACAAGCTTAAAGCCCCAAATTTGGAAGGGAGGCCCACTATGAAGTCTCAATGTGCCCTTGATTAACAAACTTGGTTCACTTAGATGCACTAATAAATTATTGTACCTGAAGGTGAGTAGGAGCATTGGACATTATATGCTATTGGCAGGTGGTTTCATCATGGGTTGGGCAACTTAATTAGGGCCCAAGCCCACCATAGGATCATATTGACTCTCCTAGGGGATGTGTTGAGAGCCATGGGACTCCATCATGTGTTAGAGCATCATTTCATGCCATGGGGACCTTCAACACCCTCTACAATATGTTCATTGCCCCAGATTATTCGCGAGATGATGCACTTGGACCAGTGTGCCTCGGCTGGCTTAGCATATTATGGCAACTGATCCAAGGCCCAAAGGATGTTGGTCTCACCCTTGAGGCATGGGAGGGCATGCACCATCATTAGAGGCCTCATTTGGAGCATTATACAGGTTATTCTATGATCTGGAGACCCATGAGACCAACATTTGTGCCCCAAACCCAATTTAGGGCCCCACATGATGACTTGCATGGAGACCAAGGGGCCATCCCCTTGTTCGAGATTTATAGAGCCCTCTCTCACATTTTGGCACAAAGGGGACTCAATGTGGCTCTCCAACAACCCTACATCAACATGATGTCATCATTCGACTAGCATTTGGATCACTAATTTATAATCTGTGAAAGCTACTTGGTCGGCTTGTGACCAAGGCTTATTTCTTGCTCATTATTTTAATGTTTTGGGGGCTAATTAGGCTAATTTGACTTAGTGAGGATCATATAAATAGAACTCGTTGTCATTTGTGAGAGAGCATCATCACACTTGGATTAGCTCTCTTGTAAAGAACTCACACTTTTTCTTTGGAGATATTGGAGACTCTTCTGATGCATTTTGATGTGTGGAAGATGATTCACTTTTCTTCTTTGGAGCTTCTTCTTGAATGATAGATGGATATAATACCGATATATTGCATGTCTCTTTGTAAGTGCTTCTTCTTGAATGAGAGATGGATATATTGCTTGTCTCTTTGTAAGTGCTTCTTCTTGATGAAAATTGTCTTTAAACATTGTTTAATGTATGGAATTGTTGCTCTAGAATATGAGAATTTGTTCCCTAATTATTGAAGACTAAATTTGGAAAGCTTTTCTAGTAGAGTATTGCATATGTTATCGAATGCAAGGCATGCAATGAATGTTCCTAGTGAATGAATGTCTTTGATTCTTCGCGAAACTCCATTGTATCTTGAAGAGGGTAAATGTTTGAAATTGGTACCTAGGGCATCAATTTTGAGCCTCCTTGGAAGGCGTTTTATCTCATCTTAAGCATCTCAAGACTCAATTGCCCAAACGAATAGGCACTAGTCCAAGGATTTTGGTGATCAAACTCCTCTTTCTCCATATTTTCTCCTAAATTTCGGTCCCCTAAAGGTTAGGCGAAAAATCTAGGGCTTGCAACAAAATTTTAGGGAGGTGATTTTTCGGCAATCCGAGGGTCCAAACATCAAGCTCAAGGTCTAAGCTACCTATGCTCCAAGTTTGGTGGAAATCCACCTAAGTTTCATCTATAAAATCTCTTGCTCTAGGTGCTACTCCAAGAGGGAAAACCTAGGTCTTTCTCTCTCACTTGGGGACTTCTTTGAGGGTTGTATGAGCTTTAGTATTCATTGGAATAAATCATAAGAGGCCCTTTCTTTTCTCGGACCTTGACATTGTGAATACCTATTACCATCGAGAAACCTCAAAACCCTAGGTCTTGTGCCTTCTTTTCTAGGGTTTTTCTTAGAGAGTGGTTTGCTTCTTTGAATCCTTGTACCTTTATTGAGCCTCTCTTCGAATGAGCTCAAGCTCCATTACATTGAACCTTCAAACCTAGAATATCTATTATAGGTGATCACAATCATATCGGGACTCCTCCCATCGGTGAAAATCCGAAAGAGCATGGGACCTTGGCTATGGTGATAGTGGGCCATTTTCCCATTCTTGTCACTTAGTCTAGTAGTTGTCTCGTAGGTTTTCTCCCCTTAGGGCCCTAGATTCTGTGGTAACATTTTTGGCGTCGTTGTCGGGGAGGAAGCAAGTCTACCTCCTTGGTCAAACATTTGAAGAGGTGATTCCTTTAATGATAATATAGATCCTGTTCCGGCGACTCCATTAGAAGAATGAAGCCCTTGTTCTTCATTGAACCTCAAAGTCAATGCTTGTAAGGTGAAGCAAGCATCTCTCAAGGCATTTTGAATTCACCCTGGTGACCCCTACATGATTTATATATGTAACCTAATAGAATGTCTTACCTTGATGAGATCCCCGCCCTAGACATCGCTAGCATTCCTAGGTACCTGAATCATGCGACCTTCAACATGATATCTAGGGTGCCCAAGTTTGATGGTTGATCCATTCTACAGTTGGCCATGTGGCAAGATTCGCTACATATACCTCAAAAGCTGATGTGGCTCATCATGATGTTCTCATAATGTTGTTCATAAGTTCCCTTCAAGGTCATGACTCATGGTTATATAATTGCAAGTCTAGGAGTATTTCATCAATTGAAGCACTCTTTGATAACTTTCTGGAGCATTATCAAACTAAGGACTAGGCTTGCCCAACATTAGATATTGATTTTCAAAAGGAAGCCTTCATTGAACAAGAGGAGGATCATGAGGAAGAGGAGGATCCCTTTCTTGATCATCAAGATGAGGCCATTGATGAAGATATTAAGGGAGGTCTTGAATGGGAGCAAGATAAGAAGCTTGATGAAGAGGGTTCCTTAGAAAGTAGAATTGAAAATAGCCCTATCTTTTTCAAGGACGTTGTCTCTAACATTGTACATATCAAGGACCTTGAGAAAGATGACCCCATTAACCCCTTGGACGTTGACATTAGTGATTACTTGCACATTGAAGTAGGGAAGTGGGAGATCACGAGCCATCGTTTTGACAAGGACCCTAGCTATGACACCGATGACGATATCAATAATAACCTTGTCATTGCCTACCTTTCTTACGATCCTGGAGGTGTATTCTAGTCATCCATGGACCCTCTCATCATTCCTTGATGCATAATCATTAATGATGATGAGCCTAGGTCATTTCCCCCTTTTGAATATGGTCATGAGGAAAGGCAACTTATTTGTTGTTATCCTTCATGCTAGTCATCCCTTCATCCTTTTCCTCATGTTCTTGAGGACCCCATGAAGCATTACACTGCTAAAGAGACTTTTGAGAGGGAGTGCTTGAGCTTGGTCATTGATTTCTCCATATTTAGGGTCAAGGGAATGATCTGATGGGTCCAGCTTGATTCATGTTCTTCCCATTTTTCCATGGCCCCTTTGTATGATTCAAGGTCGTATTATTTTCCCACCTACCACCCTTGTTACCTAACATATGAATGTCATGATTATCTCTTGTGCTTTCAAACATATATCATTATTGATAATAGGGGTAGGAAATATAACCTTGACCTAATGATATGTTGGTTGCATTGGCTATATGACTCTACTTAGCACTTGCATAATGTGGCATGCATGGTAGAGTAGGATGCATTATATATTGATTGTGCATAATTACTATCATCATATCATGTTCTCATGTTAGAATAGATGCATTTAGATTAGACTTGCATCATAGTATATATTTTCTTTTATGTATGGTTTTATTATTTGATGAAAACATGGATGATAAAAGTATGGCCTGGACACATGCTTCCAAGATTGTTTATTATGTGTAGGATACAAATCTGCGGTCTCAAAGGATTTCTTGTGTTCTCATGACCTCCCCATTCGAGTACATTGATCATGCACTCTATAGAGAGTTCACGTCCCACTTGGAGCCAGATATTACCCATGAAAAGTGGGTGACCCCATAACATGACCAAAAAATAGCCAATTGGAGAAATTTCACCCATAAAAGATACATACCCTTGGTTACTGTTGTCCATAGATTTTCACACCCAAGACAAATGGGAAAAATCCTCAACCCCACAAGGTGTGTGCTTTGTGGCAACGCTCAGAGAAGGGGTTGTCACCTGATCCCAACTCTCTCCGTTTAAGCTCTCTCCTAGCTAAGCTAAGGGTGGTGGTCCCTAAGGAAGATTCAAAAGGAAAACTTGTTAAGGATACCAGGAGACGATTAGTAAGGCTATCACCATTCAATGTAACTTGAAATGAAATTAGAGATTAATTTAGCAAGTACAAATGTTTATGAGCATATAAACATCAACAATATGGGTTCAAATGATTTAACAAGATATCTTACAAGACGAATTATGAGAGACCAATGCCAATGATAATATACATGCAAGAAATATATGCTCAAGGTAAAATCACAATACTTGCAAATGAAATATGGTTTTCAAGATACAATAATGTGAAGCTGCGAAACAAGTGTTAGTGAATCAAGGTAAAAGATTATATACAACTTTAGGAAATGAGCAACAAGATGAAAATGAAGCTTACAAGAGAAAATAACTTGTAATTAAAGAAGGATGCTCAGATATGATATAACATTAAAGGACAATGAAATAGACAAGTACAAGAATATTGAATAAAATACTTGCAAGTGAATGAGATGCTCACAACCCAACTTGTACAATAACCAATTATATCCAAAATGAAACAAAGTTATCAGTGATTGTGTGAAATAAAGAGTGGTCTTGGTAATTTTTTATTAAATGCCTAGTCTAAGGTTTGACTTCCCCTCAATTCCTTCAACTTGGTAAGGACCAAGGTAGTCACAAGAAGGCTAGAGTGAGGAGGCAAAGGCCTCATTAACAATACCCACTTAGGATTTCAATACCTTCATTCCTACAAGGGACTCAACCGCAAGAGAACTGTGAGGTCATGTGTTTTAACCTTTGCTCCAAACTCAAATTTAGGGAGATTGAATGATAGTTGAGGAAGTTGTCCCTAAATATCTATCAACCAAGCTTATGCTTGGAAGTAAATTTTAGAATTGCAAATTAGATGCAAAGTTAACACAAGTGCTCCAATTGAGATGTAGATTTGGCAACTAAGAATAAAATGCTTCTGCAACTTGAGTGGGCCTAATGGTTAAGAGCATGTGTTTCCTCCTAAGAGGTCACAGGTTCAAAATCAGCGAGGGGTAGAGTATGTATGACTTAGTAGACTTAGCAGTCAAATCGCTGCGCGGAGGTGGGTCCCTTGTCCCACAGACAAGTGGGTCTCATACACCACTTTGGTGTTTGGCTTGGTCGTGACCTTAAAATTGGATAATAATAAGAATAATAATGAAATATCTTATGAATATCAATTAGAAAAATACCATTTCACTTTAAATGATCAATCATGTAATCAATGAAGTGCGTTTAGAGTGTGTGGAATACCTATAAAGAAAGCGTGAATTACTCAATGAGGCAAATGACAATGAGATCAAAAAATAAAGCTACTTTGATGGAAATGCCAATAAGATCAAATAGCTAATGAAATTACTCAATGAAAATAAAAGAAAGTTAGATCAACTAGATGACAAGTGATTGAAACTACTTGCAAAATGAAAATGAAATTAGACGTAGCAACTAGATGATGCAATGAACTAAGCTAACAATGCAAAATGAACATGTTAGTCACCACATTCTAAGAAATTCTCCACTCAAATGAGGAGATGGGATACCAAGGGGAAAAACCCTAGGTTCCGTCAAGGAAAAATTCTCTTTTATTAGTATTACAAGTGAAAACCCTCTTATAGATAGATGAGGGCTCAGTTCTTGAGGAGGGTTTACAATAACGAGCTTCAATGAGAAAATACCCTTCTCAAAATACAAGATGGAAAGAGAAAAATTATTTACAATGCCTTATGGCAAATCCACAATGAGAAAATTCCCCAAAAGGCAATTCACTTGTCCTTCAATGAATGTCACTCAAGAAATAGACGTCCAAGCTTCAAGAGAGAAGATGCACAAGGAAATAGGGAATGACCCTCTTCTTGTCCACGACCAAGGGAAAAGGGGCCACCAAAAATAAAATTCTTGATTTTCCCAAGACTCAAATCGAAATCCCTTAAAATTCGTCTTCAAATCGTAGCTGTCTAGTAGTTCTGCGCAAAGGATGAGGGAGAAAGTGGTGGTTTGATCCATGAACAAGGGTAGGCTTTTGCTTCTAAAATGTTTGTCTCCTTGAGCTTTTTGAGCTTCAAGCGTTCACCTACAAAGAAAAGATTTTATGAAATATCTCCAAACCAAACCCTCTTCCTTCCTTCAGATCCGCACAAGGATAAAATGGAGATCCAAATATATACAAGAGGAATGTATGATTTATATACAAAATGGTTAAAGTATATACATAAAAAAATACAAGTGATATCCCAAAGAGTATGAGGACACCTCTGCTCTTGGGTAAGCAAGAAGCAAGCTCTAAAATAGCTAGATTATTCAGTAAAAGCGCATCAATAGAGAAATAGATCTTTAAATTTACGACGTTCTCAAGCTATGGCAAGGAAAATCCCTTTAAAAAAAAGTCATTTGACAATCCTTTGAGAGAAATCAACGTGGGTTCTTCCACTTCTATCCCTTGAGAGTTGGTTCGTTCAACCGAAAACTTACCCAATGCTCAAGATCAATTCAGAAAATAGATCTCTACACACTTCCAAAAGATATTGTTAGATCCACAAGGGATTAGATAGCACAATGAAAAAGAAGACTAGGGGTTGAACCGAAAGCCCACTAGCGCTTCTAGATCTAGAGTGTTTCTCTAATCCAAAGATTACACAAGGTAACTTGCATAAGTTAATTCAAGAAATGGCATATGAATACCAACAAATTATAGATCAAATCGTGTTAAAGCATTAAGAGAAAATAAATCAGAAAAAAAATTACCATAGACGTAGAAGAATAACACCACAAATCATGTTCCCCCAAAGTATTTTTTTTATTAGCTCCAAAAAATCCTAGTAGTAAATTGCAGTAGAGCTTCGCTTAGCCAGGAGCTTGATATTACAATTGTTAAAATGAGGAGCTTAGAGCTCAATTTATAGAAAAAATGAAAAGAGATGCCCTCCAGGTGAAAACGACTAGATCCATGTCGACAAAATCGTAACCCTTGATGAGCTTGCGCAAATCTTGATGATGGCATGCCTTCCTTTTAAACCCACATTTTCACTCTCCTGTGCATATAAATGCCCTCCATATTTTATCCCCAAATAATTTTAACAATTTGGGCAACCTCAATATTTATCAACCTGGCAATTTAAACAATTTCTGTCTGAAAGATTTAATATCTCAAATCAGGGATTTGAGATATTAAGTTAACATTCTTATGGCTACACATCTGTACGAATAAAAACCTTTAACTCTCCATATGTGGGGTTCTCTATACCCTACTTCACGAAAGGGAATCAAATTTTAAACTTTGGGGAATCAATATTTTAAACTTTGGTTAAGGGCCAACACAATTTTAAACTAGCAACCTTTATGTGAAAAGTTGTTTTCCTACCATATACTTTATGGTCCGAACCCACCTTATGAAATTGAAATCAACATTTCAATTTAGTGTTAAAGCCCAAATAAACTTCAGACCAATACATATATGAATATATGTACCAAAGCTCTCATTAACCATGCGGGTTTTAACTTGACTTTGCTCTTTGTATAAATCAATGTTTATCCACTTCCTTTGTAAATGATTCAATAAAGACCATGTCCACGATTTAACAACTTACCTCTCCGCCGATACACACATCTCGACACTCCATTGTATAAGAGTTCATATATGGCCCACAACATTTGTATAATCAACCATGCGAACATTTCATTAATTCAAAAGTTCGCCCTTGCGGTAAATGTCGAATGGATTCGACGGCCTAGCTTTCGTCACGTTCCAGAACTCATTCAACCCCTCATCCAATGGATATCGCATAATCAAAATGCGCGCGGGTTAATCTTCAAAAAAACGCGATATAAATGGTTTTTGAAAACCACTCATTGCCACGAGCAGGGACCAATATCACATTTTTTTTTAAGAATACCGTTACCGCTTGCAAAGGTGCGCGATACTGCCGATTTCATTTTCCAAAACTACCTTTACTGTTTGCTCAAGGTTCCGCTTTAACTTAGTTCCTTCCAACGCGTTCACTTCCGCCTTCAATTCATAACATTTCTCAGGTTCACTTCACCATCGCTCACAGTTCCATAGGTGGACTCGCACTCTGTTTAATTTTTCCAAACCAAAGCTATGAAGCCTTACTCCTTTATATCATCGAATTTCCATTCGATTACATAGCGCCGTCTTGTCGCTTGATTTCACTCCATGTTGATTTCTAATTCTCCATTCTACATGAAATCCCTTCCTGGATTTCGAGGGCTTTCAAATGGCCACTGTAGACAGTATTATTACCTCCTCTCGGTTCCTCTCATGTGCGGAATATAGACCTTACTCTAGTCTAGGTCTAAATCACTAATTGATCGGGAACTTCGTTCTCTCTTGGGTGATCGATCCTTTCGTGATCGATACACCTTAACTCTTATGTCTTCCCAAATATATATATGCAGAAATTCCAATTGACCCTTGACACTCAACTCAATCACAGTATTGGCAGTTTCATCAATTTGTCAACAGAATACCACTTCATTCCTACTGCCTAAATCACTGGAACACAGAACATTCCTCACATATAATTCGATCAAAGGATACACATGTATTTCACACAAATTTAAGCAATGAATAATTTCTCAATAACACAAATCAACCAGAGTTCAGATTCTCAAAATCAATCCATCTGTGACTCCATAATTCAGAAATAAAACCTTTGTATTTAAAACAATATTTACATGGAAAACTCCTTTCAGGCCTGATCTTCAATTCGATGGCCTTCTATTCTCCTACTCTGCCTCTCGAATGATTCTGAACCTCTGAACCCCTACTCTAACTTTCATGCGTACATTTATGCAAGAATGATGACCTGAATCGATTCAGGTTCCTTTACAGCTCGACAAACCCTTAAACTTCCATATTTCCTAAATTTAGACAAAACCCCTAAAATAACTGAAACTGATCCTAATTCGGCTGTCTCTTCACATTTCTAACTAATCATTTTCTCTCATGTTCTCTGCAGTTAGAGAACATTTACAATTCCTCACTTTTTATTCAAAATTACTAATAATTACATGAGAATTTAAAATCATGAGACCCCTCTATGTCTAAGAAAATACAAAGTAATTTTCTTGAGCCTAATGCTCCTGCATCACTTGAGGAGGAGGAGTCATTTGCACTGAAGGAGTGGCTGGGTGAAGTAGCAATTGATTGCTGGAGTGGTTTGGGCCACTTAAAAATATTTTCCTCCTTTTTCCTCGAAAATTTCTCATTCAACTCAACAAACTTGGACCATCTCTCCAACAAAATCAAACTTCCTGGACCATTCGTTGTGGTTATGGACCAATGAATTTTTTTATGGAGCCCAATTTCCTTGAACATTGGAGATTCCATCACTTTTTGACTTGACTCTCTTCTTGGGAAAATTCACTTCATTTTTAATCATTTTCCACTTGGAGAGAATTTTTATTTTTCTCTCATTTTATTTTTTGGCTAATTATTTGCCAGTTTTTTGCCAGAAATTGGAAAAATGGGTTTTGAGGGGTAAATAAATATTTTATGACCCTCAAAGTGTGTTTAAATATAAAGTTGAGGTGCAAAGGTCTAATTTTGAGTACTCATACTCCCTACAACTTCTATAGACAACACTTATTACATTTTACATCAAATAATTATTAAAAATCCTGACCAGTGGAAATTTTTAACAATTAAAAACTAACACTTAAACTTGACCAAATTCCGTGAAAATTTAGAGACGATCTAGTATGGTAATATACATCGACTTTAGACACTAGGAGTCACCTAAGACTCTACCATCGAGACGCATTTTAGCTTTGGGGTATATTTGGGAGAAAAAATTAATTGATTATAAGTGTTGAAAAACACAAATAATGAGCAAAGGAAAAAAACTCCCTAGAGTGAATTCACTTGTTAGTAAAGTCCTAAGCTACCTAGGTCTTTTACATGACTCTTTTTCATCATACTAGAATCATTTTTAAAATATCCCCATGGGGCTGTGGAATCTGAACAACAGACTGATGAAGGAAGAAAATAATTTTGGAATTCTGACACGATCTACTGATGCAAGAATGCTTCAAGTGTACTTTGACCATGGAGTCTTTGACATATCTTCAAATGCAATTGGAGTGGTTAACAATTCCTACATGGATAATGTCTTAAGATACGCCTTCATACTTTCGTTAGCTGCTTTGGCTACCAGTGGACATTAATATAATATTTCTTTGTTTGTTTATCTCAATGTTGCAAATGTTTTATGATTTCTCCTGATATTGTGGAGTTGTTCAAGTTCCTGATTTTTTTGAGTTTTTCAGGTCGAAGTTTATGCTTGCCAATATATTTCGATATTTTCTGTTAAATTTTCAAAAGTTTCTGCTAAGCTTCTTTCCAGATCCTCCGCAATATATTCTTTGAAATGATATTTACAGTCCTGGACTTTATCTATCATATACATCTGATAATCCATATGATTTCCTTCTAATGTTTTGCTCATTGTCAATTAACGATTAAATATGCAATATACACTTCCCAATTTATTAGTAGTATTTCCAATTCCATGTAATAAAAACCATAATGAATTAGTAGTGTACCCCATATGTGTTCAGGACTTTGATATAACGATAAATATATAGTCATGTATGCCACTTAAAGTAATTTATTATGTTAACTAAAATATGTTTGAGTTCCATGTCTATCCCTAGGTGTGTTGCCTTTCTAAATCTAATTATTTTTTGAGAAGCATGTCTCATACATTGACGAAGTTCCACTTTACAAAGAAGTTTGTTTTCTTTTGATGCTGTTCCCTCCCATTCTAGTGTCTTTGTTTGATTCGTGAAGCATGATTAGCAGATATACTTGTCACCCTGAATATAAAAGCAACAATTTTCTGTTTGTAGCAAGTAATGGAAAGAGTAGCCACATACTTAACATTAAGAGTACTTCAAGTAGATGCTTGATTGCTAAATGTTGAATTCTATTTGTTATTGTCAATTCGTGTAAGTTTTGATGATAAGATTTGATTGTATTCCTACTATATTATCTAAGAAGCATGATTTAAGTTTGTAAATGGATTGTTTGGTCTGAAAATTCATTTTATATATAAAAAATTTCCAGGACTTGAGAGCAAAATTGGAGGGGCGATTTGATGCTGTCCTAGATACAATTGGCCACCCGGAAACTGAAATATTGGGTCTTGATCTTCTCAAGAGAGGTGGAAACTACATGACTCTTCAGGTATATTACATAAGTGACTTCAGCTAATATCTTGTTAGAGACAATATACAATGAAACCCATTAATAATCGATGGTTCTTTTCATTGTCGGCAAGTTTTCCTAGTAGGCAACTTTTTGAATGTGTCATCTTTGCAGGGAGAGGCAGTTTCGTTGGCAGATACATATGGTCTTGTTGTTGGAGGTGCTGCAGCTACTGCCAAATTATTGAAGAAACAAGTCCAATATCGACAATCACATGGAGTGGGTATGTACTTTGTCATATGTTGTGGTTAGTGGGGTTGATGAGTATTTAATGACATATCGTAAGTGTAGAATGGTAATGTACTTTGTAGTATGTGCAAACATGTGCACATTTACACATCAGCATATACTTATGGAAATAGTAGAGCAGGTGGAAAATTCGATCCTATAATTGTTACCATGTAAGATATGTCTACTGTAGGAGAATCATGTGCAACTTCCATGCAAAGCTACCTTTTCCTAAGGTAGCTCTTTTCCCATTGTACATTCAGTTAGAGTTTGTCAGAATACAATATATCCCCAAACAAGTTTTTTGGCATCAAATGTGTCCAGTTGTCAGATCTCCTTACCTTGCCCCATCTTTGGCCCATATCATTTTGGTATCAGAACCTTGCAATTAGAGGCCATATCTAGCCATTGTAGTAGTTTAAGGATCTTCTTCCACAATATTAGTAGTTTCCCCTTACCCTCAACGATCACACTAGGATTACGTGGTATGAGGTTTTGTTTTATTTACAAACAATCTTTTTCTGTTTGGCAAATTTCCTTTGTGCAACTGTTAGAAACTTTTCCTCAAACTTGTCTCAGTATAAGAGTTTCTGTCTTGAGTAGCCAATTAGAGTTGATCTTCTGCCCCATCACTTTCCTCAATTTGTATGGAGTGGCACATGTTTGTTTAAATTTAAATAACAATACACAAGTTGACAATCAATGTTAAAAGTTGGCACACATTTGGACAACTTCATTACAAGAAATGAATTGTTGGGGATAATGCCCATTTGAACGTCTTGGTTAAATAAATTAAATTCATGTGAGTGAATAATGGAGAATGCCATGCATGGAGTGAGATGTCTTAAAGTGTAAGAGAACATGTCATAAGTTAGGTGGAGTTGTCTAAGAGTACATTCGGCGTGAAGGAATCTTGCCAAGTTTAGTCGGTAGGTGGACTCTTTGAGGAGTTCATTGCTCTAAAAAATTTTGTACTTGTCATTGTTCCATTTATGTTGTACATTTGTTTTAGTATTATTGAAATTGTTCCAATTGATCACTCTTGATTGGCTTTGGACCCCGATAGGTTTGAATTGGGTGCTCTGATTTGCGGGTTGGCCCAAGATCCAAATTAGGTGATCGGTTCATGTAAGTCCAATCCCACAAATCAGTTCTATAGAAGATAGGGCTGCACACCAAATAACCCCCCCTCCTTCCAAAAAAAATTAAAAGAAAAGAAAAGAATAAAAATAAAACAGAAAAAGAAGGTTCTAAACGCCTTCTAAATATCAAAAGTAAATCATTTCTTGAATCTTCTAACTTTGTCTTTGACTCTTATCTGAGCTTATTGGTGGAGGCAACTTACTGTCCAATGTCATGTGGCAAAGTTTTGCAATTTAGATCTTGAACCAAACATGTAGCACTTACAGTTGTGAGTGAAATTGGAGTGTGTGAGCACATACACATGAAGAAAAATCGTTTGGAGCAACAATAGTTGAATGGTTTGGTCTCTATACAATACAACCTCTGGTTTAGGCACAACTAGTGGTTGAGTGCAGTTGGAGTGTGTGTGAGCACATACACATGAAGAGAAATCATTTGGAACAACAATAGTTGAATGGTTTCGTCTCGATACAATACAACCTCTAGTTGAGGCACAAGTAGTGGTTGAAAAATACACTTGGTGTTGATCACATAGGCTTGGAGGATATTGATCACTCCTAAGATTGGATTGTGGAGACGTGCTCAACATCATTTTTAGGAGGTGACTTCAATTGGATAGAATTGGATTCGCTTCAACCATTAGAGGTGGATGATATTGGTGTTGGTGTTGGTGTTATAGCTTTAGGAGTTGTTGATCATTGAATATCACTTGAAGACTCCATGCTCGAGGATATGTTAGAGGCTTCATGTACCATCAAAGTTCCTATATCATCAGAGTTTTTTAACTCTATCTTTTTCTCATCATCTTCTTCTATATTGTGCTCAGATTCCGCAAGCCATACGTGGATGTTGTAAAGTTATGCTAGTGTGATGAATTGAGTCATGTAACAGACCTATGAAACTTGGGACATCGTCATCGAGTGAGTTTACTCCGGGAGGTTTTTTTTACTTGGTTAATTATGAGTACTTAATAATTAATTGAGTTTTTTTTTTTTTTTTCCAAGCAATAACCCTAGATCAAAATTCGGCTTGATGGCAAGGCCTTGGGTGAGTCCAGTGTCTAGAGCCATTGTATATTACAATACTAGATCATTCGTAAAATTACGCGGAATTTGAATAGGTTTAGGCGTCAGTTTTTTAATTTTTAAAATTTCTCGCTAGACGGAAATTTTAATAAATTCAGATTGTAAAATGTAATAAGTGATGTCTAGAGAAGTTGTATGGGGTAGGTGTGCTCAAAATTACATCTCTCACCCTCAAAATTCTTCTAAGACAGATTTTGAGGGGTAAAAAATAAGTTCTAGACTCTCAAAACCCACTTTTCCCAAGTTTAGTGGAAAATGTGGCAATAAATTAGCCCCACAACTAAATAAATGGAGAAAAATAAATATCCACACATGCCAAAATGATGTGGAAATGAGGTGGAAATTCACCTAAAGGTCAATGTCAAGTTAGAAAGTGATGTGGACTCCACCTAAGCCACAAATCAAGGAAATCAAATTCTCTTGGAAGGGACCACGAGTTCCACAAGGAAAATCACATTTTTAAGGGATAGCTCGAGTTTGAAGGAGATGAATCACCAATTGGTGGCGTTTGACTTGGAGTTCCACGAGAGATGAGTGGAGAGTGGTCTCCTACCACTCCACTTTCACATACACTTGTCCCTTCACCTCAACAAGTTCACTCCTCCTTAAGGATTGCGTGGGCCTTGTTGACCACTCCATGTCAACTGCCCTATAATAGTAGACATTTTCGCAAAGGAATTTCATCATGGTCGAGCATTCAGATCATCCTGGATTCATCATCATTGGTCGCCATATTGTCAAAGTTGTAAACCCATTATGAAAAGGTTTTAATGTAAATGATGCTAGTAAGACCTTATGTATGTAACAACATAGGTAAGCCTACTATTTTGGCGACAGATTTCATCCTAAGAGGTTTTTCGTCTCACTGATTCATCCTTGTTTCTAAACACGGTTGATCGGCATAGTTTTTCCCTCCAGCCTCACCCCAAAGCCAGGGTGGAATTTGTTGTCAAGACCTTAGGTGAGTCCTAGTGTTCTAGTCGAGTCTTTTGTAAAAGTGATTTGAAAATAATTTAAGTATTTGGCTAAATTATTTTATTACAAATCACTTGATCTAGTAGATCATATTGAGTTGTGGAATTGGGTATTATATTGAGGGTCTATAATGAACAGGTGTTTCCATTTTGAGGGTTAAAATTATATTTTTTCCTCAAAATATATTTATTTTCTTTTTCCAGCAAAGAAATGGCTAAATAATTAGCCGAAAATTGGGTAGAAAATAAAAATGAGAGAAAAATTAATTCTCTCCAAGTGAAAAATATTAAAAAAGGGAATGTGCACTTTTCAAGAAGAGAATCTCCACAAATCAAGAAAATAAAAAATTCAAGAAAATATTTTTGGTCTAGAAAATCGAAATTAATTCCCAGAAAAATTTATGGTCCAATTTGGTTAAGTGAATGGGGATTTTTCGAGGAGAAAAAGTTAGAAAAAGGAAATATTTTTTGGACCAAGAAAAAATGCATCATCAAAGAATTCAAATTTTTTCTCAAGCAATCAACAGTGGAGATTATTTCAACATGAACCAAGCATTTAATCAGTGAAGATCAAGTCAAATTTGTCCACCTTCATGGATCTAGCCGTTTCTCACTTGGAAGAGTCTCTAGAGCTCTCATTTTTTCTATATAAGAAAGCATATGCTCCTCATTGTAAGGCATCCGATTTTTGGACAGTGCACTGGCTTTGAAGATCTGTAATTTTTCTTGTGCAATAAAAACAAAGACATTGGGGTTATACTACGATGTCTTCTCATTTTATTATGGTAACGTGTATCATCATGTGCTTATAATTTCTACCTTGTGTTAAATGTTTGTTGAAATCATTAGCTATTTTGATTTATAGCTGCATGTTTGCATCTATATTTGGATTTGAGCATTGTTGATTAGTTAGACCTAGTGAGTTCTAGGTTGAATCTCTAGGATTTTTGTAAATTTTGTAGATGTTCTATGCTTGATGCAACTTTACTTTTATAACAGCAATCACATAAACAATTAAGTAAAATTGCTGATAGAACGTACCAGCGGATCTATAGAAGACAAACCAGAAACAAGAGAATGTGTTGGTGCGTTACGGCGGTCAGCAGGATGCTTCAACCAGCAAAGTCTTCTTGGTCAGCCAACCCAGAATGTGTCACAACAGTCCTCAAAACAGTCACCCAGTCAACTCAAAGTCAACCCCAGAAAAGTCAACGCAGGGCAGCAGCAATAAAGTCAACGCAACTCCAACTTCGGTCAACCTTTTGACCTCGGTTCTTGTGCCAATGTGTATGGCCTCCCAAAATCGAAGTCTCCACCAATTTTCAGCCTCTTTGGACCATGCGTTGACCAAAGTCAACACTGGTCAAACTTGCGTGGAAACCCTAGCTGCAGTAAATTCGTCCTTCTTCCCATGTGTGAATCGAAATTGTCTCCAAGGAGCTCGTACTAAATCAGAAGAAGAGAAGAGATGTGATGAGTGAGTGAAATGCTCTTCAATGTTGACTGTATTTATATCCATCATTGAGGTGTGCGACACATCTGCTGGGGGTGTAAAACCTTAAGGCCGACCTGCACATATAATTTATTATAAATAATAAATTCAAAATAAATGTTCTGCTCATCGGATTAAGATATATTTTATATGGATTTTACACCTCTCTGAAAGAGGAATCCAACAAAAATATTAGCATCTTAATCTGAGCATCACAACATGGAGTTTGGCCCTAGTTGTCCAATTTTAACACTCCCTCTCAACTAGGGAGAACTCCATCCATCAGTGCAATCAAACATCGTGCGTCATCCCGCCGTAACTTGCTTTGCTGGCCTCTTTATTTCAGAACAGAAGTGGGTCAGTCACAAAGACATCATCCCCAGAGTGATAAATTGACTCGAGGTCCCAGAAACCTCTCAGACCAACGTCTCCAACCAGCAGAAGTTGGTTCATCGAGCCAGTGGGCGAAGGTCGAGACCTCACTAGTTTGAGCTTGATCCCAGATCAAGTGGTTGGACCGTGCCATCCTAGATAAGAGTACAGCAATCTCGATGCGTCCATCGGTCTTTGCTACTAGTCTCTAGCTTTTCCCATCTCATTGGCCAAATGAGAGGTACTTCCCATGAGCCCTGAACTCAATGGGTAGGATGCATATGGGGCACAGATAATGAGAGGTGAACCAACTCAATAATCATAATGGTGGGGCAGAAGCACCACAAGGTTCGGCAAGCCTAGTCCTGTGAGTGCTTATAGCTCCGAGAAGCTATCCCCAAAGCCCCCCAGAGCTCCCAGAGCTCATTGTCCAACGGGACCCACATCATAGGGTCATTCCACGATACCAAGTCTCTCACGGAAGGTTAGGAACTTGACCTTCCCCAGGGGCTTAGTGAGAATATCCGCGACCTGCTCATCAGTTCCTATATGATCGAGCCTTACGGCGCCTCGCTGTACCATATCCCAGATGAAATGGTACCTGATATCAATATGCTTGGATCGGTCGTGGAACACAGGATTCTTGGTCAAGCGAATCCCACTCTGGTTATCACAGAGTATCACGGTGGTATCTAGCACATGTCCAAACAGCTCACTAAAGAGCTTTCGCAACCAAACTGCTTCACAACAGGCCATACTTGCTGCAATGTATTCGGCCTCAGCGGTGCTCAAAGCCACTGACTTCTGCTTCCTGCTCATCCATGAGATCGAAGCAGAACCAAGATTGAAGCAGCATCCCGATGTGCTCTTATGATCCACCACACTGCCAGCCCAATCGGCATCAGTATATCCAAGGAGTGTCACGCTCCCGGCAGTGTATCTCAGCCCATGGTTTATCGTGCCTCGAAGGTATCTCAGAAGATTCCTGGCACCAACCCAGTGAAAGTGATGAGGCTCAACCATCTGTTGACTCAAAGTGTTCACTGCAAAACATATATCTAGACGGGTGTTCACTAAGAACATCAGAGCCCCTACGAGTTGACGATACTCAGTAGGATTTGCCAATACGGGCCCAGCAGCGCTGCCAGTCAACTTCTTGAAGTTGAGTTCCATTGGTGTTGACACGGACTTGCAATCCACCATACCAAATCTTTCCAGAAGTTTCACAATATATTTTCCTTGAGAAAGGAAAATCTCTCCAGGTCTCTGCTAGACCTCCATCCTTGCGTAGCTGCCAACAAAATCTATGATTGATTGAATGGTGGTATATCGTGTCACGAGGTGCAAATATGTCATCATAATCTATTCCTTCCTTTGAGAGAAATATAGACAGCAAATCTTGCCTTGAACACTGACACTGCATGGATCCATGCTTGATCTTTAGCTAGAGCCATTTAGCGATGACAACGATTTGTCCTTCGGTCTTGGAACCACATCCCAGAGACATCATTCTTCATTATAGACTCATATTCTTCGTGCATAACATCCTTCAGGACTTGATCTTTATTTCCCCCTCAAATGATCCAGGTTCAGATTGTACAATAGTACTCATGGCAGCTAGATACCCTTGGTATCTACACGGCTTCTTGCTTTCTCGGAATGTCCCCCTTGGGGCAACATGTCCCTCAGCATCTTCGAGGGTGTCCCTGAGCCATGATGGTCCCTTTCTTAGTGAAGGAGATGGATCTATTGGGTCCATTGGTCCTTCAACATCAGGCATTGTCTCATCCTGCGGTTCTTTTTGATTTCTAGGCCTTGATTCATGATTTTCCTCAGATCTCGGAAGGTCTACTACTTTCCTCAGGGAAGCATCTTCGTCAAAGGTGACATCGTGGCATATCTCCACTTCCCTTTAACCAGGCACTTAGACTCTATAGGCCTTTGAAGTTTCACTATAGCCCACAAACATTCCTTTCTTCCCAGAAGCATCCAACTTGCTTCTCTTTTCTTTCGGCACATGAAAGTAAATAGGACATCCAAAAACTCTAAAATGTGAAACGTCAGGTTTCTTACTAGAGAAAACCTCTTCGGGTGTTTTGGAGTCTAGAGCGGAATGTGGGCATCGGTTTTGAATGTATACAACAGTATTCGCAGCTTCTCCCCACAGAAACTTCGGTAGATCCTGGTCACATAGCATGGCACGGGCAGCTTCCACAATGGTCCCGTTCTTTCGTTCAGCAACGCCATTCTGCTCAGGAGTGTAGGCAGTAGTAGTCTCCCTCTTAATGCCAGCTTCTCTGCAAAAGTCCTTGAACTCATTTAGCTCATATTCAGTGCCATTGTCGGTCCTCAAAATCTTGATCTTCTTCCCTGTCATATTTTCCACCAAGGCTTTGAAGGTACGGAACCACATGAAAGCCTCATCCTTCTTCTTCAAGAACTATATCCAAGTTTTGCGGGAGAATTCATAAATGAATGTCATATAGTAAGAAAATCCTCCCAGGGATGTCACAGGTAGCATACCAGATAGATCAGAATGGACCATATGCAAAATATCAGATGTCTTTGTGACACTTGAGGGGAAAGGTCCCCTTCTATGTTTTCCTTCGGCACAATCCTTACATACACCTTCATGATTATTTCCAAAATCGGGCATCCCTGTCACCACTTTCCTTACTTCGGGAAGGGCCTTATAATGAAGGTGTCCAAACCTCCGGTGCCATAGTTCAGTCTGTTAGATAGTATAACATGTCATTGCTCCCAACGGACTTCCTCCAACCTGGTAGAGTGTGCTAACTCTAAACCCAATCGTGATAGCTTCCTTGAAGTTCTTATTCCACATGAGCACCTTTCCATCAGTGAATGTCACATTGAACCCTTTGTCTTCCATGGCCAATATAAACATAAGATTCTTCTTCAAATTTGGTACATAGAGTACATCTTGTAAATGTAGGACTTGTCCTTGAGACAAGTGGAGGGTCACAGCCCCTGTACCTTTCACGGGATAAGTGGCATTATCTCCAAGGATAATTTCCAGATTAGTATCCTTCTCGACCATGTTAGAGAGTGCTTCCTTGAACCCAGTGATGTGTCTTGAGGCACCACTATCTATCAGCCAAACATCCATAGTGTTGGGTGGGGATGCAACAGAGAGGGCTGATACAAGAATGTATTCATTTC
The DNA here is from genome assembly GCA_034641835.2 of Pinus albicaulis. Classification (NCBI taxonomy): domain Eukaryota; kingdom Viridiplantae; phylum Streptophyta; class Pinopsida; order Pinales; family Pinaceae; genus Pinus; species Pinus albicaulis. The sequence continues at coordinate 736,653,878 of CM076573.1, read as the reverse complement.
TTTTATCAATAACATTTTATTCCTCATACCTGGAGTTTCTAGACCTTTTGAACGGTTGATTTTTTCCGCCAGAGGGAGCCTTCCTCTTTCCTTTGGACTTGTCGTTTCGTTGATTTCCATTCCTTCGGTAGTTGTTGTTGTCATCACTATCGGGAGAATCCTTCTTGAAAGGAAATTCTCTAGCATAGTGACCAGGCCTATGACAAGTGAAACACTTGCCCTTCTTTCCTTGGGCCCTTGCTCTTCCTTGCATTCCTTGGACCACGGTTCTTCTTTCTAGAATGGCGTAAATGACATTTGTCATTTTTAAGTATTCCTTCATTCTTGTCTCATCTTGCATGCATCTTGTGATTCTTCGTCAAAGTTAGGAATTGTATTATTATTGAGAATGGTAGTGTTGAATACTTGCCATTCATATGGGGAGCCCTCAAGTGCGGTCAGTACCATCTCACGATCGGCTATTGTCGCCCCAATAGCCAGCAGATTGTTCCTGATTTCAGTCAATTTCAGAAAGTATGTTTGGATAGACTCATCCCGACCCTTCTTCAGATTCTTCAATTGATTTTTGAAGAATAGCACTTGGTTTGCATTGTTTACCTTGAACATAAGGATCAATTTATCATACATCTCTTTGGATGTGCCCAACTCAGAGATGTAGGTCACCAGGCTTTTATGAATGGATTCCCTGATCATCAGCTTTGCTTCGATCTCTCCCTTCTTATACTTGGATTTTGCAGCAGCAGTAGCATTGGATGGAGGTTCTTGTATCTTACCCAGTACATGGTCCATGAGATCATGGTCTTATAATTTGAGATCTAATATCATCTTCCAAGCATGGAAGTCATCTCTTCCAGTCAGCTTGTCATCCTCCTTGAAGCCATAACTTGTTGAACCCATTTTTCTTAGATGGTGATTGCTATAAGTTAGGGCTTGTCTTCACCTCGGCTTTGATACCATGTAAATTTTTGTAGATGTTCTATGCTTGATGCAACTTTACTTTTCACCACAGCAATCACATAAACAATCAAGTAAAATGCTGATAGAACATACCAGTGGATCTATAGAAGACAAACCAGAAACAGAAAAAATGTGGTGGTGTATTACGACGGTCGTGAGTGCTTCAACCAACAAAAGTCTTCTTGGTTTACGGTTAGCCAATCCAGAATGTGTCACAAAAATCCTCAAATCAGTCACCTAGTCAACTCAAGTCAACTCCAAAAAAGTCAATGCTATCCAGAAAAGTCAACGCAGGGCAGCAACATCAAAGTCAACGCAGCTCCAACTTCGGTCAACCTTTTGACCTCGGTTCTTGTGCCAATGTGTACGGCCTCCCAAAATCGAAGTCTCCAATAAATTTCAGCCTCTTTGGACCATGCATTGACCAAAGTCAACGCTGGTCAAACTTCCTAGGAAACCCTAGCTGCAGAAATTTGCGTCCTTCTTCTTGGCTGTACAAACTTGTCCTTTTTCCCACGTGTGAGCTGAATTCGTCCTCCAAGGAGCTCGTACTAAATCAGAGAAGAGAAGAAGATGTGTGATGAGTGAGTGTGAAATGCTCTCCAACTTTGATTGTATTTATATCCATCATTGAGGTGTGTGACACATCTGCTGGGGGTGTAAAACCTTAAGGCCGACCTGCACATATAATTTATTATAAATAATAAATTCAAAATAAATGTTCTGCTCATCGGATTAAGATCAATTTTATATCGATCTTACACCTCTCCGAAAGAGGAACCCAATAAAAATATCAATATCTTCATCTGAGCATTACAACATGGAGTTTGGACCTAGTTGTCCAATTTTAACAGTTTTCTATCACTGTGTGAATTATTCTTTTTGAGTTCTAACAAGAATTGTTAAAGTTGTTTTGGTGGAAATATTTTTCTGAGCAGATATCAAAAATTTGGGAAAATTCTTGCTTGAATCAACCAAGTAATCGAGGTAAGCATTTGGGGAAGTTCTTGCATTAACCACCCATTTACTTAGCACATAATGACTGAGAACTCGTGGTGGATATCCTGAGGGCTTGAGCATTCGTAAAATTTAAAAAGGGAGTTTTCTCATCTCTTACTCTACTAAAGATCATTTAATTACAAAAGAAAATTTGTAAATATTTGTGAAAACTATTTTGTAAATATTTTATTTTAAAATTGTATAAATATAAATTTTAAATATATTTTGAAAATATTTGTAAAATCTTGTAAATATATTTATTTATTTATTTTTTAAATATTTTATTACCTGTGTAAATATATATTTTTTAAATCTTTTATTTTAAACTGTGTAAATATATTTTTATAATCCTTATGTCCATGACTTTCTTGTATATATTCGTGTTATCCTCTTTATTTCTGGCAGATCGGAGGGAGATAGCGCAATGTTTCAAAAAAAAAAGTGTTTATAGGCTTTTACATTGAAGATTTCGAGCTATTTCTAGATCTTAACATCAACTTTCATTGAGAAAAGTGCCCCATGGATTCATTCACCGAATACATAATTGTGGGCCTAAGGATTTTATTTGCAATTGTTTTGAGTCTAGCCGCAGAATCTCCTTGGCTCTATTTCTCCCAGCTGCAGAAGGGTTTCTTTGTTTATCTTTATTTTTTGGGTCAGGATTTTGTGAGGAATTGCCTTGCTCCATTTCTACAATTTTAATCATAGCTGCAAGGGCTTTTTGATCCTATTTCATCAACACCGTATATTTGTAAAGCGAGAGGGTTTTTCATTTTCTAGAGGGATAGTTTTTCATTTTCTAAGCGGCCAAGTTAGAAGAAATTTGATTTTATTTATACCAGCCCTCTTTCATTTTGCAGGCATTCCAAGCCACATTCGAAGGTTGGTTTTCATCAAATCGTTGGCAAATTTCTTATGTATATAGACTTCTTCTTGATGTCTATTAGGTTCTTGTCTTTTAGGTATAAATAGGATTAACTGTCAAAATCATGAAGGATCCAGTTCAGATGGATATGCTCCAAGACCTTGGAAAGAAGCTCTCAACAAATATGGTGCTCAAGATCAACGTTGGAACATCTCCTCAAAACAACCTATAAACAGTGGACAAGATGCTAGAGATAAACCTTGTAAAGTCGGCTTGAAAAATGCTAGAAAGGTAGGCTCAAATTATGTCTCAACAGTTCACTAAATAGGTCGGCTAATTATAGGGTCGAATAACTATAAATAGGCCAGAAAAATTCGCATAAATTACAGTGAACAGTATTGAGACATGTCTGAGATTTTCGGTCAAGATCTCAGTGATGAGAATTGCAGATTAGTCTGAGATTGAACAACGTTGAAAAAGGAGTAGAATTTGCGAATTAGTCTGAGATTGAACAACGTTGAAAAGGAAGCAGAATTTGCGGATTAGTTTGAGGTTGGACATCGTTGAAGAAGGAGCAGAAAATGCAGATCCGTCTAAGGTTATATAGTAGTTGAAAAGTGCGGATCTAAAGGACAGAATTTGGTGCAGATTCAAGAGTATAAATGACGGAAGGTACAGGAGTACAAATTGAAGGAACAATACAGATCTGAAGGTAAAAACGAAGTCTGAAGGTCTAAGGTTTGAAGGTAAAAGCGAAGTCTGAAGGTCTAAGGTCTGAAGGTCAATGTGAAATGTTGAAATGCAGATCTGAAGTATAATGTAAGGGAGGTAAATCTGTGATTTACCTTCCTACAATAAAAGTGTTACTTCTGCTTAAACATTTGTGTCCTGTACATTTTGATAATTGACTTGATGAAAGATTAACGAAGAGAATACATAAGATACACAAGTAATTATCAAGAAGAGAATTTGTATTAATCTTAAGCCCTCCAAATTCTCAATAGTTTCTAGGCCCTAATCTTGGTTGAGTTCTGTAAATCCCGTTTGAGGGGGTGGATCAGTCATTATTTTGGCCCTAGATCAGCCAGTGAGCTGTAGATCTATTGTATCTTTTTTGGGTTTTCCAGTTCTGGAACCCAGGCTTGTTGTATTCAGAAAATTCTTAATAAGAAAACGCTCCAGTAGCCAGAGACCGGTTGTTTTTCCGGGGACTATTTGTCCAAAAATAACTGTCACTTTGTCTATGTGTGCATGTACTTGTTCTAGATCTGGATTGGTCGAGATCTATTATGTGTTTTACTTCGATTTTAACTTGAATTTATTCAGTTAATAGCTTGTCTAAGTAGGAGGAGCATAATCAGATTAACAGTAAATAATTTCTGCATAAAGTATTAAGATTCAGAAATTTCCACATGCATTAGATTAGATTAACTCACTTTTCTCTTATAAAAAAATTACTTTAATTACTAAAGTAATTACTAAGGTTCAAGGGCTATTGGGTGACTTCTTGCATGCCCAAACAGTTAGGCCTGTGCAAAACTACCTGCTCGAGCTACAAACATTAACAATAAGGTGATGGAAGGTAGAAGATTGGTGCCTTAGCTTGCCAATATATTTTTGGGGCATATGCGGTCAAGGAGCAACACACTTGGAGAGTAAGGAGTTGGATGTGGTTTCAAAGAACTAAGGGACACTAACTTGTGTCCTTTAGAACACAAAATGAGGGTGCCCATGGACTTAAAAAGATCAATGACTAATGAATGAATATATGTTGCTAATGACTCATGGTGTATTTATGTGCAACTTATGAGTTGGGGTGTCTTCCTCTATGAGGGGATTATGCACCCACATAAATGCCTAGGTCATCTTTAATTACCTAGAGTAATATAAAATAGAATTGACAGGTCAGCTATTAAACCATAATCTGGTAATATTATAATGAGGGTGCTTAGCCATAATAATGAATAACCACAAGTGAAGATTTACCATTAGTTCAATATGGGGGATGAGACAATTAATTAAGACCTGAAAACACAATCTCCCTTTAAAATTTAAATTGTGATGAAGACAATGGAGATTGACCATTCATTTGTCAGACATAATAGATTTTTATCACTAACTTGTTTGGAGCACTTTCGAGATCAGATCCCTTTTATTCCAAAGGGGTGATATTTGATCCATTTATTGCATTTTTTTTATGAATCCAGTCAAAAATCATAAAAAATTATAATCTGATTGTCTAGTATTAGTATGTTTTAATTTTTTCATAAGTGGCCATTGTGGGCCTCCAAAGTCATGGTGAGAACATGGGTGCCTAATAAGCACACGGTTGTGTTTGAGCCCTGACATCGCCAGCTCAAAATTTGAAAAAGTTGGAGGATGCTTGTTGGAACTCTCCTTGTAAAAATCAAAGGGAGCTTGAAAATTTCATTTCCAAGTAATTAGATCTTAGAAATGACTTGATAAATAAAAGTAATTAATTTCAGATCATAGGTCTGATTGGACAGTAGTCATTATCATCAATAATTTTACTGTATCCTCTCTATATCATCAATAATTTTACTGTATCCTCTCAATAATTTGATGCAATTTTCTTCTTTCTGATCAGTAAAATAGTCATTAGTTTTCCCTATGGTGAAAATTTGTTCCTGTAAAGTTGGTGTTCTTAGAAGACTTGTATTTAGTTAATTTGTTGTATGATCTTTATGCTAAAATGTTTCCGACTGTAGAATATTGGTGGACCTACATGAGAAGTGACTTTGAGGGACTGGAGGAGATTGCAAGATTGACTAGAGATGGGAAAATGAAGATACCTGTAGAGAAAACATTCTCAATGGGAGAAGCTGTAGAGGCTCATCGTGTTAAAGACAGCAACATTGTTCATGGGAAAGTTGTTCTTGAAATACAATGACAGTTGTCATGGTCTTTTTTTATAATTTTGTCTGGTCCAACTTGGCAAGGTTCTTTCCCATAATGTTCTTCAATCTTCTAGTGTACAAAACGGTAAATTTTACCTTCAAGTCAGAACTGAGGAGAATAAAAACTTTATCAGTTTTTGCAGGATTTGTACATAGATTTAATTTGACTGGAAAATCATTCATTTCAACTGTACGGTGATCAAATTTTTTTAATTTGTCTTCAATAATAATGGTAAATAAAAATATTTTGTGACGAGTTTTCCTCACTATAGTTTGCCTGTCTAGTCTCTTTGATTGAATATTTGGTCCAGCTAAGATCCTTAAATTTGCATAAAACCTTGTCAAACTTCTTGTCACAAAATCATTATGTGCCTGAACATTGTTGTCCTCTGGCAGAGAATCAAACTGTGTTTTGGTATCTAAATGCAATTGAAAGAAACGTTAGACTAGACTTTATGTCAGTTTTGTTCATTCTACTCCTTCTTTCGAACTATACAACTTGTCTGCTGCTTCATGATGTTGTTTTACTCGTCACTCTGGATTTTGTGATTGAATACCATATAAGAATAGCCATAATCAGAACAAGTTTTAAACATAGAACGAGCTGAAGAGAATCCAAAATTATATTAGGGTTAGAATCCCCAATAGTCAAATTGAGAACTAATGTAATTCTTAAGGATTAAACTCTTTACAATCAACATAGAACACACTGTCTTAACATGAAAATGTCTCCTAAGTAATGCAGTACAATGGGATAGGGCACAATAAATTGAAATGATTTTTTCTGTTTGAGAATGATTAGGTTATACATTTCACAGTAATAGCATTAGGTTATACATTTCACAGTAATAGCATATGGATTTGTTGATCGAACGCTAGCATTTTGGTTTTGGGGCTTGTAACTCGCCAAAAGTGGGTACCCCTACAAGAATTTTTCTCCTAGTCATCTTCCTCCAACCAGCAGCCAGCAGCCCCTGACAGCCACCTTGTAACTGATGTGATGTGCCATTTTATCTCCGCCACCTGCATCAGCCATATGTTTCCTCACCCATTTGTCAAGAGCAGATGTTAGAAGGTGGGCAATTCAATCCAAAAGGTATGTTATTCATTGCGCAATTATGTGTTTATGCTTGTTTTCCATTTGGGCATTTGGCATGGATTATTTCATAGTTCCACCAAGTTTCTAGGACATGGGGACAGGGGAGCGGCGAAACGCAAGAGCGGCCTATGCAAAAGCTCCCCACCAATTTTTAGGAAACGTGGGGTGACGTAGGGTCTTTAACACAAGGGACCCCAACAAAAATAGTAAAATACTAAAAAATTATAAATATATCATTGAAATTTTATAATTTAATTGTCTTTATCGTTATATAACACTTACATCATGAAGGATAAATCGATGAATCATATGACTGAAACAAATTTAAAACGAAAAGCATGGTACAATCATATATGTAACTGTAACATTGTACAATGAAAATAAAAGTTTAAACCACATTGAAGTTCCAACTGCGAATACTGAAATAAAAGTCAAGTTTGATACATCAAGATTCATTTTTTTATAGATTCAAGTCTAATATATCATATATCAAGATTCAAAACAAACCAAAGTCTACAACTGAAGTCCGAAACAAAAAATTAGATAACATAAGAACATATCAAATGACAAATGAGCATAATTGCTAAAGGTAATGACCTGCTAGTCTCTTCATCCAGCTACTGCATCAATAAATCAAGATCAACCATGTCACCATCTGAATCAAAATCATGTGTATTCTCAAACATGCTAAGTGGCACACCAACCAATCCCATCTATGTCTCATCAAGCCCCTCCTCCATATCTACCTGTGCATCATCCTCTGGATCAACATCCCATCGTGTTGTTGGTACCTTCAAATATGAAATAATAAACCCCCCCCCCCCCAATCGATTCATAGTATATTTATAATATTTTATAAAAAAAAATAGGGATTTGATTTGATTTATTTATTTATATTTTTTTATGATTTGACCTCAATTTCTTTGGGAAACACAGGAAACGTTTCCTCTTTTCGGAGGAAACATCCCCCCTTCGAGTTTCCTCGTGTTCCGTTTTTGGGGGACGTGGGGAAACGTCCCCCATGTCCCAGAAGCGCAAGGAAGCGCAGGGACACATTTACCAGGTGGCGGGACATGTTCCCGTGGAAAACTGGATTATTTGGTGACTTGGAGAAAGGAGGGGTTTTGACCGAGGTTTTGTTCCCTCACCTTAAATTGGGGGTTAATCTTCAATCCAAGTTCAATGGGACCAACCCAAATGACACATGGTTTTAGAAAGGGCACTACTTGGGAAACTGTCATTGAGATAGCGTGGTCACGTTTTCCCCATTCAATACTTATCACTCCCCTCTGTACATTACGAGCTCTATACTCCACCTCCCATCTCAGGGTCCACAAGACCATGGATCCATTGGGTTCTAGCACACCCCTCCCCTTGTCTACATATCTTGGTTAGGCCTGGAAACTTTGCCCCAAGAGGTTGATGCAACTAAAAGAAAAATAAAAAGCATATCATGGCCACAAGCAAGTACCAAAAGAAAAAGAAAATTACAAAATGCAAAACGTGGTCGGGGCATTAATATTAACACTTGGGAAAAAGACAAGCATGAGCTCTACCCGTTATCATTATGGCCATCACTCGGTTCCTAGTGTGGAAATTTCTGAATCTTAATACTTTATGCAGAAATTATTTACTGTTAATCTAGTTATGCTTCTCCTACTTAGACAAGTTATTAACTGAATAAATTCAATTCAAAATCGAAGCAAAACACATAACAGATCTCGACCAATCCAGATCTAGAACAAGTACATGCACACATAGACAAAGTGACACAGTTATTTCTGGACAAATAGTCCCCGGAAAAACCCAATGTGGGAAAACCGGTCTCTGGCTGCTGTAGGGTTTTCTTATTAAGAATTTTCTGAATACAAGAAGCCTAGGTTCCAGATCTAGAAAACCCGACAGAGATACAATAGATCTATAGCTCATTGGCTGATCTAGGGCCAAAATAATGACTGATCCACACTCTCAAATGAGATTTACAGAACGTAGCCAAGATTAGGGCCTAGAAACCCAAGCGTTGCCCCTGAAAGCCTTTGTGTCAGCCTCTGAAGCCCCTCTAACCCTCAGCGCTGCTTCGGAAGGGACTGCGTTATCCCAGACTGGGTGACGCAGTCTCTACGCTACCCCTTAGGGTCTCTACATAACCCTCTGAGGGTTTCCTGCTGAAAATCACGATGTCCTTAGAGGGACTGCGTTGCCCTTGCTGCTGCAGCTTGCCTTCTCCTCTGCGTTGTCCTTGAGCTGATCTCCGCCTCTTGTGTATTCTAGACCCTGGGATCAGATCATCCCCTTGGCCTAAATTCCCCTCTTTGCGGCTGAAACACTTTTGAGTATTCTTAGCAAACCCTGCCCTAGAATCTCAGCTTAGCTTCAGTGCTTTGCATCTGTGTGTCTTTACAAATGACCCCAAACCTTTGCTTTATACTTTTCTCGTTGACAAATCAACGACCATGATCAGATCTTGAATCAATGGCTAAGATTAAAAGAAAGCTTGATTCGTGTGACTTATGACAATTTCATCACATGTTTAATTAAATTCACTTAAATTATTTAAGTTCCCTAAGTTTTAACTTAGGAAATACATTAAAATAATTAATTAATTTAATATCTCCTAAACCAGATGAAATTTCCCAAATCTGTTTCTGGTTCTTGTAGATCAAGTGTACTCTAGTCCTTCCTCAAAATTTGGGAGCTAGAGCACAACTGATGTTACCCCAAATACACAAATTCTCAACACTTCGTCTTAGCATCAAGGGTGTGCTCTAGCAATACATCACACTATGCATTACATGATTTTTGGCACTGGTTCTGTGTTGCTGATGCTTGGCCTGTTGCCACTCAACTCTGCACTGCTGCTGCCATTCTATACTGTTGCCCATGACTCTGCCACTGCCACTGCAACCTTTATACTGCAACTCCCTCTCAATATGTTGCATTTGTGCTGCTCATAGCACCGTCACTGCTGATCTGCTGCACTGCAACTTCAGTTGTTGAGAGAAACAACTGAATCTCCTGCCCAATCTTTGACAGACAAGTCAAATGGGCTGCATCCTCATCACTGAAGCTCCATAGGCTACAGATCTGTGCTGGCATCTAAAGAACGATGCACAACTACAACTCTGCCTACGTAATCAAACTCCCTCTGCACTACTGAAGTCACATCAGTTCCTTGTGCTGAAATCTATCACGCTGCTGCTGCACTGCGCTATCCCTCTGAAGCCTTCTGCGCTGTAGCAGCTCTGCATTGCGTAAGAAACACTACTTTGCACTACTCCTCCCAGTCTTCAGATCTGCCTCTGCTTCATCTGTGATGCATGCACCCACTCCTCCACTTGTCCCACTACTTTCTTAAGGCTGCCGTCACTCGCATGTGATCCAAGAGATGAGCTGCTCAAGGATCCCGCGTTACTTCTATGTAGCTCCTCTACACATCCATGTCACCCCACCTCTGTGGTTCATGAGCACTGATGGCTGCATCATCTTCTGACCCATGATTAGCCACAACAGCTTTGGAAGAAGATGCTTCCTTGTCCTTTGTCTTCTGAGGACAATGGCTAGAAAAACGTTCCATTTCACCACACTGGAAGCACTTGATCTTTGAGAGATCCTTCTTCTTCTTTGGATGCATCTTCTTTCTTCACTTTCCTCAACCAGAGCTGTGCTGCTTCTTGGTGAATTTGCGAAGTTCTTCTTGACAGAGAATTGACCACAAGCTGTCCCAATCTGGGAGGTTTGCTCTGCCCAAGATACTTTGGACAAAGGTTTCCCACTCATCTGTGACTGCATTGAGGCCAGTCCTGACTATCACATCATCATCCACTATTGCACCCGTTGTAGTCAGCTGATCTCTGATTGATTGTAATCTGAAGAGAAAATGCTCCATGTCTTCTCCCTTGGTCATCATGAATGACCTCATTTGAGTCTCCAACAACATCTTTCTTTGGACAGATTTTCCCTCATACAGGGAGGTCAAGGCCTTCCACATCTTGTTAGCTGTCTTCTTCTCAACTACGTGTGGTACAATATGGTCCTTGATTCCATCCCTAATCAACTGTTTGGCATGCCCAGCAGCCTCCTTATGCTTCTGAAGGAGATCCAGATTTGTCAGTGTGGCCAGAGTTTGCTCTGCATGGTCTCCAAGATTGTATGCCTCAAGGACTATAAGGATCCTTGCCTTCCAAACTAAAAAGTTTGAGAGGCCATCTAGCCTATCGATCACGTAGTCCATGAGGAGCCATCTGCTCAGAATGTATCAGAACTTCCTTCTCTTTGCTAGAGAAATGGATTTAAGGCCCTTGGTGAAACAGGCACCTTCTGCTCCCTCTGACAACTGATTCCCCTTCTTGGAAATCTACCAAATCAACTATGATTCAGCGTCTTCTTTGATCCTCTGATCAAACTATCTGAGAAGTTGATCTCCTCTCGCTCTTTGTCACTTGTGCTAAGGCTAAAAATCTGAAAACTTCAGAGATTTAACCCCACCAGCACCTTCTGAATTTCTGTAGCTTTTCTGCAGTCTTTTCTGGATCTGACAGATTCAGATCTGAATCACACTCGCTAGCTTCAGGCTGATCCAACGTTGTTTCTGAGCTGCCTCTACGCAGTAATTGTGTGGGCTTGCTAAGAGACAACGCTAGACTGCATCATCCTTCCCTCTGCATGAATTCGCCTCTAAAAACTGCGCTGTCCCTTCAGATCTGCATTTCTGCTGCTTTTCCAACTGCTTTCTGCAGCTAGAACCTTCAGATTCTTGTTGGTGACCCTCCTAGATCTGCAATTGCTCTGATACCATGTCGAAATTTCCGAATCTTAATACTTCATGCATAAATTATTTATTGTTAATCTGGTTATGCTCCTCCTACTTAGACAATTTATTAACTGAATAAATTCAAGTTAAAATCGAAGCAAAACACATAACAGATCTCCACCAATCCAGATCTAGAACAAGTTGATGCACACATAGACAAAGTGACACAGTTATTTCTGGACAAACAGTCCTCGGAAAAACCCAATGCAGGAAAATCGGCCTTTGGCTGTTGGAGCGTTTTATTATTAAGAATTTTTTGAATACAAGCAGTCTGGGTTCCAGATCTGGAAAACCTGAAAGAGAAGTACTAGATCTACAGCTCACTGGCTGATCTAGGGCCAAAATAATGACTGATCCACATCGTCAAACATGATTTACAGAACTCAGCTAGGATTAGGGCCTAGAAACCTCAGCACTGCCCCTGAAAGCCTCTGCGTTAGCTTCTGAAGCCCCTCTAACCCTCAGCGTTGCTCAGGAAGGGACTGCGTTACCCCAGACTAGGTGACGCAGTCTCTACGCTGCCCCTTAGGGTCTCTGCGTAACCCTCTGAGGGTTTCTTGCTGAAAATCATGATGTCCTTGGAGGGACTGCGCTATCCTTGCTGCTGCAGCTTCCCTTCTTCTTTGAGCTGTCCTTGAGATGATCTCTGCCTCTTGTGTATTCTAGACCCTGGGATCAGATCATCCCCTTGGCCTAAATTCCCCTCTCTGCAGCTGAAACACTTCTGAGTATTCTTAGCAAACCCTGCCCTATAATCTCAGCTTAGCTTCAGTGCTCTGCCTCTGTGTGTCTTTACAAATGACCCCAAGCCTTTCCTTTATACTTTTCTCGTTGACAGATCAACGACCATAATCCAATCTTGAATCAATGGCTAAGATTAGAAGAAAGCTTGATCCGTGTGACTTAAGACAATTTCATCACATGTTTAATTAAATTCACTTCAATTATTTAAGTTCCCTAAGTTTTAACTTAGGAAATACATTAAAATAGTTAATTAATTTAATATCTCCTAAACCATATGAAATTTTCCAAATCCATTTCTGGGTCTTGTAGATCAAGTGTACTCTAGTCCTTCCTCAAAATTTGGGTGCTAAAGCACAACTGATGTTACCCCAAATACACAAAATCTCAACACCTAGGGCCAATGTGGCCCCATCATATCATAAAAGAAACCCTTGCATGTTCCAACCCCTGGTGGGCAATGAACTGCCTCACCACTAAGGGGGCAACCACTAGTACACATCATTCACAACATGCTCTCATTCCTAGAGCTTTGAACACTAATACAATGAAAAAATCAAGAAAAGGTAAAAGGCAATAAGAGGGGTGGAAAAACAAAGGCCGAGGGAGCTCATGCATCCATGATTTGTTAGTTTTTGTAGCATCGGATGTGTTCTAGCCACGAAACTTGGTGGAGAGGCTAGAGTACATGAGATCTCCAAAACCTAGAATTGTTTATGGAAATTCCACCTAGAGATGGCTTAATTAGATTATTAACCGATTTTTAAATATTCTCCAAGTCTAAACTTAGGAAATATGATTTATTAATCAAAAGCAATTAATTCAAAGTGAGAATAGTCTAGAAACTCACAGGAATCAACTTCAAGATGATCCTAGCCCTTGATTAAGATTTAATCTTGGTCGTTGGAATCCTACTAGAGGAATAATGAGAAGAAGTTGAAGGGCACTTAGAGAAGATACACCAGCAGTTCGATTTCCTTGGCAGATCGATTTCCAGAGAGCAGCAGTAGTTGTCAGAGAGCCAGAGATTGAAGCAGAGATAGTGAGAGGCATGGACAGTGATTTGGAGGAAGTTTTCCAGATCCGGAGAGGCTGCAACAAGAGGCTGAGTTATTCCCAATAAGGCAACGTAGAGGATTGCGCAACTGCTTCAGAAGAGCAACTCGATTAGCTGGAGGAAAATTCGTTTTCAGTTCCAGAGGCCAAACAAAGGTTCCAGAGTGCCGAAGAAGCGATTTTCTCAGCAGAGACATGCATAACGACTTCATCAGAGACAGTTTTGTGCTAGACATCGTAGGGCCAGCACAAGCACTACATAGAGGCCAACGTAAGGGTTCCAGGAGGATGAGTTTATGAAAGAAAGTTGTGTCGGATTTGCTTGTGGAAGAAGGGTAATTCCCTTAAATAATATTGGCCAAAATTTTCTAGTTGTTTGGATTGTCAGTTGGGCATCCATAGATTATACTTTGAATTCATTGTTGTTTAATAATAAAACCCTTAGTTGTTGCACTGGTTTTCCGAAGTTGGGTTTTTCCGGGGACATTTGTCCAAAAATAACAGTGTCATTTTTATGTATGTGTGCCATAGTATTAAAAACCAGAACTGGTGACCAGACCGGTGGACCTAATGAATCGGTAACCGGACCGGAACTAGTCTAACCGGTACTGGTCAGGTCTAAACGAATCGGTTTTTAAAAAAATACATTAAATAATTATTTTTTAATAAAAAAAAACTATTTTAAAGATTTGCAACCATGATTCCAAGCCAATAGAGACAAAATATGCAAAGTTTGCTCATTTATATACCATGTAAAGGTGAATATATCAAAATGGCACCGAGTGCAATACATATCATCGAAAAATACATAAGCAATGAGGCTCCAAATGGTCCATAAAGTCCAAAAACAATGCTACAAGCTATGAGGCCATTGACCTAATACAAGACTACATATTAGTGATCAACAACATGATCACTCCTCATCATGATCAAAATCATCACCACTACTAGACAAGGGATCATCAACATGAGCTACATAAATAATATGGCTCAAAGTTTGAGGACTCCTAAAACTCCTCTACAACTTTAGTAGTAGTAGTAGTAGCAAAAATAGACATCAAAACTACAAATGATTGAGCAACATGGTCTCTCATGAAACTCATCATTGATTCATCGCTACTAGAAATGGGATCATCAACAAGAGATACATAAACATCATCTAGCTCAAAGTCTTCAGACTTGGATTGCTCAACCTTATAACATGATAGAAATTGAAAAAGTTTAACATGCCTAACCAATGATTTTGGTTTGAGTGAAGGGTTCATCTCCTCAACCTTAAAATGTGGTAGAAAAAGATTAGCATGCCTAAACAGTTGTTTTCCTTTGAGTGAAGGGTACATTCTTGTTAATTCCACGGTAGGGAAGTTCAACAATCAATATCACCAATATCAACGAAGTTCAACAATCAATGCCACCAACATCAAGGTTCTTAAAGGACTTCATGCTCTTGATCAAATACCAATCCCATACCCTTACACATGATAGAATCAAATGGAAACTTTGCAAACCCCCAAACCATGAAACCTTGAAAACCATTAAGTCTGCTGAATTTTGAGTGAAATCTAAAATTCTAGTTTCTCCATATGAAATCCAATGAGGTCGAAACCACTCTTAAACATCCCGAGTCATTTCATGGTAATGTTAAAAAAAGGAAATGTCACTTTTACTTAAAGAATTTAACATTACCATTAATTGCCAACAGGATGTGTCAGGAAAATGAGAGGGTAGGAATGCTTTTCTTAGAGGGGATATTTTTGGAGGAAAACAACCCTAAATTTCCCTCAAAGAAGATCCAAAACTCAAAAAATTGCATTATGTGGGGTCCATAGTTGGCCTGGCAATGAACCGACCGGTTTAGGATGGAACCGACCGGTTTGACCATAAACCGGTCGGTTCCATCCTAAACCGGCCAGTTAGCACCGGTTGGGCATATTTTTTTGGCGAAGAGGAGGGTTGAACTCGGTTTGACCTGGTCAGCTAATGAACCGGCCGATTTGACCGGTTTCTGATTCAAGTCGGCTGATTTTTAATACTATGATGTGTGCTAGTATTTTCTCAGTTTCCAACGCTATTATTTCTGCAATTTTATTTGTGAAGATTGCAGTGTGATTTATTTGATATTTGTTGTAGTAGATAAATTGTTAAAATAATTAACAATTAGAAAAATAAATTCCAGGTATTGCAATAGAATTTAAGTTTTGAGATTTTCACATGGTATCAGAGCGTGAGTGATCAGCCGGGAAGCTCAGAAGCGAAGGTGAGAATTTCGTTGTTCAGTGTGAGCAGCAGCCTAAAATTCTCAGAGGCAGCAAATACCCAGATAGGCAAGTCGAATTGCTAGGGCATAAATTTGATTTTCAATTGCAAGGCTGCAGAAAAGTCGAGTTGCCCAGGTTAGTGATTCCAACAGTCAAAGAGAGTAGTTGTAGCTCAAATTTTCGCTGAGCAGATTCCTTGGTTGGACGCAGAGGGTTTTGCAACAACAAAACCAACACCGGGTGGAAGAGTAAAGCACACACAGAGGGGAAATTTCTCTCAGGGAACTTCGAGTCTCAGAAGTTCAACTTTCCAAGTAGATTGGCAGTAGCAGCTAGTAGATCCACGCATTCCAAAAGGGAATGCGGGTAGCAAAGTAGCAGACAAGCAAAAGGAAAGAAGGGGTTTTCGACAGTTTTTGAGATGGTCACAGTCGGACTTAGAGATCAAGATAGGTTGGAGGGTTCGTCCAACTATGTCATCTGGAAGGCCAGGATACCCTTCGTGTTAGATGAATATGGTTAGAAGCTCTACATAGATAGTGTTGGGGCAGTTTCCTAAGATGCAGATTAGTTAAAAGAATACCCGAAAGAAATGGCGAAAACGAAGAAGTTGATCTTGGATGGAGTCCAGGACCATATGGTCTCACACATAGATGGCAAGGATACTTCCAAAGAGATGTGGGATGCTCTCTCTATGCTATATCAGGGTACTTTCGAGCAACTGAAGATGTTCCTAGAAGAAACATTGTGATGCATCAGGATGTAGAAGGGGGAATGCATAGATCCCTTCCTCACCAAGATGCAGGAAGTCCGAGACTAGCTTGCAGCTATTGGGGCAACGCCTCAACCATCAGAACTAGCACAA
The DNA here is from genome assembly GCA_034641835.2 of Pinus albicaulis. NCBI lineage: Eukaryota > Viridiplantae > Streptophyta > Pinopsida > Pinales > Pinaceae > Pinus > Pinus albicaulis. Next base: position 736,637,310 of record CM076573.1, on the reverse strand, counting down.
CTGGCACTAAACAGTGTCTCAGAGGATTGACAAGTCTTCGTCCAAACCATATTGGACAGAGACAAGCTATTACAATGGAATAGGATGTGGTTCGAATTGCAGCAGGAGGAGTTGAGGCGAGCTTTGGTAAAGAGCTCCATCAGTGGCAACAACAGTAGCAGATCTAAAGGAGTGAAGCAGGAGGAGAATGTGGCCCTTGCTTCAAAGGGTCCCAGTCAGGGGAAGGGGGAGCAGAGAAAGAAGAAGAAGGACTTGTCAAAAGTTAAGTGCTTCAGATGTGGCAAGTTTTGTCACTACAACAAGCAGTGTCCTCTCAAGAGAAGGACAAGCAAGGAAGCAGGACCAGCAGGCAGTGTCAGCTGAGATCGACAAGTCATCCTCCAGGTTGGAGGAAGACTTTGGATGTCGGCAGCCATACCTCCAGGAGTGAGGTGGGGCGACTTGGAGTTGTAGCCCCATAGAGCAACATAGGTGGGCAGGGTCCTTGAGGAGTAAACCTCTTGGATCATTACCTCGCAAGGGGGGGCCCACAATATTTAGTAGCAGGATGGATCAGTGTTAGAAGTGCAATCAAATTCTAGAGTGACAATTGCAGACTAATAGCAGTCGGATACTAGGGGGTGCAGTGCTGAGTTGGCAGCAGTGTAGAGTTAGCAACAACACAAAGTCTTCAGTGGACAGTGCAATAGTTAGTAGCAGTCAGAGATGTTAGCACTTTGAAATTTTTAAGGCTGAAAAAAATTACAAAGGTAACCACAAAACCGCTTTGGGAGTTGGGAATCTAGCCCTTCCAACTCCAGAGAAGGACCTCTTTGTTTGATTTAGCTATGTTCTTTTGAATAATATTAGGCTAGCTATTAGGTTCAGGTTTTGGATTTTAGAATTGAGTTGGGTTGAAACAAGGAAGAGAAGCCATTGGGCAATGGAGTTACTGGCTGAGTTCAATCAAGGCAGGCTCTACAGGCAACCTTACTGGGTAGGATAGGCACATGTATTGGATTCTTAAGGTTGAGATGATTTGGAAGAAAAGGTGAGGGGATCAGATTATACCAGAGCAATTAAGAATTCTTGAATTAATCATAAAGTAGAAAAAATTAAGATTATTCTTAAGCCAACAGCAGAGTGTATTTTGCAACAAGTTCTGTTCATTATTTTCTTAAAATAATCCAGAAATAAATGATTAACATATGAGCAACAATGAAAACATAGATACGAAGATAGATGCACTTCACCAACACAAGTGACACGAGAATCCTGTAATTGCTGCAACTGTATTACTGAGGTTTGATCGGATGAGGCTCTGTGAGTTTCTTTACATCTATGAGTCTTTCTTCTCCACGGTTTCCAACCTCTATTACTTCAAATTATGAAGTATTTATACAAATTCTTCACCAAATATCTTGATTGGAAATATCAAGATTTATTACAAATATCTCACAATTGTGTTACACAAATAGAACTAAAATATAGAATAACTTCAACTGTTGAAGCTGCTTGGCACTATCTTTGAGGATTTTTGGTGGTAAGGAACAACAATTCAAATTTGATAGCAAATCTAAATTGATGAGGTGGCATCCAAGTCACTGTCTATGAGCTTTTTCCTCACGAAATTTTGAAAAATAGGGTCCAGTGATCCCCTTGAATATCTAAATCTGAGATAGTTGTGTAAAAACTGAGAGAGGTTCTTATAGAAAATCATGTTACCAACAAAAACCTCTTTCAGTTTTTTAAAATTCATTTCCACCGGTTCAGAAACCGCATTTTAAAATTGTGACTAAAATAGGAAATTTCTGGAAATGTGCCTTCAAATATTCTTTAAAATATCCCAAACCATAATAGTTGTTAAAAAACAAAGAGATTTTTGTAGATAAGTATGTTACCAACAAAAACCTCTCTTAGTTTTCTAACAACTATTATGGTTTGGGAGATTCGAATGCACCTTTGAAGGCATATTTTCCAGAAATTTTCCCGTTTTTAGTTACTATTTTTTTTTTTTTCTAAATTAGTCTACTTCTATTATATCATACAGTTCAAAAGATTACAGTCATCACCCTCCAAAACAACAAAAAAGGGGTTGCCACAGACAGGGAAACCAACCCAAGAGATGAGTTTAGGAAGTTTAGAATATGCTGCCCATATTGGGAAACCAGCCTCGTACATAACATGTTTAAACCAAAACCAAAAAACAAGAAGTAGTGAAGTAACAGGAAATTAACTAGAATTAGAAAGAAGAACCCAGAAGTTAGGCTGTTGGATTCTTATCATCCTGAACCGGTGGTTGGAATGGCTCCTCCACAATTTTTCACACGTACTCAGACTCGTTGTCCTCTAGCTTGGACACCTGGGCATTCGACGGAGGAAGGAGAGCCGCGTGGGTGTTTGCCGTTGGGGAGGAAGCTGCATGAGCCTCTGTATCCGCGCTGGTGCCATCCTTGTCCGAGTCCGAGCTGCAACTGCGTTCATTGTTCGAGGCCTGCTGAACCGGCAAGGCCACCATCTTGCGAGGGGAGAAGGGGGAGGTGGGAGAGATGGTGGAATTGCGTAAGCGTTTCCTGGAGCGAAGGCCGGAGCCAGAGGCTTCAGAGGGAGGCTCACGAAGGTGGAGAGACAGGCAGGCGGTGAGGTTGATGGGGTCGAGGATTTCCGGCTCTGCCTAGTCGACCGAGAGGTTCCTTGTTCTTCTAGCAGTGGCAGGAGTGGGTGGCTTGGAGGGGAGACCACGGCCACCACCTCTGCGGCACCTCATGCAGTGGCGACGGGGCATGGCGGAGGAGCAAGAATGGGTTTGAGATGACGAAGGGTGCATTGCGTCGCAGCAGGGAGCCGAGCAGTGGAGCAGGGGCTTGGCAGAGACGCAAGGACCGATAGAATGAAGCCAAAGGGAGAGTCGAATGCCGAAATGAGTTGCAGAGTGAGCGGATTTATGGGCCATGAAGGGAGGCAAAGGCATGACAGATGGAGTTAATGAGCTCAGGGCAGTGTTAATGGCGGAGTGGAGCGAGGATGTCGATGGGGGACGTTCGAGGGTGGCGAATAAACTCCGCACGCTCCAGTCTTTATGCAGGATGGGGTGGCCATGTGCGCCCGCGTGAGGAGGATGGGTGTCCCTCATCCGCGCGACAATGTGGCTCCCAACTTTATGACGAGCTAACACCTGCATCCGGGGTGTTTTTAGTCACTTTTACTATGTTAGCACTCTATAATTTTCGAGGTTGTAAAAGAAACTATAGAGGTAACCACAAAACCACTTTGGATGTTAGGATCTAGCCCTCCTAAAATCAGAGAGGAACCTCTCTTCTCTTGGTCTTTTTTCTGTCTTTTCTTGTGGTGTGGGAATATGAGAAGTAGAGGTGGACAAAAGTTGCTCTTCTGCCTCTTGTAGAGTGTTCTCCACCCACTCAATCTGGTTCATGTACTTCTCAATTTCAAGCCTCTGAGTATGCACATAAGGAGTGGTCTTCTGCTCCACCCTTAGCTTGGAAATTAGGCCAAATGGGTCATATGACTATGTGAAGCTCAAGGGGAGCTTCATCTGCTTTAGGAGGTTGTTTGCCTCCTCACCTGCTGTCATGTTGTTACAAAGAAAGGGGCTAATCTGGGTTTTTATCCTGAACTGAGATTTCTTTTTAGCTGAAACAAAATGAATCTCATCTAAATTGATCATCTGCCTGATGTATTTTAAGGCAAATACTCTCATTGGGAGGTATTTGGGAAGCCTGTAGGGTGGCAACTCACACCCATACACTCTTATTTTAGTGTATTTATGGTAAAGGTACCAGTCTCCTCTCTTGGCCTGCTCTGTGAGGTGTAAAACTTTCTTAATTTCATCACTGATTTTGGGTTCTGCATTGTTGGTCAGTAAACACATGGCTGGATGAATAAACTGATCTATGTAGTCTCTGAAAGTGTACTCTTTTGAATTATTTCTTACTAAGGAAGTCCAGAAAATAACTGATTATGGATTTCCTTCTTCATCCAGCTTCTGGAGTGTGAACGGAAACCTGTCTACTTGGCAATATATGAACATATAAACTAAAATTGAGGCATACTTGAACATTCCTTCAGTTTGTAACTTAAGGAATTGTTCGTGAATGTTGTTAGCAAGAAATTAGCTGAAATTAAAAACAACAGAGGGTTTCCCATCAGTGGAAAAAATGGATAGGAAACCTAGGATAGGTTCATCTATCCATTCATCTAAATAAAAGCCTAATAAGCATGAAAGCACAAAGATGATTTGTTTGGCTTGGTCTGGAAACATAGATGAGGAATAGGGTGGATTCTTCTTGGATAACTGGGCATTTTCAGGTAAAAAGATTTAAAAAATCTGTGATCTCTTGGAGAAGTTTAATTTCTAATATACATCATTCAGGGCTTCTAATGAGAAAAGGGTGCTAGATTCAATTTGGGGAACCTGCATCATTTGATTGATTGCTTCAGGGGTAATTGTGAATAAAATTTCTCCACCCGAGGCTACAACAACTCTCTGATTGGTTAAGTAACAGGCATGGCATCTGCGAATGAACTCAGGGAAATGGTGGGTCTGAGGAAAGATATACAGAGGTAAATTGGACTCTCTGAGTTTAATTTCATCACTCTGTTCTAAATGATTGTCTTCGAGCCAACAGTGCAATTCAAATAAATAAAATTCGCACTTCGTCTTTGTGATCTTGTAATCTCTGTCAGCGAGGGGAATATGTTCAAGGTCGAATGTAGGAGGGATCGTCGGGTTGTTTGAATTGTCACCAATTTTCTTCTTTGGAGGCATTTTGAGAATTGAAACTGTAGGAAAAGGAAGGTAACAATGGGAGGTTACCAGGAATTTGCTGACAGTTGGTTGTAGGTGATAAGGATGGTTGATTCTCTGCGCGCTCTGGTCTCTTTGTTTGGTTTTAAAATGTTTTTTTTTTGTGGAAAGTGAAATTAGAATGAGCAGAAGTGAGTTTAATGAATGAAAAAGAGTGAAAATGATGTAAAATGGATGGACAAAGGGGTTTTTATGGTAACAGCAAAAGTCTGTTGGAGGTGCGGGACCGTTATGAATCGTAAACGGTAATCCTGGGAAATTTGAATTCATAACAGACACTGCCAGATGTCGCAATAGGAGTGGATGTGAAAGCGCGGGAAGCACTGGCGAGAAAGACAAACGGGTTGGCTGTTTTTCGGAGGGGGTCCATCGTGGTAAGCAGAATAGTTTGGCTAACTTATTTCTCTAATCTAATTAACAGAAATTCAAACTTGTTTGACCATGATTACACTATATGATCCAAACAAAGACTTACAGTTGTGGCAGTTTTAAACAAGTTGCACACAACATTATATTTATTCTTAAAGACAAACTATTTATTTGGTAGTGGCATTTGAATTTGCATCACTTTCATATTTATTTCTCTTTTTCATGGGGTTCTTTCATCATCATTTTTATTCTTTCTCTGTTTTTTTCTTTTCTACTGTTTTTATTCTATCTTTTCTTTTCATATACCCTCTTTTCATTCTTTTAAACTTTTATTTATATATTTTTTGGAAATCATTTGCAAAAAGAAATACTATTTACAATTTGATATGCCAGAGAGAAAATATTCAATCACCTTGTGATCTTATGAATTATAGGACCTTAACAGTGGCTCCAGCTGGGGATGGCACTCTCCCTATGAGGTGCCAAGAACTATTGACTTGTAGCCTTGAATGCTCTCCTTCAGTACTTTCCTACTTCTGATTTCTTTTCTTGTTGTGGTAGTTATGGTGGCAAATTAACCAGGAGCTTAGGGCCTTCTCTTCGGGCATAAACTTCTGATAATAAGTCACCCATTCATGACAGTAAAAACAATAATATTTACAATGAATTTATCAAGAAATACTTTTATTCCTGTGAAAAATAATGTTTCAACATCCTACCATTTGCAGGTCCACCAGGCAGCTCTGCTCCATCCAACTCTTTGAGTAAAAATGCATTATGACCTCTGTAGGCATGGATTATGTAAGGTCCTTTCCATAAATTATCAAACTTACCATGCTTACCTTTCTCTTCCCTTCTTGAATACCATTTCAAAACATTGTCTCCCAACTGAAAATCATCAGCCTTGGTCCTTCTGTCATAAATTTTCTTCATGTTTTCCCGGATTACTTGTGTTTTATTGTACACTTCTTCTCTGGATTGTTGTAGCTGTATGGTCTGATTTATCCTTATCTGAATGTCATTTGATTCCACTTGTAACTCATGCAACATTTTCATAACTGGGACACCTAAAGAAGTTGGAAAAACAACATTTATTCCATAAACTAATTGGTATGTTGACATGCTAATTGATTTCTTAGTGGTGAGTCTGTCATCCCACAATGCATTTACCATCTTGTTGTGCCATGACTTCTTGTTGTCTTGCAACAATTTTTTGATGATATTGACTAAACTTTTGTTGGAGGATGCTGCTAATCCATTCCCTTGAGGGTAATAGGCAGTTGAGTATCCTAGAGTGATCTGATACTTGCTGCAGAAGTCCACTATTTTCTTTGACTTGAAAGTTGCTGCATTATCAGTGATAAGTTTCCTGGGACATCCAAATCTCAACAGTATATTAGCTTCTAAAACTTTAATGATCACTGCATCTATAGCTCGCCTAGTAGGTATGGCCTCAATCCACTTGGTGAAATAGTCAGTGGCTGTGAAGATCCTTTTGTGTTGGGCAAAGGATGGTGGATGGATTTCTCCAATGAAGTCCAAACCCCATTGTTGGAAAGGAGTTTCAACAAATATTGGTTTCAAGGGTAAAGGCAGTAGTTTCCTTTTGCCTTCAAAAGTCTGGCATTTATGACATGAAGTAACTTTTTTATGGACATCAACAAAGAGTGTTGGCCAGTAAAAACTAGCTCTTAGGATCTTATTGGCAGTAGTCTTCCAATACAAATGTCCACCGCAGTCTCCTTCATGAAATTCCTACATTATTTTGTCTGCCTCATCCTTCAACACACAGTTAAGTAAAATTCCACCAACATCTTTCCAATACAAATTACTGTCTAAGATACAAAATTTCATAGCCTTTAGTTTAATAAATCTAGCCTTTGTCTTGGTCAAACCAGGAGGAGCTTGTAAATTAAGTAATACAAAATTGAGGTCTGCATACCAGGGAGAGGTTGTATGCTCTTCTTGGTCATCAAGTGTAGCTACAAAATTAATATCGAAAGCATGAAAATTAGACTCAGCCATTAACTTAGCTAACCCCTAACATTTAATGAGCTTGGTGGGTTTAATTTCAATGTCATATTCAAGTAAAGTGGCAATCCATTTACCTCTTTTCCCATCTGGACCATTTTGGGTCAATATATCTTGGACCACAAAGTTTGGAACAAAAGCAATTATGTGAGAATGAAGAATATACACTTTGAAATCTTTAATTGCTTTGATTAAAGCAAATGCTTGCTTTTCCATTATATTGTATTTTAATGCAGCATCTCTTAAGGCCTTGCTAAAGAAAGCAATGGGTTGTTCATGTCCTTCATTGTTTTTCTGTAAGAGAACCGCTGCAACAGTGTGTTTAGATGCAAATGAAAAAATAGGAAATCTTTTGTGAAATCAGGGCTGATTAACACAGGTGCTTGTGTTAGGGCTTGTTTTACTTGGTCAAATGACTGTTTTGCCTCAATATTCCACTTTAATTATGTGTCTTTTCTCAACATGTTTGTTATGTTCCTGAGAAGTTTTGCCAAGTTAGGGATAAATCTTCTTAGAAAGTTTATTTTACCAATGAATGATTGAAGCTCTTTCACATTTCTAGGATGAATTATCTTTAAAATGGCCTCAATCCTGCTGGGATCAATTCTGATTCCATTTTTCAAAATAATGTCCCAGCAATTTGCCGCCTTCAAAGCCAATTAATGTTTTCTTTGGGTTGAGGGAAATTCCAAATTTCCTACATTTCCCAAATACACTCAAATGTAGCAAATGCTCTTCATCTGTTTTTGAGAAAACATTGATGTCATTAAGATATATGACTATGAATTTGCCTATTTCATCAGCAAAATCAATGTCCATTGCTCTCTGAAATGTAGCTCCAATATTCATTAATCCAAAAGGCATCTTCACATACATGAAGGTACCCCATGGAGTAGTAAATGTTGTCTTTTCCTAGCCTTCGGGGTGGACTAAAACTTGGTTATAACCAAAAAAACCATCTAAAAGAGAAATCATGTTGGACCCAACTACATTTTGTAAAAGATGATCCATCTTAGGTAAAGGGTAGTTATCTTTCAGTGAGACTTTATTAAGATTCCTGAAATCTACACAAAGTCTGATTTCTCCTGTCTTCTTTCTGGTTAGGAATAAGTTGGACACCCACTTAGAGTACTTTAAAGGTACAATGATCTTGGCATCATACATTTTCTTAACCTCTTTTTCAATTAAAGGCATCAGCACTGGGTTGATCCTTCTAAGTTTTTGCTTAAAAGGTTTCTGGTCTTCTTTAATAGGAATTTTGTGTTGTATAATGTTGGTGTCATAAGACTTTAAATCTTCATAACTCCATGCAAATTCATCTATAATTATTTGAATAGACTGATATATTTATTCTTTTTAGCAGGAGGTAATGATTTAGACAACTTCACCATCTTTGGGTCTTGTTCATTTCCTATGTTGCAGTCTTCCACTTCAGCTCCAGTGGACACAATTTTCGGCTTTTTGGCTACATCGTTAAAGTCAAACAATTATTCTGAGGGAACTAACCCTCGAGGCAAAACATTGTCTTTCAATTGCAGTATTTCTAATTCTTCTGTTTCTTGATCTATTTCTTGTAATTCTACCTTATTTACATTTTAATTCACATGGTTTTCTAATTCAAAATCTACATCTACATTGTTTTCTAACTCAAAATCTACATCTATGTTTGCACATTCAAATTCATCCTTGGATTGTAAAAAAAATTCAATTTGTTTATCGTTTCCAAAAACTTGCCAATATTTAATGTTGTCTGGGACCGTTGGCCTGTTTTTTACCTCCACTGTGTATTGATGACTTGGTCGGTAATGCATTTTGTAGGCACTGGCACAAGTGGCCAGAGCATCAACCAAGATGTGTTGACCTTCAAGGATCACTGACAAGTCATATTCTACAAAACATTCCAAACAATCCAAGACAACATTGCTATAGGCTCTTAATCTGGGGTGTTTAGCAGAATATTCTCCCTTGATCTGTTTTATTATCAGCTCAGAATCTCCATGAATGGAAATTCTTATGGCACTAAGCCTCTTTAACAATTGTAACCCTAGAAGTAATGCTTCATATTCAACTATCTTGTTTGTACATTGAAATTTTAGCTTATATGAATGTCCCTTTGAGTGGTGTGTTCGAAAGTTTGAAACCCACACTCCTGCTCCTGATCCTTCTTTACTGACAGCTCCATCAAAGGCCACATTCCAAAGAGGTTCATCTTGTGTATTATGTTCCACTATTGTTGTTTTGTCTCCTTTGATTTCACAAAGATCAGTTTCTAAGTTGGCAATTTGTTTTTCCATGTCCCCATCATTGTATAGAATGAATGAGTCAAGGACTGAGTGGACAAAGTATAAGGGATAATTGTGGGGTTTCTCATGACTACTGACCATGAACTTGATTAGTGTCTCTCTATATAATCTCCTATTCTGACCAAACACTGGGATGGTAGCAAAGGTCATGTCCATCTGAAGGGTTCCTTGCAACTTAGCTCCCCATGAGCGAGATAGTAACATGCCATACTTAGGGTGTATGTCTGCAACAACTATGTCCATCACAAAGCTCTTGGCTGGAATTTGTGCTAAAGTGACACATAAGTCCTTAATGAGACCTAAGCACTTTACCTTATTTGAACCAAAGGAGTACAGATCTTTGTACGGTCTAGTGATGTCAAGTCCTAGTTTTTCCATGAAGTCTTAGGCATAAGGTTGTGTGAAAATTTTGTCATGAATGTTTAGCCTAATATAGAATGGAGGTACACCTCCTCCTTGAGGTTTGCCATCTACTTTAGGCCCAAACAAAAGTTCAGGTTGATCATTAGCCACATTCACTGTATCTGCACCTTCCCCTATATTCAGAGCTTTCATTACTTGGGACCTATATACATTCTTATTCATAAGCTCTGTTAATGGAATGGGTATCTTAAGCTTTGCTAATTCATGTTCGATGTTGAATATTGTTTGAATTTTGTTTGGGTTTAGGACATCTTGCTTTTCAGCGACATCCCTTTGGGTAGTGTCTTTCTGCTGACTGGTAGATGGAACCTCTGTTTGAGTTGTTTTTGAAGCAGTATCAAACATCTTTTTAGTTGGATTTTCTGCAGCCTTTTTAGGAGGAATCTCAAAACTTTTCTTTGCAGGGGTATCTGCTGCCTTTTTACTCCGAGTTTCAACAGCTTTCTTCGCAGGATTGTCAGTGGTTTTCTTGCTTCTCAGGTTATACTACCTATGAACTTCCATGATGGCGTTTTCAAAACCTTGTTTATAATCTGATTCCTCATAATCAACTTCAGTTTGTGAAAGCAGAAAAAGTTATTGTTCTTCTTGAGTAAGAAACACAAAATCATCATCATTTATCCCCATTAAGTTGATTTGAGTGTCATCTAGGTCTTCAACTGTTTCACCCTCTTCATCAGCATAGTTCTCTTGAAATGGAGGCCTGACTTGCTGGTCTGGTCCCTTTTGTTCCCTTTGTTTGATTTGTGGTAGGTTCCTCCTAAAATTTGGATTTTTGATTTGAGCACCAGGTTGGTTTTCATTCTCTCCATCATTATTTCCATAGTTCTAACTAGGGAGTCTATCTTAGCATCAGCAGAGGAGGTAGGTGGTTCCTCTTTTATGGTTACTCTTCTCTCAGTCCTAATCCTTGCTCTCTTGGCTAACAAATTGGCCTCTACACTGACAGCATCTCTCTGCATCTCTTCCAAGGTTGCAGGATTTCTTTCTCTTAATTGGTAAGACATGTCAGCATCGAAACCATCTGGGAACTTAATCAGGGCTAAACCTTGAGGGGGCTTAATGTTTGCTGGAATTGCATTGTAAACATTGTTAAATATGGTGCAATAATCCTGCACACTCTCTCCAGGGGCCCTTCTAATGTTCTCATATTCTAATAGGATCTGAAGGGGGTTTTTCTTAATCTCCCATCTATTGAGGAAGGATTGCTGAAAAGAAGTGAGATCATTTATATTGGCTGCTGGTAAAGCTTTGAAGCATTTTCTAACTTCCACGGTTAGACTTTGAGAAAAAGTTTCATTTTTACATCTTCCTCATCAACTTCTTGAAGATCAAAATAACCATTCATTCTATCAACATGTTGTTGAGCAGTGATGGGTACAGTACCATCAAACTAGGGGATTCTAGCTTGATATTCTTGGGGCATATTATGCAAAGGAGCAGCCAAAACCAGGGGAGTGTACCTTGCTGCCATGATTGGGGATTTGGGGATGAACAATAGATGAGGCTACGAGGGGTGTAGGTGTTGGAGTTCCTACTATAGGTTGAAACACTATCTAAGATGCTATTCGAGAAGTAGTGGAGATTACAGAGGAAGTGGGACTAGTTGATGTAGGATGAACAGATTGAAAGGAAGCATTAGATGTTGCTATTGTTAATGCATAGACTTCAACAGATTGTTGAATGTAAGCTTCATGCACAGCTTGATCAAGGTCTGATACTAGATCCTGTAATTTGTCAAAGTTTTGGAGGATTTGTAGATCAGATTCTGGTTCAATAGGTTGACATTTATGTTGAGATTTTGGGTAGCGTCGGATGTGCTCTAGCTTCGAAACTTTGTGGGGGGGCTAGAACACATGAGATCTGCAAGACCCAGAAATCGTTTGAAGAAATTCCACCTGGAGCCTAAGTTATTCCAAAAATTAATTATTTTATTGGAGACCCTAAGTCTAACTTAGGGAAATTAAATAATTAAAGGGAATTAATTTAAACATGTGGGTGAGAATGTTCTAAGTGATGTGGATCAAGTCTTTTCTAATCTTAGTCGTTGATTAGAGATTAGATCACGGTCGTTGATTGTTCAACGAGAAAAGTATTAAAGGAAGGCTTGGGGTCAGTTGGAGAACACACACAAAGTGGCAGCAGTTGAGGTAAGTTGAAATTCTAGGGCGCGATTTGCTGAGAATTTTCGAATAAGCTTGCAGTGTTGGTGAGGGGGAGATCGATGAGGGATTGTTCAAATCCGAGGTTGAGAATACATAGGCAGAGACGCAGATCCGTACCAGGCAGCGCAAAGGCCTAGCAGGAGGGATGAAGCCTAGCCAGGCTCACACAGAGGCAGCGCAGAGGCTGACGCAGGCCCTTCAGGGTGACGTAGAGGCAGCACTGAGCCTAGAGGGGTGATGTAAGAGAAGCCTATGTTGCACAAAGGCTCTAGCAGCTACGCAGAGTTTACGCACTGCTGGGAAAGGCAGCACTAGGATTTCTAGTGGGCCAAAAAGGGCTCGTATACAACATTATTCAGAAGGTGTGAAGCCTTAGCTGAATCAACCATATTTTTTGTCTCTGAGTGATAGAGATACATTTGTCGTGATTTCTCTGTTGGGAAAACCATTGCTGGTGCCCTTGATTGTATTCAGATATTCTGCTTAATAAACAAACCCTCTAAGAGTTGGTGCATCGGTTTTCCCGCATTGGGTTTTTTCGGGGACATTGTCCAAAAAATATTGTGTCCTTTGTCATGTGTGTGTTATGCTTCAGTAAATGATCTGTATGTATGTGTAGGCTGCAGTAGTATTTACTTTGATGTTTTTGCTGAATAATTAAGAAAAAATATTTTTTAATTTAACAGAACAAATAGGAGAAGTAAATCAGAAAACTGCAGTAGGGTTTATGTAACTTAGGTTCAAAATTTTTCACATGGTATCAAAACTATTGCAGATCAAGTTGAAGCCATCAGCAAAGAGTTGAAGATTTTTTGTTGCAAGAGGGCAGTTGAAGCTCACAAATCCAGAAAAAGGCAGCTCAGCACCAGAGGGACAGTGCAGAGACACAACAGGGGTGACGCAGAGCTTGTTTTCTCACGCAGAGCTGACGCAGAGGCTAACGCAGGCCCATAAGGGTGACACAGAGTCTGTCAAGTCTCACACAAAGTTGACGCAGACCCAAGAGGGTGACACAGTCCAGAAGGGAGTGACGTTGTGCCAGTTGTCGTGGCTGGAAGTGTAGTTTTCTGATCTTCGAAGTTGCTGGTGGGGCATTGTTTCTGGTGGTGCAGAATAGTGCCTAGCATGCTGGGTTGACAAAGTAAGGGGGAACAATTCCTCAGCAGATTTTCTAGCCAAGAAATCTGAGATTCGATTGGGGAAGTGATCATAGAGAGCTGATTCGACAAAGTTGGTGGAGGATTTACAGGAGGGAAATTACTTGTCAGAGGGAGCATAGTCTCTAGAGGGTTTTTGTCGCCAAGAAACCCAGATCCAATCTCTTACTGAGAGTAGCAACAGTAGAAGCAAGAAGAGCCTTTTTGCTTGGACATTTTTGAGCAAAGATGGCCTCGCACAGATTGAGGGATCAGGACAGGTTGGACGGTGTGTCTAACTTTTTCATCTAGAAAGCCATGACCTTGTTAGTCCTTGACGAGTATCGTATTAGAGAACATGCTGAGAGGGTTGTGGCTGTCCCGGTCGATGTTGATCCTCTAAAGAAGTATGAGGAAAATCAGGTGCGGGCTAAGCGCTTGATCATTATGGGGTAAAGGATCACGTGGTCCCGCATATTTCCGAGAAGAAAACAACAAATGAAATGTGGTAGGCAATGGAAACACTATATCAAGGTAGCTCCATCTAGAGGAATATGCTTCTGGAGAATCAAATGCGACTGTTTGCGATGCACAAGGGAGAGGAGATTGATCCCTTCCTGTTCAGATTGAAGGCTATTCGAGATCACCTAGTTGTAATGGGGGCAACTCCTGATGACGGTCTCTTGGTGAGGACTGCCCTGAATGCAGTCACCGATGATTGGGAGACCTTTGTCCAAAGTATATTGGGTAGAGCACAACTTCCAAATTGGGAGGACATGTGGGAAATCCTTCGTCAGGAAGAAATCAGGAGAATAACCAAGAGGGGCAGCAGCAGTGGAGGAGCCAAGATATAGAAAGAGGAGAAGGAAGTTGCAACTCTTGCATCGAAGGGACAAAGGCAACAACAAGGGAAGAAGAAGAAGGACCTCTCAAAAGTTCGGTGCTTCAGATGTGGAAAATTGGAACACTTCGCCAATGCTTGTCCTAAGAAGAAGGGAAAGGAAGATTCTGATTCCAAGGTTGCGGCATCCAAAGGGGATAGTGGCAATGATGACGATGTTTCCATGAGTGCTCATGTACCTCGAGAGAAGAGGTGGGGCGACATAGATCTGTATATTGAGCTACAAATGGTGTGAGAGTGCAGGATCCTTGAGGTTCCCAAACTCTTGGATCACATATGAGCTACGGGAGCCCTTAAAGACAGTAGCAAGATGACTTGAGTTAGTTGGTGTAGAGGATCGTGGAGGTATTAAGGCAGTGCTAGGACACTAAAGACTGGAGCAGCGTAGAGGCAGTGCTTACGCAGTGCAGAGCTTCATAGGGTCAGCTCAGAGCAGCAGCAAAGGGTGCTTCAGTATCGATATGCAGCCAAACTGACTTGTCTGACAGTATTTTGGGTGATGTCCTTTAGTTGCTTACTTCTCAGCATTTGAGTTGTAGTTGCAGTAGTTAGCAGTGGCAGTGCTATGGGTAGCATGATGCAGCATTTGAGAGGGAGTTTTTGTAAAAATGAGGCAGTGGTTGTGGCAGAATCATGGGCAGCAGTACAGAAGGCAACAACGCAGTGGATGAGGGGCAGGGGACCGATGCCATGGATCAAAGTAACGTTTCTGGAGTGAAGTGTTGCTAGAGCACATTTCTCGCTAAGAGGGAGTGTTGAGATTTTGGGTAGCATTGGATGTGCTCTGGCTTCGAAACTTTGTGGAGGGGCTAGAACACATGAGATCTCCAAGGCCCAGAAATCGTTTGAAGGAATTCCACCCGAAGCCTAAGTTATTCCAAAATTAATTATTTTGATGGAGACCCTAAGTCTAACTTAGGGAAACTAAATAATTAAAGGGAATTAATTTAAATATGTGGGTGACAATGTTCTAAGTGACGTGGATCAAGTCTTTTTTAATCTTATCCGTTGATTAGAAATTAGATCACGGTTGTTGATTTTTCAACGAGAAAAGTATTAAAGGAAGGCTTGGGGTCAGTGGGAGAACACACATAGAGCGGTAGCACTTGAGCTAAGTCGAAATTCTGGGGCGCAGTTTGCTGAGAATTTTAGAATAAGCTTGCAGTGTTAGTGAGGGGCAGATCGACGAGGGATTATTCAGATCTGAGGCCGAGAATACATAAGCAAAGAGGTAGATCCATACCAGGCAATGCAAAGACCCAACAAGAGGGAGGCGGCCCAGCCAGGCTCACGCAGAGGCTTACGCAGAGGCAGCGCTGGGCCCAGAGGGGTGACGTAGGAGCAGCGTGTGTTGCGCGGAGGCTCTAGCAGCGACGCAGATCTGACGCAGTGCCGGGAGAGGCAGCGCTGGGATTTACAGTGGACCAGAAAGGGCTCGTATTCAACATTATTCTGAAGGTGTGAAGCCTCAGCTAAATCAGCCATATTTTCTGTCTCTGAGTGGTAGAGGTACGTTTGCTATGATTTCTCTATTGGGAAAACCACTGCTGGTGCCCTTTATTGTATTCAGATATTCTGCTTTATAAACAAACCCTCTAAGAGTTGTTGCATCGGTTTTCCTGCATTGGGTTTTTCCGGGGACACTGTCCAAAAAATACTATGTCCTTTGACATGTGTGTGTTTTGCTTCAGGTATGTATGTGTAGGTTGCAGTAGTATTTACTTCGATGTTTTTGCTGAATAATTCATAAAAAATAATTTGTTTATTTAACATAACAAATAGGAGAAGTAAATTAGAAAACTGCAGTAGGGTTTCTGTAACTTAGGTTCAAAAATTTTCACATTTTAGATGTTAAGGGTTGTAGAACTGATTGATCAAACATTGTTTCTTTCACAAAACGCTCAGACTTAGTCCTAAATAGACTGTGTTCAAATGGTATGTCAAACTCAATATCTTCTAAAGTGACAAAACTCTCAAGGAGAGAGTTTGCTTTGGGTGGGGGACTGCTACTTCCTTGACTTTCAACGAAACTTTTTTTTCTAATCAAATTTTCAGGGTCATCTACAATCTTAGCAGGTTCTGGATTAGGATGAGATTTGATGTAAATTCTTTTTGGAGCCACGACTCAAATTTTAAACACAATTATTTACAAAATTGCACAATCTCTGAACATTTATTTCTGAAAGTTAAAACATTAATTTTCCTTAAATAAATTTTTTTAAACTAGGGAAAAGAGTCTGCAAAAAGGTCAAAGTGTGCTTGTTCCCTAGTGGAGTCGTCACTATATTAGCACTCTATAATTTCCGAAGTTGTAAACGAAACTACAGATGTAACAACAAAACCACTTTGGAGTTTTGAATCTAGCCCTCCTAAACTCAGAGAGGGATCTCTCTTCTCATGGTCTTTTTTCTGTCTTTTCCTGTGGTGTGGGATTCTGAGAAGTAGAGGTGGACAGAAGCTGCTCTTCTCCTCTTGTAGAGTGTTCTCCACCCACTCAATCTAGTTCATGTACTTCTCAATCTCAAGCCTTTGAGTATGAACATAAGGAGTGGTCTTCTGCTCCACCCTTAGCTTGGAAATTAGGCCAAATGGGTCATATGACCATGTGAAGCTCAAGGGGAACTTCATCTGCTTTAGGAGATTATCTGCCTCGTCACCTGCTGTCCTGTTGTTACAAATAAAGGGGCCAATCTAGGTTTTTATCTTGAACTGAGATTTCTTTTTAGCTGAAACAAAATGTATCTTCTCTGAATTGATCATCTGCCTAATGTATTCTAAGGAAAATACTCTCATTGGGAGGAATTTCATCATTGATTATGGGTTCTGCATTGTTGGTCAAAAAACACATGGCTGGATGAATAAACTGATCTATGTAGGCTCTTAAAGTGTACCCTTCTGAATTCTTTCTTACTAAGGAAGTCCAAAAAATAACTGACTGTGGATTTCCTTCTTCATCCAGCTTCTGGAGTTTGGATGGGAACATGTCTGCTTGGTAATATATGAACATATAAACTAAAATTGAGGCATACTTGAACATTCCTTCAGTTTGTAACTTAAGGAATTGTTCATGAATTTTGTCAGCAAGAAATTGACTGAAATTAAAAACAACAGAGGGTTTCTCATCAGTGGAAAAAATGGATAGGAAACCTAGGATAGGTTCATCTATCCATTCATCTAAATAATAGCCTAATAAGCATGAAGGCACAGAGATGATTTGTTTGTGTTGGTCTGGAAACATAGATGAGGAATAGGGTCGATTCTTCTTGGGTAACATGGCATTTCATGTAAAAAGATTTCAAAAATCTGTGATCTCTTGAAAAAGTTTAATTTCTGATATAGATCATTCCGGGCTTCTAGTGAGAAAGGGGTGTTGGATTCAATTTGGGGAACCCGCATCATTTGACTTATTGCTTCAGGGGTAATTGAGAATAAAATTTCTCCACTTGGGGCTACAACAACTCTCTAATTGGGTAAGTAATAGGCATGGCATCTGCGAATGAACTCGGGAAAATGGTGGGTCTGAGGAAAGATATACAAAGGTAAATTGGACTCCAAGAGTCTAATTTCATCACTCTGGTCTAAATGATTGTCTTTGAGCCAACAATACAATTCAAATAAATCGAATTCGCACTTCGTCTTTGTGATCTTGTAATATCTGTCAGAGAGGGGAATATGGTCAAGGTCGAATGTAGGAGGGATCATTGGGTTGTTTGAATTGTCATTATTTTTCTTCTTTGGAGGCATTTTGAGAATTGAAACTGTAGGAAAAGGAAGGTAACGATGGGAGGTTACCAAGAATTTGCTGACAATTGGCTGTTAGTGATAAAGATGGTTGATTCTCTGCGCGCTCTGAACTCTTTGTCTGGTTTTAAAATGTTTTTCTTGTGGAAAGTGAAATTAGAACGAGCAGAAGTGAGTTTAATGAATGAAAAAGAGTGAAAATGGTGTAAATTGGACAAACAGGGGGGTTTTTATGGTAACAGCAGAAGTTTGTTGGAGGCATGGGACCGTTACGAATCGTAAACAATAATCTTGGGAAATTTTAATTCATAATGGATACTGCTAGATGTCGCGTTAGGAGTGGATGTGAGAGTGCGGGAAGCACTGGCGGGAAAGACAAGCGGGTTGGTTGTTTTTCGGAGGGGGTCCATCGTGGTAAGCGGAATATGGAGGGGGGTGCGAAATGACGCGGGGTTGACTTGTTGCGTGGGGCCAGCAGGGACAAAACCGCTTTTCGGACCCCCCCTCCACTGATAAACTTAGGATGGGCAAGGGGGCTCGAAAGGCATTGTGGATCGTTGATTTGATGTTCGGTTGATCGGACCGTTGGATTATGAGCGCACTTTTAACGTTATCCGACAAACAATTTTGTCGCTTATGTCCTTGATATAATAAGCTCTGAGACTTTGGATAAAAAAATTTAAGTGCTTAAAGTTTTGGATAAGAGCATATATAATGCAATACACTCACAGTCACCTTTATCAACCTTTTTCACTTTAATTTTCTCCTAACTAAGCCTAATTTTGACTAACAAAGGGTGCATTTAGATGTGCAAACCCTCGTTTTAGCTTTGTTTGAAAGGGGAAAACACCTAATCTACTTCTACCTACTCATTTCTTTCATTGATCCAGCTTAAACAATCGGATCAATTTATTCATCTACCTAACTATCTTTAGCGAAGATTAAACAGTTTGGCTAACTTATTTCTCTAATCTAATTAACAGAAATTCAAACTTGTTTGACTATGATTACACTGTATGATCTAAACAAAGACTTATGGTTTTGGCATTTTTTAAACAAGCTGCACACAACATTATATTTATTCTTAAAGACAAACTATGTATCTGGTAGTGGCATTTGAATTTGCAGCACTTTCATATTTATTTTTCTTTTTCATGGGGTTCTTTCATCATCATTTTTATTCTTTTTCTTTTGTTTTTATTCTATCTTTTCTTTTCATGTACCCTCTTTTCATTTTTTTTTACTTTTATTTATATATTTTTTGGAAATCATTTGCAAAAAGCAATATTATTTACAATTTCATATGACTGAGAGAAAATATTCAATCACCTTGTGATCCTATGAATTATAGGACCCTAACAAGAGACTCGGGTGATAGTTGCATCATACTGAACACAATTGATTCAGTATTTTAGATGCTTCTTAGTTGCAGTAGTTGCAGTTGCAGTAGCAAGTTAGCAACAAATGAGAGGGAGTTGCAGTGCAGATGCAGAGTTGGAAGCAGTATGGAAATGTCAGCAGCAACACAGATGCAACATCAAAGTTGCGCAGTGGTTGGTGGGCAATATGGCCAGACATCAGCAGCGTGACAAGAGATGATATAGAGACAGAGTGTTGTTGCAGGGTGTGCAACACTATAACATCGTCCTCACTAAGAGGGAGTGTTAGTTTTTGTAGCATCAGTTGTGTTCTAGCCACGAAACTTGGTGGAGTCTAGAATACATGAGATCTCCAAAACCCAAAAATCCTTTTTGGAAATTCCACCTAGAGATGGCTTAATTAGATTATTAACCGATTTTTAAATATTTCCTAAGTCTAAACGTTAGGGAATATGGTTAATTAATCATAATTAATTAATTCAAGGTGAGAATAGTCTAGAAACTCACATAGATCAACTTCAAGATGATCCTAGCCCTTGATTAAGATTTAATCTTGGTCGTTGGAGTCCCAACAGAGGATTATAAGAAGAAGTCGATGGGCACTTGGAGAAGATACACTAGCAATTCGATTTTCTTGGCAGATCGATTTCTAGAGAGCAGTAGTAGTTGCTAGAGATCGAAGCAAAGACAATGAGGGGCAGGGAAAGTGATCTGAAGGAAGTTTTACAGACCTGCAGATGTTGCAACAAGAGGTCGAGTTATTCCTAGTGAGGCAGTGTAGAGGACTGCGCAGTTGCTTCAGAAAAGCAACTCGATTTAGCTGGAGGAAAAATCATTTTTAGTTCCAGAGGCCGGATAGAGGTTCCAGAGTACCGAAGAAGCAATTTCCTCAGCAGAGACAGGCAAAACGACTTCATCAGCGACAATTTTGGGCTAAACGTCATAGGGATAGCGTAAGCACTGCGTAGAGGCAAGCATAAGGGTTCCAAGAGGATGAGTTTTTGAAGGAAAGTTGTGTCGGGGTTGCTTGTGGAAGAATGGTAATTCCCTTAAATAATTTTGGCCAAATTTTTCTTTGTGTTTGGATTACTAGTTGGGCATCCATATATTGTACTTCGAATTCAATGTTGCTTAATAATACAAACCTTCAGTTGCTGCACCGATTTTCCCAAGTTGGGATTTTTCGGGGACATTTGTGCAAAAATAATGGTGTCATTTTTATGTGTGTTCTAGTATTTTCTCAGTTTCCAGCGCTATTATTTTAGTAGTTTTATTTGTAAAGATTGCAATGTGATTTATTTTATATTTTTCGTAGTAGATAAATTGTTAAAATAATTAACAATTAAAAAAATAAATTCTAGTTGTTGCAATAGAATTTCAGTTTTGAAATTTTCACATGAATGCTCCTTCCTCACATTTGTATTGCCAGAATGTGGATTTCCTCATCATTACTACCCCTTTGACCATGGCATTTGGCCTTGAGACCCCTTTTCCCCTCTGTTATGTTATTATTCATATGCCACCTATTGATCGAAGGATGTGCGTAGGACTTATCTTTCTCTTTGGGGGCTGGGAACACCTCATAGGGTCGTCTGTTAGCCAGTCCTACCTAGTGAGGTAACACTATTACGTGATCAAAGCCCCAAATTTGGAAGGGAAGCCCCGTATGAAGTATTAGAGACTCGGGTGATAGATGCATCATACTGAACACAGTTGATTTAGTATTTTAGATGCTTCTCAGTTGCAGTTGCAGTAGCAAGTTAGCAACAAATGAGAGGGAGTTGCAGTGTAGATGCAGAGTTGGAAGCAGTATGGCAATGTCAGCAGCAACACAGATGCAGCATCAGAGTTGCGCAGTGGTTGGTGGGCAATATGGCTAGAATACATGAGTTCTCCAAAACCCAAAAATACTTTCTAGAAATTCCACCTAGAGATGGCTTAATTAGATTATTAACCGATTTTTAAATATTTCCTAAGTCTAAACTTTAGGGAATATGGTTAATTAATCGGAAATTAATTAAAGTTAGGTAAGAATAGTCTGAAACTCACATGATCAACTTCAAGATGATCCTAGCGGTTGATTAGGGTCTTATTTTATGGTAAAATTGTGATTATAAGAAGAAGTCAATGGGCACTTGGAGAAAATACACCGGTAGTTCGATTTTCTTGGCAGATCGATTTACAGAGAGCAATAGTAGTTGCCAAAGATCGAAGCAAAGACAATGAGGGGCAGGGAAAGTGATCCGAAGGAAGTTTTCCAAACCTGCAGATGTTGCAACAAGAGGTTGAGTTATTCCTAGTGAGGAAGTGCAGAGGACTGCGCAGTTGCTTCAGAAAAGCAACTCGATTTAGCTGGAGGAAAAATCGTTTTCAGTTCCAGAGGCCGGATAGAGGTTCTAGAGTACCGAAGAAGCAATTTCCTCAACGAAGACAGGCAAAACGACTTCATCAGTGGCAATTTTGGGCTTGACGTCATAGGGCTATCATAAGCACTGTGCAGAGGATAGCATAAGTG
The DNA here is from genome assembly GCA_034641835.2 of Pinus albicaulis. Taxonomy (NCBI): domain Eukaryota; kingdom Viridiplantae; phylum Streptophyta; class Pinopsida; order Pinales; family Pinaceae; genus Pinus; species Pinus albicaulis. The sequence goes on along the minus strand of CM076573.1, from coordinate 736,615,543 downwards.
TTCCAAGAGGACGAGTTTTTGAAGGAAAGTTGTGTCGAGGTTGCTTGTGGAAGAATCGTAATTCCCTTAAATAATTTTGGCCAGATTTTCCTTTGTGTTTGGATTGCTAGTTGGGCATCCATATATTGTACTTAGAATTCAATGTTGCTTAATAATACAAACCTTCAGTTGCTGCACCGATTTTCCCAAGTTGGGATTTTTCGGGGACATCTGTGCAAAAATAACGGTGTCATTTTTGTGTGTTCTAGTACTTTCTCAATTTCCAGCACTATTATTTTAGTAGTTTTATTTGTGAAGATTGTAGTGTGATTTATTTTATATTTTTCGTAGCAGATAAATTGTTAAAATAATTAACAATTAGAAAAATAAATTCCAGTTGTTGCAATAGAATTTCAATTTTGAAATTTTCACATGATTGCTCCCTCACATTTCTATGCTCAGAATGTGGATTTCCTCATCATTACTACCCCTTTGACCATGGCATTTGGCCTTAAGACCCCTTTTCCCCTCTGTTCTGTTATTATTCATATGCCACCTATTGATCGAAGGATGTGCCTAGGACTTATCTTTCTCTTTGGGGGCTGGGAACACCTCATAGGGTCGTCTGTTAGCCAGTCCTACCTAGTGAGGTAACACTATTACGCGATCAAAGCTCCAAATTTGGAAGGGAAGCCCCGTATGAAGTGTTAATTTTCCCTTGATTGACAAGCTTGGTCCACTTAGATGCACTAATGATTATTGTACCTAATGGTGAAGATGTAGCACTGAACATTGTGTGTGATTCACTGGTGGTTTTGATCATGGGCTAGGCAACTTAACTGAGGCCCAAGTCCACTCGAGGAGCATTATGACACCCTACAAGTGAAGTGTTGAGAGCCATGGGACTCCTACCACTTGTAGAGCATCATTCCATTCCATGGGCACCTACAACACCATAAAGTCTACACTTTGCCCCATATTATTCATGAGATGATGCACTTGGATCAATATGCCCCAGCTGGCTTAGCAGTGCGCACATGGTTTGGCAATTGATCCAAGGCCCAAATGATGTTTGTCTCACCCCTTTGAGACATGGGAGGGCTAGCACCATCCTTTTATCCCTCAACATTGGAGCAGAATCAGGCTAGTCTATCACCAGGATACCCATGAGACCCTTTTTGTGCCTCAAACACAAAATTGGGTTCCACACGATGATTTGCATGGAGATCTGGGAGCCAACCCTAGGTCATGATTTTTAGAGTCCTTTACACTCACCTCAGCATTGGTGGAGCCCAACGCATGCCCTAGAAGTTCCTACAGACAAATAATGTCAGCATTTCAGCCTCTTTGTTGGTGATTTGTCTTATTTGCACATTGGTTACCATGTCGACCTGTGACCTAGAGGTTTTGCCTCACATTATTTTATAATTTTGGGGGCTTATAGGCCTAACTTGATTTAGTAGGATATGTATAAATAGAAGATCACTCATTTGTGATCAATCATCATCACACTTGGAGAATTCAGACCTCTTGAAGGAACTTACACTTTCTTCTTTTTAGCTTTTCGAGTATCTTGGATGCATTTTGATGTTTGGAAGCTATTTTGGGTGAATTGATAGATATACTAAATGTTACCTTATTAAGTGCCTATTGTTGAAGATTATTATTTTGAATGTGTATAATGTATGGAATTGTTGCTTCTAGATTATGCTTGTTTATTGCCCTAATTTGTAGTTTTTTTTTTGAAAAGCTATGTAGTTGAGATTAACATATGCTACTCATTGTATTACATGTAATAAATGTTCCTAGTGGAGGAATCATTATAACTCTCCATCAAATTCCGTTTTCCTTAGAAGTGGGTAATTGCTGGAAATCGATACATAGGGCATCAATTTTTTGCCTCAGAAACAAATTTAGCCTATCTAACGCATCCTTTACTCCATATGCCCAAAGGACAGGGCACTTGTCAAGTCCTTGGTGATCATTCTCACATCTCATACATAAATTCTTCTCTTGAAATTTCGGCCCTTTTAAGGCTATGACAACAAACTAGGGTTTAGAGTGAAATTTTAGGGGATAGGTTTTGTGGACAGTTGAGAGCCTAAACATCAAGTGAAGGGTCTTGGCTACTTGACCTACAAATTTGGTGAGCATCCACTTAAATTTTCTCCATAAAATCTCTTGCCTCTAGGTGTTTACCTAAGAGGGAAACCCTAGCTTGTTCCTCCTCAACTTGATGGCTTCCTTGAAGGTTGTATGAGCTTAGAACCTGATGAAGTATATTTTAAGAAACCTTTTCTCTCCATTGCCTTGACCTTGGAAACTCCTGTACTCGAGCAAAATCAACGAACCCCAGGTCTTGTGCATTTCTCTGCTAGACCTCTCATAGAAAGCATATTGCTTCTTAGTGAAGCCTTATACTTGAAATTTGAGTCTTTCTTAAGAGATTCTAACCCATCATCTTACACCTCGACCTTAGAATATCTTTCATATGTGATCCTATCCTACCGGGACTCCTCCCATCGATGAAAATCCGTAAAAAGCAGGGGGCCTTGGGTGTGGTGATAGTGGGCCATTGCCCCATTTTTAGCACTTAGTCTAGCTTTTTGTCTTGGAGGGTTTCCCTCTCCAAGGTCTGCTAGATTTTGTGGTAACATGGTTCTCGAATAAGCACTGAAACAAAATTTTGGAAAGTTCATGTGCTAAATAAAAGATAGAAAAGGTATTTTCTGATGTTAAATCACAAATTTCCTTATTATCAATTGCATGTTCCCATGGTTTAAATGATAGTTATTTTTTTATTGCAAAACAGAATCATTTTCTTGAAAATGTTGGAAGCAACACATAAACCTTCGTTGATTCTTGCAAACATACACAAAAAAGAAAGGTCTTTAAAAGAAAATATATGTATGTTGACTTCATGTTTTAAAAATTTAAGCGTCTTCCATGTGGGGAATTGTTCATTGGTTAGGTTGATGAAGTGTTAATCCATCTTTTTGGGTTCCACTCTTGTTGTGGTTTAACTGACCCAAATGGCATGAGTTTTGAAGGGATTGTTGCCTCAAAATATAGCAGCGCTTGTGAGGGAAGGTCACAAGACAAGAACTAGATCAAGGGACAACAATGAGGTGGAGACCCATTGTCACCATAACACACCACCTCATGTTCTTTGGTGGATTTTCACCACAAAGGAGGCTTCTCGGTTTAGGTCACCTAGAGGATATTCTTGGTATAGGGTTCAAAGGTGACAATCGAATAGGCTCACTCGAACTAAGAAGAAGGCTTAATTCTATGTAATAAGGAGAAGTGTACCCTCAAAGGAACCTATAAAGAAGATTGAATATGCTTACCCGAGATACTCAAACGAAAGACAAGGCTCAATCTTACTAGACAACGAATAACGTACCTTAGGAGCAACCTACAAAAGGCTCAAGGAGAGCACTCCAACTAAGAACAAGGCCCAATCCAATGAAACAAGGAATAACGTGCTCTCCAAGGGACCTATCAAAAGTACTTATGGCCTAGGGTTTAAGGGTAAGAAATGATAAGTGCTTACAAGACACATAAGACCAAGAAAAGGCTTCTGAAAATTGGTATGTTCAACAAAAGGAGCCAAAAGCCTTCAAGTAACCCTAAGTTGAAGCATTAGTGCAGAATTTGGGTTTTTATAGCCCTATAATTGCCTAGGATTGATGACCTGAGTCATAGGGAAGCAATTTAAACCATGCAGATCGCTATATTTTGATGTTTTAAAGTTTAACGAGGTGAAACAACTTCAAATCAGCTCAACGTATAAGCCCTAGTTGAATTTTTCTTCAAAACTTAACCCTAGCAGCCTACCTTGAAGAGTTGAAATTTTTAGGGCCTGACATTTTAGGTCTGAAAATGTCAAGGCCGAAATTATAGAAAGAGAAGAAAAAGAAGATATTTTTTAAGTTTTTTTATTTTGTTTTGATCATCTATGTGGAAGGCTAGTGCCTGATCCTTGGGTGATGGAGTCTAAAGGGAGGCCCACATATGGAAGAGTCAAACCCTAGTATGGAGTAAGGGAATGAAAAACCCTAGTTTTCAAAACCCTAGGTATCATTTTATGAGGGGTTAAAGTCATTGAAGCGATCTTAACGTGAAGATTCATTCAAGGGATTGTCACATTCTTTAGGGTAATGCATATAATACTTTGCCAAGATTTCATAGAAAAATATTCAACAAAACGAGCACATAGAAAATATAACAATAAGCATTCCATGCAATAGCCATAAAACATATTCGACAATATAGAATACTTACAAGAAATCCATGAACCAATTTTTTATTATCCCAAAATGATGTCAACAAAGCAAAGAGAATGTCTCCACAAGCAAATAGTTCACAAAAGATGACATCTCTGCAAGATAGAAGTCTATTTCAGGTAGGCCGAAATCTCTTAGAGAGGTTGAATCGATCCAAAAGTGATGAAAAACAAATGAGGTAACCTCTATTTATATGAGGTCTACCTCAACTAATTTATGATTAATAAAGCCCCTAAATAAAGTTTGACATAAAATAGCTTGGGTTACAAGCCAACACACTAGCTAAGTGACAAAATAAGCCATAAATGCCCACACGTGTAAGTCGTAGCCTCTATAAAAGTTGACGTCATGCCCTTTCAAGGATCCAAATGCCATGTCATGGTGTGATGAGGGGTGAAAAAGTGCCATGATGCTAGAATCATCCAAAATGTGAGGAAAGTCCCTCAGATCCTCCTCTGGGGCCCCAATTCTAGTTGGGGTGCCATCATGTCAGCTCCGTGGGTCTCCAACTATCAAAACAAGACCTTCTTTCTCTAGCAGTAGGGCTTCTCCAAGTGTAACAAGCCCCCTCTAGTCTCTCAATGGGAGATCATCCTCATCTGGGCTCTGAATGAAGTCTTACCCATCAGGTCGTGTCAAAGCTAGTGTGGGGGATGAAAACTCCTCTATGCTAGGACAAATTAGACCAACGTCCTAGATCCAGAGGGTTCTCCGAGACATGTAACATCTGCTCAATTTATCATGAGGCCCAACTCTCTCAACGTTGTATCTGTTAAGCCATTTATCTCTCTGAAGAGGCTTGGGTACCTATGGAGTGGGTGCCCTCAAGGCCTGGGTTGTTGTGGACCACTTGACAAAAAAAAATGAACTCAAGTGAAAGCAACCATCCATCAGAAACTAAGATCAAATATGCATCTATGTGGATCAAACTTGAATGTTAAGGGCATACTAATACTTCAAAAAAGGATCACCTTCCGATATATAACTAGACCAAGTGTCGTAAATGTAATGTCCCCAATTTTTGGTTTACTGTCTGAGGAAGTTAGTAGAGACTCCTAGAGATGGAGGAATGCGGCCCTCAAGAATGGCCCAATGCTAACCCTACAAATCCCACCAAAATCCCGACACCAAGATGGGAAATGATCCTACAATTTTCTACACACCCAGTCACTGAAGCTTGCCTGGATAACCACAAATTAGAAACTAACTCTGCACCCAGGAAGTGCGCACTACTAGTCCCAAATGTTGAAGATGAAGCTCTGTGAAAGCCCTGAGATGGACTCCCCCTAATTTCCAGCTAAGGAGGCACTCGAAATCCCTTGAACCCGACATGGGTTTCACTTGAAACCTTTGTGCTAAACAACTCCAAGAGAAGATGAATTATTAAGTGAAATAGTCAAAAGATAATCTAAAGTGCTCCCTTCTTACCTTTAAATAAGCTTGGCCCCATACGCCCCCCTTGGTGGCCCCCACTTTGCCTCCAAAATCGCACTCCCTCTCAAATGGTGCACATTGCCTCCTTGGTGGCCCCCATGTTGCCTCCCAAAATCGCACTTCTCCCTCTAGTGGTGCACATGGCCTCCTTGTGACCCCCACTTGAGCGTGGGACCCACTTCACACACATCTCCTAAGACTGTTGGCACAACCCTGAGAGTCTCTGCTAACTTACTCAAATAGTAAACCAAAAATTGGGGACATTATAGTTACCCCACCCCAAAATTGCTTGTTCTCAAGCTATGCTCGAACAAGCACTCTCTCTATTTGCTGACCCAAACTGTCATTGCAAGCAATACCGAGATCCTAATTGTGCCATTGAGTCACCTTGGACCCATGCGTTATCCAGTCATAAAGGAATCCCTCGATACTAGGATCCCAAAGTCATCCAACTCAATGCGAAGCACTCCTCGCTCCACCTGCATTTCGAAAATGTATGGGTGCAAGAGACCTCCCAAATATTGCCGACAAGCAAAGTACCTCGATACTTCCAAACCGATGTTAACTCCTCGAAAAGCCATCCTGTCGAGAAATCGATCATGGGTACCTCAAGTGTGAGCTCCTGAAAGTACGACTCAAGTTTCATAGAATAGGTCCCTCGTACCTATGAGTCAATCACGACCATCTCTTGTTGGTCATAAGGCCACCCATGTGAAGCATTATCCCATCCCAACATGTCCCTGGGAAGTGAAATGCCTATTGCCAAACAGAGGCCCAATGGAAGATTTGGATGTCCTTCCCTTATGGGAACCCATTCTCCCCAATTTGTGACCCTGTTGAGAAATCTAAAAGGCAATAGATAGGATTTTTTCTCTTTCTATTATAATTGTTTGTGACATATTTTTACCTTATCTTTCCTATTAGCATCTCTTATTATTATGTTTGTTTATCATCAAACAAGTATCAAAACAAGAAGAACAATAGTACACAAGAACACAAGATATAAGCTACAAGTTAAGGCCAAAACCTCTCCACTTGAGAGGAAAACTCGCAAATCTCTTTTGTTCTTATAGATTCTTTAATTGACAAATTCCAAGTCCTCTAGACCAAGACCAATACCCTTCCAAGACCAAGTTCAACCTCTATTGATGATGTGCTTCCTCTGTTCAAGTCAAACCCAGTCAAATCTCTTCCAGCAGCATAACTTTAACCCCCAGCTTCAGAATTTTGGCCTCTACTACAGCTCTAAAATTTTCGGCCCCCTGCCACTTCTACTGCATCCACACGTGCAAGCGAAATTTAGCCTTCCAAGGCTTCCCAGCAACTTCACTTGCTTTGCTTCCTTGTCTAGGACTAGAAGGTGACCTAGTAGGCCCTTCTTCTAACAACTTTGATTCTCTTCCAGCAAATAGAGAATTTTGACCTTGAAGCAGCAAACCCTAGCCTTCCTTCTTCACATGTGTGAGATAGAATTAGCCCAAAAACTTCTTCCTTCTTTGCTAGCCTTTTTTTTTGCTCCTCGTTTGCTTGAATGAGATGAGAAGTGAATGTGTCTCAAGGAGGTCGAGTTCCCTCCATTATATAGGCTTCTTAAGGTGGACGTGGCTCCTCAAAATAGGTTGACTTCTCAGTTTCCAGTCTGGCTTTGCCTTGAAGAGTATTTGACACTTTTAATTGCAAAAATAATTCTCTTTACAAGTTACAATGTGCTCGATTGGGTCTTCAACTTATGACAATGACTCTTTTGACTTCTTGACTTAGGACAAACCATAGTTTTAAAACTCAAAATTGGACTCGAAACTAGCAGAGGGTCGACTCCGACTCTGACTTTGACTTGGTATCGACTCAGCCTCGTTGATTTCGATGACTCCGTCGTTGTAAAAAATATATTAAATATTTATTTTTTTATGAAAATACATAATTGTAAAGATTTTCATTCATGTTTCCAAACTTAAAGCATTATAATATAGAGAGAAGACAACATATGATCAAGTATGCTCATGAATATATCTATTATATCAAAATGGCACCGAGTGCACTGTCCAATACATGTAATATATAGAGATCAAAACAAAAACAAAACCAAGGAGGCTCTAAATGGCCTCTACAATAAGGCATCACTAGTCACTACTGCTAGACAATGCAAGATCATCTGGCTTAGTCTCTGAATCTGATTCAGACAAGGAAACACATGGCTCCTCCTCTTCATCAAGATCTCCAACTGCACTAGCACTAGAAGTAGTTGCATGCTAAGATAGACAAGTTATGCGCCTGCGTCGTTTTGAGTAGAGGAAGTGCCTGCAGATGGAGGAGTTGGGGCTGGTACTAGTGGATCTGTATTTAATTGAACAAATTGTAATGCCTCCATCTCTAAATCAAAATCAACACCAACATCCTCATCAAGGCCAAACTCTATTGGTTGAGTCTCCACTACCCAATCTGAGGATGGATCAGTGTCTTCCAACACAATGGGAATCAGGTCTTTGTTGAACAATTGGTTGTGTCTTAGCCGAAATTTGTATTGGACATAGACTAGATCATTTAACCATTTTTGTTCTAAACGGTTTCTCTTCTTCGTGTGAATCCTCTCAAAGAAAAACCAATTGCGCTCACACCCAAAAGCACTGCAAGTTTGACTCAAAATACAGATTGCAAACTTCTGCAATTGAAGACACTGGCTACCAAATGCCTCCCACCATTGTGTGGAAATTTTATCTATTGCAGCAACTAGAAATTATTCTTCTAACTGTAAATTTAATTATTCAGTTTATTTGCTACGGCAAACAACGAATAAAATCACAATTGCAATTTTCACCATAAAAATATTGCGCAAAATAAAACATTGAAAACCGAGAAATTCTAGCACACACACAAGAATTTTGACACAGTGATTTTTGGACAATTGTCCCCATAAAAACCTAATGTGGGAAAATCGGTACAGTAGATGAGGATTCTATTATTATTCTGTAGCAGCAATTCTGAGTACAAAAATTTTGATGCTCAACCAGCAATCTAATCTGAGGAAAATACTGGCAAAATTATTATGAGAATTTTCTCTCACCCCGCAACTAATTTTTGCCTCCGAAATTACCTTACTCGACTCTACGCTAAGCATCCTGCGTCACCCTCTGCGCAATGCTTACGCAAACCCTATGGGGATTTCGGCCTTCCTTCCTTCCTTTTCCTCTTCTGAAACTGGAAAACTTCCTCCGGGAATGTTGCTACCCTCCTCTTCCACCTATTACTCAACCTCTGCCTCTATCTTCTTTGCTAAATTACTACCACTGAGAAAATCAAACCGCCTGGCCATTGAGTATCTGCACTGGTGTGTTTTCTCCATCACCACATCGATCTCCTCTTATAATCCATTGTTGGAGCACCAACGGCCAAGTTTAAAACTTAATCAATGGCTAGGATCATCTCTGGATTGATCTGTGTGAGTTTCTAGATGATTCTCACCTTATCTCAATTAATACTGATTAATTAACCATATTCCCTAAGTTTAGACTTAGGAAATATTTTAAAAATGGTTAATAATCTAATTGAGACACTTTTAGGCAGAAATTCTAGAAACGATTTTTGGGTTTTGGAGATCTCATGTATTCTAGCCTTTCCACTAAATTTTGTGGCTGGAAAACAATTGATGCTACAAAAACTAACACTCCATATTAGCGAGGAATGTGTTCTAGTACTGCACATTCTACAACAACACCCTATCTCTGCATCATCTCCTGTCACGTTGTTGATGTCTATCTTTTGCTTCCCACCAACTACTACGCAACTCTGATATGTGCTACATCTTTGTTGTTGCTGACCCTGCTGAATTGTTGCCAACACTGCAACTCCCTATCATTTGTTGTTATTGCACCTGAGAATCATCTAAGGTAATCTACCTCCACTACTGAAACAAGTTCTCCACCATACCCATCTATTCTTTGAAATAGACGAACTTAGCTGTTCCTAGAGCTTTCGTGAGTATATCTGCAACCTGCACTTCTATGGGAACATATTGTAGCTGGACACAATCTATGATGAAATGTCGAATATCTATGCGTTTCAACCTGTCATGAAACACTGGATTCTCAGAGAGCTTTATGCAACTCTGATTATCACAGTAGACATTGGTCACCTCCATCCTCTGCCTGAATAAGCTCACTAGCAGCTTCTGAAGCCATATAGCTTTGCACGTAGTTGTGCTTGCTGTCGTATACTTTGCTTCTGTAGAGCTCAATGCTACTGACTTCTGCTTCCTGCTACACCAAGAAGCCATCTCTGATCCAACACTGAAGCAGCAACCAGAGGTACTTTTCCTGTCCACTAAATTGCTTGACGAATCTGCATCTGTGAATCCACATAATTTGGCATCATCTCCTCGGGTATATCTCAACCCATACTCGATTGCGCCACGCACATACCTCAGAATGTGCCTCGTTGCTACCCAATGCACCCTCTTTGGTTCTACCATGAACTAACTAAGGGTATTGATTGCGAAGCAGATACCTGGCCTAGTATTGACCAGATACATGAGAGATCCAATAAGTTGTTTCTACAAGGTCAGGTCGACATCCTTGTCATCTGATGCATCTATCTTCTTCCAGTTGGTGATCATGGGCGTAGACATGGGTCTACAATCCAACATTCTGAACCTCTTCAGAATATCTGTAGTGTATCTTCCTTTACCAAGGAAGATCTCCCCATCCTTCTGCCACACTTCCAATCCTAGGAAATAGTGCATCAACCCCAAATCCTTCATGTCAAACTTTGTTGCCAAGTTCCTTTTGCAGTCCTCAATGAGCCCAAATGATCCTGTCAAAAAGAGATCATCCACATACAAAACTAGGATGAGTGGCTCACCCTCTACCATCAAATAGTAAAGGTTGGGATCTGCGTCACTCTTGACGAATCCTATTTGCTGCAAGTAGCTGTCAATCTGACCATACCATGCCCTGGGGGACTGCTTGAGTCCGTATAGAGCTTTCTTGAGTCTGCACACATGAGTGCGCCTCTCATAAGTCTCGAAGCCCTCTGGTTGTTCTATATACACTTCTTCCTCTATCACCCTGTTCAAGAATGTTGTCATGACGTCCATTTGGTGAATCTGCCATCCCATCTGAGCTGCAAGGATATAAGTTATAGGATAAATGTGTATCTAGCAACTGGGGCAAAGGTCTCCTCATAATCAGTCACTTCTTTCTGTGCATACCCCTTTGCCATGAACCTAGCCTTGTACTTTTCCACACTGCCATCTGCAACATACTTGATCTTGTAGATCCATCTAGAACCTACAACTAACCTGTCTTCAGGCCTTGGCACCACCGCCCAAACGTCATTCGTCATGATATATTTGTAGTCTTCTACCATGGCATCTACCCACACCTGATGCTGTGCATCCTCCTAAAAACCGGAAGGTTCCACAACCTGAGCCACCAATGATTGGTACTTGTCAGACTGTTTACGTTGTCTTTTGTTCGACCTAGGAGTTCTAATAAACTCCTCTGCATATCTCAATGTCTGGCAAACTTCTCTACTGGCTTGACTAGTAGTGGGAGGTTCAATGAGCTCCTCATCTTCTCCTTGTTGCTCTGTCTGCTGAGATCTTCCCAGATTTCCTGCCCCTGAGGAAATACTGATACTAGTCACTGTACTCGATCCTTGTGACAATCCTCTTGTTGGTCCCACTGGCTGTCCTTGCTGCTGGACCAAAGGAGCTTATGTTGACTGATTCTGATCACTTGAACACATCTCACGAGATCTCCTGAAAGATCGATCCTCCATGAACTTCACGTCTCGTCTTACTACAATCTTCATACTACTAGGAATGTAGATCATGTATGCCTTTGAGGTCTCGCTATACCCAACGAGAAGCCCCTTCTCTGCAATCTGATCCAATATTGTATGTTTTTCATCTGGGACGTGGCAATAAGCAATGTTGCCAAAGATCCTGAAGTGACTAACTTCTTGCTTCATCCCTGTGAAGACTCCTAGCGTTTTCTTCCGAATGCTCTATTCGGAGTTCTGTTCTGAATATATATTGTCGTGTTACATGCCTCTGCCCATAAAAATATGGGCAAATCCTGGTCATACAACATAGCTTTTGCAGCCCCAACAATGGTTCTGTTTTTCCGCTCCACTACCCCATTCTACTGTGGATTATATGGAGTTGTCCATTATCTTTTGATGCCTTCCTTCGTACAGAAGTTTGTGAAGTCTTTATCAATATATTGTCCACCATTATCTGAGCGAAGCAACTTGATCTTCTTCCCTGTTGCATTCTCCACGAGAGCTTTAAACTCTCTGAAACGATCGAAGACCTCATCTTTGGTCTTCAAGAAGTAGATCGAGGTTTTCCTGGAATGATCATCAATAAAGGTGACGAAGTATTCGGCACCATTGAGAGCTCTAGTGGACATAGGGCCACAAATATGTGAATGTATAAGTCCTAATATGCCATTTGCTTTGTTGTCACTTCTTGGAAATTTTGTCTTAGCATACTTCCCAAGTACGCATCCCCTTCACACGTCATCGTGTTCCATGTTAAGTTCTGTAACCCCTGTTACTGTTTCTCTGAGTATTTGGAGTGCTCCATGGTGTAGATATCCCATTCTCCTATGCCATAACTCATTCAACTCCTTCCCACTGCTACTGCCACTACCTATTAGAGTCATTGGAGAGTCGATCTACAATCGATATAATTTGTTGCTTTGAACTCCAATCTGTCTTACCTTTCTTCTAGCTTGGGTGTTTGACATACACTTTCTTCCCTACGAAGTGAATATCATACCCCTTAGTCTGTAACTGGGATACTGAAATCAGGTTCATACCTAATCCTGGCACATGCAATACATTTGTAGCGTAGGTGCTTGCTCCTTACACCCTCTAAAAATCTATGGTACCTCTCCCTACTAGAGTACATTTCGTTTGTTTCCCATAGTAATTTGGAAATCCATCTGCTCCCCCTTGTAGCTAGAGAAATATTCTCTAACCCCTGTCATATGAGTTGATGCTCCACTGTCTATATACCAGACACCCTATGAAGTTGATCCTGATAAGCAAGCGAATTTGTCCTCCAACTTGGAAAACAAATCTGAACCCTCCCGAATGTCAATTTTGTCCATGGTTATGCTAAAGAATTTAAAGTATGTTATTCCCCTTCACCCGACATTGGATTTTCTCTAGCAATTGCTGCAAAAGCCCTTTGTGTCTAGCTTGAGATCTTCCCAGCGAAAGATATGAGCTCCTCCCTCTACCTCTAGATTCACTCAATCTAGATAGTCGAATTTTTTTGCTCTGAAAAATCGAGTTTCCTCAAGTAACTCGGCCTCTTGGCAAAAGACTGCGCTGCCCCCTGGGTATTTCGTCCTGATGCTCTCATCGAACAGCGATATTCCTTCTTTTCGCTTCTGAGCTCTCCGACTGATCAATTTTGCTTTGATACCATGTGAAATTTTTTACCTATTTCAACAGTTGGAAATTATTTTTCTAACCGTAAATTTAATCATGCAGTTTATTTAATCACAATTGCAATTTTCACCATTAAAATATTGTGGAAAATAAAAAATGAAAACTAAGAAATTCTAGCACACATAAGAATTTTGACACAGTTATTTTTGGACAATTGTCCCTGGAAAAACCCAATGCGGGAAAACCGGTGCAGCAAATGAGGGTTTTATTATTATTTTTCGGCAACAATTCTGAGTACAAAAATTTAGACGCTCAACCGACAATCTAATCTGAGGAAAATACTGGCAAAATTATTGTGAGAATTTTCTCTCACCCCACAGCTAATTTCTGCCTTCGAAATTACCTTCCTCGTCTCTGCGTTGAGCCTCATGCGTCACCCTCTGCGCAATGCTTACGCAAACCCTATGGGGATTTCGGCCTTCCTTCTTTTGCCTCTTTCGCAACTGGAAAACTTCCTCCCAGAATGTTGCTACCCTCCTCCTCCACCTGTTACTCACCCTTTGCCTCTATCTTTTCTACTGAATTACTGCCACTGAGAAAATTGAACCGCCTGGGCACTAAGTATCTGCACTGGTGTGTTTTCTCCATCACCACATCAATCTCCTCTTATAATCCACTGTTGGAGCACCAATGACCAAGATTAAAACTTAATCAATGGCTAGGATCATCTTTGGATCCGTGTGAGTTTCTAGATGATTCTTACTTTATCTCAATTAATAATGATTAATTAACCATATTCCCTAAGTTTAGACTTGGGAAATATTTAAAAAACGGTTAATAATCTAATTGAGACACTTCTAGGTGGAATTTCCAGAAACGAATTTTGGGTTTTGGAGATCTCATGTATTCTAGCCTCCCCACTAAATTTCGTGGCTAGAACACATCCAATGCTACAAAAACTAACACATTGTGCTACAAAAAACATAGTTGTGTAATGAGTTAATTCAACAAATTATATCCAACTTTCAAATTATTCTAGGTGGAATTTCCAAAAACAATTTTTGGGTTTTGGAGATCTCATGTATTTTAGCCTCTCCAAAAATTTTGTGGCTAGAACACATCCGATGCTACAAAAACTAACACATTGTGCTACAAAAAACATCGTTGTGTAATGAGTTAGTTCAACAAATTATATCCAACTTTCAAATTATAAACAATTTAACAAAATAAGAATTTGAAAATTGAAATTGTTTACCTGGCTCATCTGCTTTCCTTGCAACCTTTGTTAGGTTCTTTCCAAAGGTAATTGTGGCTCTACTGAAAGAAGTGATTTGTCGGTGTATCTCCATTTGCTCACTCTCTTCAAGGAACATGCGCTCAAGGCACTCAATCAATCCATCTCTCACCTCTTGTAGTGCCCAAATTTGACAATCCAACCAAACAAATTAACCGAAGAGTCTATTGCAATTTCATTTCATGTTTATAACAGTATAAAAACCAAAGTTTAACATTTAGAACTGGAATTTCAAAGAGAATTTCAGTAGAATACTTGGTAATTGTTTGTAGCAGTTCATGATACTGCAGTTACCCAAACCAAAGTTACCTCCTAGCCTATCTGGGGTCTACTTGTATGGTCCCCAGACCCAGAAGTGATCTTCTAGCCCTTCGTGCCCATAATTCCAAGAACAAATAAGACTGTATCAGTATTACTATCAGAATTCATGCTGCTCCTTCATTTTCTCCACCCCATTTTCCTCCCCCTTTTACTTAGTCTCTCTTCCCTTTATATTTCTCCCTAAGGGCTCTTCTCGATCTTCCAATCGGTTGCATGCCCGCTTCTAGTTTTTGTGATGGCTTTGTCAAGAGGGTGAAGCATTTATAATTAGAGGCGGTGGTCTCTCTTAAGTTGACAGGTTTACCTTTGTGATTTGGTTGGGTTAGGTCAAATATAACATATTATATTCCCCTTTGTTTCCTTTACCTAATGTTCTTTCATTTAGTTTTATATAACATGCATAATATCTTTATTAAATCTTCATTCTTTTTATTTATAATTGTCCCTTTTATTCTATTCATATAAATTTTATTCCATTCTAATTTATATAGTATAGAACATTAATCTTTTATTTTGAATAATATTTATGGTTACTTATTATGATGACGACACAATAATATACATATTTCAACATATTTTTTTGCGAGTTAGGTATTTATTTAGTATTTTCACTAATTACGTCTTTTATCCTATGCTTGGAAATCTTCATAATTTGATATGAATACTACTGCAATGCAGGCGATGCATGCATATGTAGCTATCATATGCATGTTAATAATTCGCATTCCATTTGTAATAGTAGATGGGTCATTACATACACCCTTTCTTCTGAAAACTTCGTCCCGAAATTAAGGTTTATATAGTCTATTAATAATTATTTTAGCAATTAATGTAATTATATAAGGATTATGTTTTGTTATTAAATACTTATTTATTGTGAGGATATTTTAAAATTTTTGTTTTGAACATTGATAGGTTTAAAATTTTAATAGTTAAGCCCAACCCCAGCTAGGCTCCCAAGCTATTCTAGAATCATCATATCATTCCTAATCTCTTCCGCTCCCATCCTATCTGCCCTCTTCTGGGATATGCCATGGCGTCAGCTATACTGATCTAGCCTTTCATAAACCTCAAGGGTGACAGTCGATTATATCGACCTAATTTCCCAGTAGGCATTCGACAGTCATCATCACACGTCTAGGGGGCGTGATTCGCACAGTCCTCCCATGACTCCAGGTTTTGGAGGATAAGCGGTGAGCAACACCTCCACCCCTCTTAGTAGAACCAGGGTCAACACCTTGTCATGGAATCTTATTATATCTTAATTGTTCTTGGAATTTTGTCATCACGTGGTCAGTTTGGTAACAATGTTATTTGCAATGCAAACACTTGTCCATAGTACATATGTTATAACCTAAGTTGCACAAAATGGGGAAACGGAAACGAGTTTCTCAAACGGGTTACGGTACGAAACGCGACCTCCTCAAATTTTAGAAATGGGGAAATGCGATATATATATATTAGAATTTAGGACATTTAAGAAATGTTATGTGAAATCATAAAACATTCATGATAAATTATCATTTATTACGCCCTAGCTGAAGCACTACTCTTTTCTTCTTTTCTCCTTGCTAAAATCATCCTTCTTGGCTTTGTTGCTTTCTGATAATTCCTGTAAAATGACATTATTATTGAGCATAACTTAATTAATTACGCCTAAGGTGGCATTCTGGGAAGAATAATTGACAGAACACTTTAGTCTAATAGCTCCTTAGAACTAGAATGAGAAGATCTATAGGATTAGATGCTGAGAAGCGACTTTTAGTGGCCAGAGAAAATATCGAGGGTGATTTACCATTTTCCCAGATTAAAAGTTACTTTAATTAGTCACTTAATTAAAAAGGGAAAAGATTAATTAAGGGGAAAAGGCCAAAGTGACTTTAATAAATTAAAAAGTCACTTAAGATGAAGTCAAGGAGAAGCTTCTAGAATAATAATAACATAATAAAATAAAATACTTCTAAAAGAGTGAAGATCTATTTATTGGGCCTTTAAAAGGAGAAGGAGATCGTTTGGGACATTTTAGGTTTGAGGATTTGTCTTTGGTGTAGATTGGAGAATTTAGTTCTATGCTTTAGTAGCCTTAGGACGAAAACCCTTAGGTGATTTAGTGAGAGTGGGCGAAACCCATCTCTCCCCTTAGTGAATTCATCCAGAATTTACAGGTGCTGATCATTTTAGCTTTCCTTTTGGACGTCGCGTATAGCTTGTAGCAGATATTTGTGGGAGGCCATCCTCTCAGCCATTTCTTGTAAGAACTAACCATTGTTTTTTTTTTTTAAATACAGAACAAACTAGGACTACAATCATAAGTAGATGAATCATTGAGAACTCAAAAATATTATTCACTTATATCAAACATCCATGAATTTAACTTCATTACGCATACATTTATTTTACATGTTAAATATAGGCAAAATGAAGTCATATAAAAAAACATTATAAATAACACAGGTACCGTTCACTCGAAGATGAGATTCAAACTTGACTTGTCGCTACTTGAACTCCTTTGTTGTCGTCTACCTCCAAGCGTGAATGTTGTCGTGCTTCATCCAAATGTAATGACCCACCGGTTGATCTCTCATCCTACTCCTTGGGTACTCTCCTTCCCCATGGAACCCCGAGCTGCAATGGGGTTGTACAACGAAGGAATGTGCTAGCTGATAGAGGTGAACACTCTTTAGCTCAAGAGTCCCCTCTCTAAAATCCTCTACCTCACCAAACTTAATTATAGCTCATAACAACTCACAACGACATAATCTCCTCCATCCAACAATAAGGTAAGAAAAAAGTCTCTTTCCCTTAGCTTTCCCCTTCTTTTATAGAAGGCTTCATAGGTGATACTTGGCATTTCATGCATAAATATTTATTTTTATTAATCCAAAATTTGATTATTCACCTACCCATGTGTCACCCTCTCACCAAGACACTCCAAAAATCTTTTACTTAAATATTAATTTAAAATAGTATTTTACTCACCCTAACAAGACTTCCTATTTCTTCTCCTAGTTGTCCCTTGATCCCTCCCTTTCCTACTCCTTAATTTGTGTTTGTTACTGAAGTTAACTGATAAGTCTCAAATTTGGTCCCCTAACTACCTCCTAATTAAATTAACTAAATTTGCCTCTTAGATGGATATTTTTATGTTGGCTCTTGCCACATGGAGGTTCTCTAAATTTCTCCAGTTTTAATTTATTAATCTTATTTTAATTCACCACCCTCTTCTCTTAATGAAGTTTTTTTTAACTATTTTATGATTAATATTTATATTTAGCTCTATGTCCCTCTTTCCCACTTGTTCCTAATTAAGTTACTTTTGTACATTATCCACTTAATTTTTTTTTTCAACATGGAAAGGGATATAGTTCTCAGGGTGAAATATTTTATTTCTTCATATTCTTCCCTAACCGTAAGTTTTATTATTGATTTAATTTCCTTGTTTTTAACATCATATATCACTTGATATGAATTAGCAGGATTTTTATTTATTGATTTTAATTATTAGTTTCTTTAATGATGTCGAGGGTGTCAAGTTGGCCATGCCCTTCAAGAACTTCCCTTCGAAGATCCAGGGGTTCCATGCCTAATAGTTTTATTTGTGATGCCAAGGGTGCCAAGTTGGTCATGCCCTTCAAGAATTTCTCTTGAAGTTCCAAGGGTGCTACGCCACTTGCCCTTCAAGCATCGAGTGGCTATGAGGGGAAGTATAGGTGCAAGTTGCAACGATAGAGACCTTTATCATCTCATATGTCATCTACTATAGTGAGACTAATGGTTCTGGGGATCAAGGAATCCGCCTTGATGCGCACCCCCCAGAAAATCCTCATGAGGGACCCAAATTTGGGACCTACCCCCACGACATCGTGATTTTCAAGGCGAAGGTGTTTTGACATTTCCAGCCTAAGTCACGGCGGGAGTGCTAGCGGGTGAGATCAGGGACACTGTCCCACCCCTCCCACATTGTTCCATCCAATTGTAAAACCCCATCACCCATATGTGAGTTATTCAGCCAAGCAACTAACATGTTCCTGCAACCACTGACATATCATCAGAGTATACATATATATATATAAAGTTTCAAACTAGACTTAGTATTTCAAAGACAAAATATTAATTTCTATCAAACCAAATGTCGTCAACTCATCATATGCGAGTGCCTCTAGTAGTTTCCTGCCATACTCAATAATCATCAGTAACAAAGTTTCTCAATGTTAGTCATTATCATAATAGCAACATCAACATGACCTAGTCATTTCTATCGTTGTTCATTTTGAATCAGAACTAATGTAAGTAGCTAACATATGGGACACATCCATTGTGGTTATCATAATCATAACATCAATGGGAAACTAACATATCCATCAAAGCCATCATCATCGTAACATCAATAGAAAACATACCTATCCATCAAATCTATCATCATCATGATATCAATAGAGAACATGCATATCCATTAATGCTACAATCATATCAATAGAGAACGTACATAATCATTGATGTTATCATCATCATAGTATCAATAAAGAACATACATAACCATCAAATCCACTAATAATAGAGTCATGTGTCTGGATCCTCAACCTGAGGTCTTCAAAGTATAAAGTACGGGCCTTAGGGCTAAATAATGTTAAAATTCATATCACTGTCAGTCAACTAGAGTAGGGCACTACATTTCCAGTATTTGCATGCACTATCTATATTAATAAAATAAGGTTGAGTTCTTCTGCATGCTTATCTTGTTTATTCTTCAGTTGCAGATTATATTTCCAGTTCTTGTCGTTAATTTTACGGTGCAATTTGTGCAAATTGTTTATTAAATTGACAGCATAAATTTCTGAAGCAATATTCCGTGAAATTTGTATTCAGGATATTACACCCACTTAGTCATTTTAGCTGTGTACTTAGATACTTGAGCTTCCATGAAGTTTGAGTGCAAGGTGAGATGAAGATGTAGTTTAGGTTACTTCTTTCAGTTGCTGATCTCACCCAACCATCAAGATTCGTTTATATTGCAGACAAGTTAGTGAGGAAAGTGGTAAAGTTATAGTTTAGTCACGAGCCCTGTGACAAGTGGTATAAAAGCAACTCTTTTGGAGGGGAGTGGTATCATTGCATCTTTCCAAAGGGAAGTCATATAAAGCCAGCCTCTAGAAGGAAGCGATAAGCCAATCTGCACATTTTATTACTATCTTGTTTGGAGCTCTTCAAGATCAAATCAGTTTTATTTAAAAAGGATGATGTTTGAAACATTTATTGCACTTTTTGTTTCAGAAATCTTACCAGGAAAAATCTATAAAAAAAATCTTATATCTGATTGTCTATTATGAATATAATTTAAATGTTTCATTAGTGGCTGGGGCAGGCCTACCAATTCCCAGTGAGAACATGATTGCCTAACTAGCTTAGAGCTACTTTTGAGCCCTGAACTTTGCTTACTCAAAATTGGGAAAAAAAAGTTCTTATTGTATTTATAAAGCTGTGTGTTTTGATGCATTTATCTCATTTCTGGTAAGGACACTAGTCATTAATTTGTATCATGGTGAAATTTGTTCCTAAAAAGTTCTTTTTCTTAGAAGATTCGTATTTAGTTAGCTTGTTTGAGGGCCCCTATGCTAACATATTTCCGAAAATAGAATATTGGTGGATCCACATGAGAACTGATTTTGAAGGACTCGAAGAGATTGCAAGATTGACTAGAGCTGGGAAAATGAAGATACCTGTTGGAAAAACATTCCCACTGGGAGAAGCTGCAGAGGCTCATCATGCTAAAGAAAGCAAACTTGCTAGTGGGAAAGTTATTCTTGAAATTGAATGACGGTTCTTGTAGTCATTTTTTATAGTTTTATCTGGTCCAACTTGGCAAGGTTTTTTTCCATATTGTTCTTCAATATTCTCGTGTATGTCTAAACTATAGATTTTACCTGCAAATCAGGAGAGAAGAGAGTAACAAATTTATCATTTTTTCTGTACAGATTTTGAAACTGATTGGAAAATCATTTGTTTCAAATGTATATTGACAAATTGTATTAATTTGACCTCAATAATGATGGTAAATATAAATATGTTATCACTGGTTTTCCTTGCTATACTTGGCCTATCTAGTCTCTCTCAATAATTATTTGGCCCACTTCAAACGCTTAAAATTGCATAACACAGTCAAACTTCTTTCCACAAATAATGCTGTCTTTTGGGAGGAAATACAATTGTATTTGTTATCTACATGCCATTGAGGCAAACATTAGACTATTCTTTACTCTAATTTTGTTCATTTACTTATTTATTCAAACTATACTACTTGTATGCTTTTTCATAATGTTGTTTTTTTCCTTAATGGGATTTTCTGATTAAATGCCATATAAGAATCATGATGATCAACTAAGTTTGAAAAACAGTACTGAACAAATGGCATCCAAATTGATATTAGGATTAGAAAAACTCCGTACTTAAGGATAGAACTAATGTAATTATGGCATTACAATCAACATAGAGCATACTAATCTTAACACCGGATTGTCTTGTGAGTTCTATGTAATGCAGTTTGATGGGATACGGCATAATGATTGAAGTACATTTTTACATTTGAAAATGAGCAGGTTACGAATTTCATTATAACACCGTGTTAATTTTGTGATAACAAATTAGGTTTTTTTTGGGGGGCTCTGAAGAGTAAAGAAAGACTGTGTTGGGAGGTCAATGTTTCAGATAAGTTTGAAAAGCTACTTTCTGGTGTTAATTTGCATCTTCCCACAGTTTAAATGATAGTATTTTTCTAGGGGGGAACATGATAACCGTGCTTAAAAAGCAAGTGATGTAAAATAGTGGAACGAAAACAGGAAAGAAACACAAAAAAGAGGTCTTTAGAAGAAAATATATGTTTGTCGTCTTCACAATTTGAAGATCCAATTCTCACCAACGGGACATTGATTCAATGGTAAGGTTGATGGATTGTTAAGCCTTACATTAGGGTTTCATTCTCACTGTGTGGTCTACCTGTCCCATATGGCACGAGTTTCAAAGAGATGAGGTTGGGTGCAAGTCCAGAGAATTTTTGCCAGAATGAATTCTTAAAATTTGGCTCCTTAGTTGAAAGTTTGCAGTGCAACATCCCATGGCATGTTTTTCGAAACACTTCAGAAATAAGAAATGGTTGAGTGCAGCGGATCGAAGTTATATTTAAAACTAGTGGAAATTAAGTACTTTCAGTTTTGAAGAGTAGGAGTATGGCGTAAGCAAAAAGGTTGATATGGTATTTTTCTCTTTCAGCTTCCTGGGCGAAATGGTATTTTCCTCATTCAGCTTCCTGGTTATTTTGTGTGATAAGTGATAACACTCTTCAATAATTGAATTT
The DNA here is from genome assembly GCA_034641835.2 of Pinus albicaulis. NCBI lineage: Eukaryota > Viridiplantae > Streptophyta > Pinopsida > Pinales > Pinaceae > Pinus > Pinus albicaulis. The sequence continues at coordinate 736,593,477 of CM076573.1, read as the reverse complement.
AATTCAGTTTTATCGACATTTATATTTTTAAGATGAACTTGATGTCTTTGCATAAATATACCTTTCTTTAATATTTTCTTCAACAACGGAAGTTTTGATTTTATTTTCATCGATACTCTTACCATATGTTTTTGGAATTTTATAAAAGTAGAAACAAAAATTGAAAAATTGAAAAATCCTAATAGGAAGTAACTACGTTTGTGTAATGACCCACCAAATTACAGAGAATATAATAATATTAGCAAGTATGTGAGATATGCATATGATAGCTACATATATATGAAATATATATGAATCGCATGTATTGTACTAATATAGGTACTAGCCAATATGGAAACTGTTTATTAATAAAGTGATTATCGAGATTAATTCCTATCTCACTAGAATATAATGAATATATCAAATGAAGCCTTGATATGTATATCGTCCATATATATATATATATATATATATATATATATAATCATTTAAAATTAATATATATGTATACATATGCTTAAGATCATGAAATATATATGAGATTTATCTAAATTATTTTTAATTAAAATAAATATTATGATAAATTAGTTTGTTTAAAACTTAAAATAAAACAATTTAATTCATTGGGAATTAATTAAATAAAACATTATAAAAAGTAAACTAAATAAATACATCATTGTCTTTACTCAAAAGCAAAGAAGGGTTGAGAATATGGTGAGGGTGACAGCACAAAGAAATGAGAAATGGTGGAAGGAGGAGGAGGACAGCTAGAAGATTGGAAGTCAGTGGAAATTGAGCATATAAGGGAGTGGAGGAGCACTGAGAGGGGGAGAAAATTTGTTCGGAAGATTGAAGGGAGCAATAGGAAATTCTGATAGAGACACTGATATTGTGTCTTGTTTGTTCTTGGAATTCTGGGCATGGAGGGCCAGAAGATCGTCTTCTAGGTCTGGGGATCGTACAAGTAGATCCCAGATAGGCTGGAAGGTAAGGTCGGTTTGGGTAACTGCAGTATCAGGAACTTCTTCAAACAATTGTCAGGTATTCTACGGAAATTTAAACTCTCTTGAAATTCCAGTTATTCTCTGAAAAAAATTAGGCCTTTATATTGTTATGAAATTTGCAATAAACTCTCTCGTTAAATTGTCAAATTTTTGGTTCTACAATTTGTATCATGTGCATTTGTTTTTATTGTTGCTTTAGGTAATGATCGAGTTCATCAATCTTAGAACAAATTCATTTAGTACTGAGTTTGAAATGTTAAACTTGTATTTTTTCAACTAAACTAATGTCAATTGACTTTTTAATACATTTTTGTTGTTATTTTTTAAAAATCTATATGATGTTCAATTGTACTTGAATATAACCTAAATAATATATCATGTTTAATTCAATCTTGGAAATAATGTGAATGATGATATAACGAGGAATATAAGTCACAGGAACATTAAAAAAAAAAGGAAAAAATGAAAATGTTTGTATTGCTAAATATACAATGTTAGATTTCAAATATAAATATAAGTGTAACATAAAAGCTAGGTTATTGTATTCTTTGTAATATGGGTTTTTAATTTTTGATGTATCATTGGTATTCAATTATTGTTAGTCAATATTGTTTAAATACATTTTTTATAATCAAGTGATGTAAAGGTTTTCTATATTGAAATGCAATTTGCAATACATTCCATTTAAGGTGGGCGTGGACATTGATTCTTGGACTTGTTAGAGTAATTTATACCATTTGTTTTATGTATTGAAGTGTAATTTGAATTACATCTCAATGAATGTATTGATTCTTTAAATCACTTGTTAAAGTTATAAATCCTACCATATGAGGTTTTTGGAAAATGTGGAAATACAAATAAAAAGGTTTTAATAATACAAAGTAGATACTTTTCTAACATTTTGAGGTCTTTTATGACATTTTAAGATATGGCACATATTTATCAAGTTGGTTGTATTGGATGAACTATCCAATGTTGGTTGAATGTGTTGTATATAGAAATGTGTGTCTACAGTGGAGAAGTCTTGAGCAAAAAAATGTGTCTATTACGTAATATTTTAGATATAGGAGGAAGCATCTATTGTATTTGACTATCAAACAATTCACACATAATGATTAGTTTGGACATTATTAAACCTAGGTCCTGAGATTCTTCACTTGGCTAATATTTATGCATCTAAGGATGCAATGGACTTATTAGAAATAGTAATGATACCTATGTTGTGAGGTTTGGTGCAAAGGTATGTTGTATCACACATGCACAATTAACATGTGTAGCTACTTGAACCTTGCCACATCATCATTCGGGAATTCAAGCAAGTGTTATTGACTTGTACATCATTTGAATAATTATAACTTGTATATCCAAATTTGTTGTTTTAATCAAGGTTAACAAGGATGAAGCCTAACAACCCTTGAATATGCAATCCTATCATCTAGAGTTCATTGAGATGATTAATGTTTGACATAGTCAAATTTGATCAATATTTCAAATGCCTATATTGGACACAATTGTTCATTAGAAAGGTTGGCTAGTGTACTTGATAGGGTTATTGTGAGGATAGGTGTTAAGGCCATAGTACTATGTTAATTTTGGGCAACTAGGTCCAAACTACATGTTGCATTTCTCACATGATGGAGATGATATTTTTGTTGGATTCCTCCTTCGGAGAGGTGCAATATTGATCTAAAGATCATTTTGTTTGGATGAGCAGAACTTATTTTTTGAATTTATTTTCCACCCGTGCAAATTGTCAAGGTCAACCAGATTTGTAATGTAGGCTCAGAAGCCCCAAAAGATGTATCACACACCCTTATTGATGGATATAAAATGGAAAGAGATGATGTTCATTTCATCATCATCTCATCACACACATTCCTCTTTATCTAATTGGTTTGTACAACCTTTGGAGGCTTCTTTCTCTCTCCCACGTGTGAATCTGAAGCTGGAAAATTTCCGATTGTTTTTAGGGCTTTCTGGACAACGTTAACTAGCGTTGACTTTGGGTCAACCTTCGAAGTTTAATTGCGGTTTTAGCAAATAAATCCTGATTTTTGGAGTTCATACTACTAAGCACAAAAATCGAGGTTGAACGTTGACTTTGACTGAAGCCACTTTGACCGCGGCGTTGACTAGTTTCTGTTGACTTTCGTTGATTGTTTGGGAGTTGTCTTTGAGGTGTGTGTGACTCTTGGAGGAAGGTTGATCTTGCATGTTGAAAGAGCTGGTTTGGCCAGCCTAAGTCTTTGTTGGCTAGGGCATCCTGTTGACTGCTATAACAAACATTTCTCTCTATATTTGTTGGACAAGAAGAATTACAGATTCTGATATATTATTTGGCTGGTCTTTTGTTGATCTATTATTATGTTCTATCATCATTTTACTTTCATGTTTATGTGATTGCTAAATTGAATTGGGCCTATAAGAAAGATTGAAGTAAAATTGCATTAAGCATGCATTAGGGGAATTTTGAAGTCTAAAATGGCCTTCTAAGGAAATAATAAAATAATAACTAAACCAATAAAATAATATTTATGAATTTTCAATTCACTTTTTGCACCACAATCAATGTAACCATAGTTAAATTCAATTCAAATGTTGAATAAAAGTAAAATTAATAAAAAAAATTGTATTGATGTGACTCTAAATAAGAATGAGTTTTTCAATAAAAAGTCATTATCATTGAACAACTAATGCATTTGTCCTTTGTACTTAAATAACTTGAAATAAAATTTAAATTTAAATTTATAAATTCTTAATTATATTATATGTTATTAATTAAAATTTATATTATTTAAATTGTATAATAACATGTAATTAATATACTATAAAAATAATATAATATAACATAATATAATAAATGTACAAGGATATGCATTGTTTCTTTCAATAAATATGAAATGACAATAATATATTTTTATTCAAAAAGTGTGAAATGACATTTATTATGAGTACTTTACTTTGACTTTAAAAGTACTTAGAGCACTACCATGGTTAACCATGAGTTTTTATCCACCATTGAGAATGTGACAAGTAAGTACCTTTAACTCAAGCAATGCCACCTCAACCATTAGAGATGATGTCATCCCCTAAAATGTGATTGGTTCTCATAAAGTGAATTTTGATTGTACATTTTCCTTAGGAGGCCCATTTTAGACCTCAAAATTCCCCTAATGGAACATACCATGATTATTTAAAATTAACATGGTATCAGAGCTAAGGTGAAGACAAAGCCCAAGCTTGTGTGAAAAGTAATCACTGAAGAAGTTGTCTTATCAAGGACCAATGGCCTCCTCAACCTACAAAGGTTTCAAGTCTTATGTTAAGCTGACTAATAAGTCTGATTATCATGGTTGGAAGATGTTTTTGGATTTGGTATTAGAAGATCTAGATTTCATGGATTATGTGCAAGGGAAGATAAATGAGCCTCCATCAAATGCATTGACTGCCACATAGATGAAGTATAGAAAATGGAACATCAAGGAGAAGATGATTATCATGGATTCTATACATAAGCACTTGGTTGCTTATATCTCCGCACTGGGCACATCTAAAGAGATGTATGATAAGTTGGTTAGCATGTTTAGGGCTAGCAATGTTAATCAAGTTCTCTTCTTCAAGAACAATTTGAAGAATATCAAGAAGGGAAAAGATGAATCCATTCAATCCTATTTTATGAGGCTCACAGAAATCGAGTATGATCTCCTATCTACTGGAGAAGAAGTAGCTAACCGAGATTGTGTTCTCATTGCTCTTGGAGGACTCCCCCGAGACTATTATGTATTTAATACTACGATTCTTAATAACAACGTGATTCCTGATTTGATGAATTTTTGACAAGATGCACTCAAGAGGAAACAAGGATGATGGAGAGAGACCATCCCTCGAATGAGAATGGAGATGACCCTACTACCTTCACCACTCATGCAAAGAAGAGGAACAATGGTGGCTCGAGAAATCAAAACCATGGAAGAGCAGGTACCAAAGGAAGAAAAGGAAGATGTTACACTTGTAACAAGTTTGGTCACTATGCAAGAGAGTTCCCCAATAGAAGGGACTCTCCTAGAGATTATGACAACAACAACTTCAGGGGGAATGGAAATCAAAGGAACAACAGGTTCAAAGGAAAGAGGAAGGCTCCCTCTGATCAAAGTGGAAATGGGCAACTTTTCAAGAGGTCAAGGAACTCCAGGTTTGATGAATCTAATGATGTTAATAGGAAAAATGAATATATTTTTATATCTACCCTCTCTGTTGCATCTCGTTTCGATACGCTGGATAATTGGTTGATTGATAGTGGTGCCTCAAGGCACTTTACTGGATACAAGGAAGCCCTCTCTAATTTGATTGAAAAGGATACTAATCTGGAAATTATCCTTGGAGACAATGCCACCTATACCATGAAAGGGACATGGACTATGACCTTTCATCTAAATCAAGTTCAAGTCCTTCGCTTGCAAGATGTGTTGTACGTACCTGACTTAAAGAAGAATCTAGTGTCTATCTCGGCAATGGAAGACAAAGGATTCAAGGTGGCATTCATTGATGGAAAGGTACCCATTTGGGAGAGGAACTTCAAAGAAGCGTTCACTCTTGGTTTTAGAGTTGATACACTCTACCAGGTTGGAGGAAGTCTGTTAGGGGCCATGACATGTGACACAACTCTTCTATCTGAGCTATGGCACCGGAGGTTTGCACACCTTCATTACAAAGCCATTCCCGAAGCAAGGAAGGTGGTGACTTGGATGTTCACTTTCAAAGATGATCATGAAGGTGTATGTTAGGGTTGTGCCGAAGGAAAGCATACAAGGGGACCATTCCCCTCAAGTGTCACGAAGACATCTGATATTTTGCAATTGATACATTCTGATCTATCTGGTATGATCCCCGTAACATCCTTGGGAGGATGCTTATATTATATCACTTTTATAGATGACTTCTCCTGCAAGACTTGGATATATTTCCTGAAGAAGCAGGATGAAGCATTCAAGTGGTTTTGTACCTTCAAGTCCTTGGTTGAAAATCAAACAGGGAAGAAGATCAAAATTTTGAGGACCGATAATGGGATTGAGTATGAATCAAATGGATTCAATAACTATTGCAGGGAAGTTGGCATTAAGAGGGAGACCACCATTGTATACTCTCTCGAACAAAATTGTGTTATTGAAAGGAAGAATAGAAACATTTTGGAAGCTACTTGTGCCATGCTTTATGACCAAGGTCTTCTGAAGTTTCTATGGTGAGAAGCTGCCAACATCGTTGTGTATGTCCAAAATAGATGCCCACATTCCACATTGGACTCCAAAACTCCCGAAGAAGTCTTCTTTGGTAAGAAGCCCGATGTCTCTCATTTTAGATTTTTTGGAAGTCTCGTTTATTTTCATGTGTCGAAAGAAAAGAGGAGCAAGCTGGATGTTTCTGGGAAGAAGGAAATGTTTGTGGGCTACAGTGAAACCTCGAAGGCATATAGAATCTATGTGCCTGGTCAAAGAGAAGTGGAGATATGCCATGATGTCACCTTCGATGAAGATGTTGCCCTCAGGAAGGTTAGAAATATTCCTATCTCAAAGGAAGACAAAGAAGAAGAAGAAGAAGTTAGAAGGCAGGAAGAACCGAAGGTTGAACTGATGCCCGATGTTGAAGGTCTAATGGATCCTATTGATCCACCTCCTTCAAATAAGAGGAGACCCTCATGGCTTAGGGACACTCTCGAAGATACCGACAGACATATTGCTCCAAGGGGAACATTCCGTGAAAGTAAGAAGACGAATGGGTACCAAGGGTACCTAGCAGCGATGAGTACTATTATACAATTTGAGCCTAGAACTTCTGAAGAAGTCATAAAGCATCAAGTTTGGATGGATGTTATGCACAAGGAATATGAGTCTATTATGAAGAATGATGTCTGGGATGTGGTCTCGAGACCAGAGGACAAATCTGTTGTCACCTCGAAATGGCTCTACACGATCAAGCATGGAGCTGATGGAAGTGTTGAAAAGTACAAGGCAAGTTTTGTTTCCCGGCGCTTCTCTCAAAAGGAAGGCATAGATTATGATGATATATTTGTACCTGTTTCCTGTTATACCACCATTTGATCAATCATTGCCCTTGCTGCAGCGCAAGGATGGAATCTCCATCAAATGGATGTGAAGACTGCTTTCTTACATGGTTCAATAAAGGAAGAGGTTTATGTGGAGAAACCTCTGGGGTTCGAAGTCCAAGATAGAGACACATATGTATGCAGGTTGAAGAAAGTCCTCTATGGATTGAAGTAAGCCCCCAGGGCTTGGTATTAGAGGATCAATAGCTACTTGATGAAGTTGGGTTTTACTTGAAGTGATGCTGATCCAAACCTTTATTTTAAGGTTGACAATGTCAGGCCTCTTATTCAGGTTCTCTATGTGGACAATCTCTTTCTGACAGGTGCTGACTCTCTCATTGATCAAAGTAAGAGGGAGCTAACTTCTGAGTTTGAGATGAAAGACTTAGGACTGATGCACTATTTCCTAGGCTTGGAGGGTCTAGCAAAGGCTAGGTGAGATTTTCCTTTCTCAAGGAAAATATGTTGTGAAGCTGCTGGAGAGATTTGGGATGGTGGATTGTAAGTCCGTGACTACTCCAATGGAACTCAACTTTAAGAAGTGTGGAAGTGTTGTTGGGCCCGAGTTGGGAAATCCCAACGAGTATCGTCAACTCATGGGGGCCTTGATGTTCTTAGTGAACTCACATTCGGACATATGTTTTGCAGTGAACACATTGATTCAATATATGGTTGACCCTCATCACATTCACTGGGTTGGTGCCAAGAATCTCTTGAGATAGCTTCGGGGCACAATCAACCATGGGTTGAGATGCACTTCCGGGAGTATGAGGCTCCATGGATATACCTATGCTGATTGGGCATGTAGTGTGGTGGATCGTAAAAGCACATCTGGATGTTGCTTCACTCTTGGTTCTGCTTTGATATCTTAGATGAGCAGGAAGTAGAAATCAGTTGCTTTGAGCACCGCCAAGGCCAAATACATTGTAGCGAGTATGGCATATTGTGAATTCGTTTGGTTGAGGAAGCTCTTCAGTGAGTTGTTTGGACATGTGCTAGATACTACCGTTATTCTTTGTGATAATCAGAGTGGGATTCGTCTTTTTGAGAATCATGTGTTCCATGACCAATCCAAGCACATTGATATTAGGTACCACATTATCCGGGACATGGTACAGCGAGGCACCGTAAGGCTCCATCACATTGGGATTGATGAGCAAGTCGCAAATATTCTCACGAAACCCCTAGAGAAGGTAAAATTATTAACCTTCCGTGAGAAGCTTGGTATCGTGGACAGACCTTATTTGAGGGTCCCGCTTGAGTTGGACTATGAACTCTAGGAGCTCCAGGGGGCTTGGGGATAGCTTCTTGGAGCTATAAGCAACCATAGGGCAAGGTCCGCCAAACCTTGTTGGTGTGCTTCTTCCCCACCATTTTGATATTGAGTTGGTTCACCCTCTCTTTGATCTATGCCTCGCATGCTTCCTACCCATGGAGTTTCAGACTCATGGTAAGTACCTCTCATTTGGCTAATGAGGTGGGAAATGTGGATAGAGACTAATGGACGCATCGGGGATTGCCATACTCTATGTTTAGGATGGGATGTGTCCAACACCTTGATCTGGGATAAAATCTGATGAGGTTCGTATCTCTAAAATCGACTTCCAGCCAGTATGTGATTCTTGAGTCTAATTGAGGTTTTAACCAGTAAGCTGACTTCGGATCAGCAGAGTGTGATGTCTTTATGACTCACTCTCGTTTGTTTGCCCCAAGAGCCAGCAAAGCATGTTACAACAAGATGACATAGGATTGCAGGATGATGATAATGATGATGGTACATGATGGTACTGGATGACAGGATGGCACAGGTGGACAGATGGAGTTATCCCTAGTTGAGAGGGAGCGTTAATTTTGGGAAACTAGGTCCAAACTCCATGTTTCATTGCTCATATGATGGAGATGATATTTTTGTTGGATTCCTCTTTCGGAGAGGTGCAATATTGATCTAAATATCATCTTGTTTGGATCAGTAGAACTTATATTTTGAATTTGTTTTCCACATGTGCAAATTGTCAAGGTCTGCCAAATTTGTAATGTAGGCTCACAAGCCCCAAATAATGTATCACACACCCTCATTGATGGATATAAATTGGAGAGATATGATGCTCATTTCATCATCATCTCATAACACACATTCCTCTTTATTTGATTAGTTTGTACAACCTTTGGAGGCTTCTTTCTCTCTCCCACGTGTGAATCTGAAGCTGGAAATTTTCGGATTGTTTTTAGGGCTTTCTGGACAGTGTTGACCAGCGTTGACTTTGGGTCAACCCTTGAAGTTTGACTATTGTTTTAGCATATATATTTTTATTTTTGGAGGTTGTAATGATAGGCACAAAAATCAAGGTTAAACGTTGACTATGACCGAAGACCCTTTGACCACAATGTTGACCAGCGTTGGATGTTTGGGAGTTTTATTTGAGGTATGTGTGACTCCTGGAGGAAGGTTGCTCTTGCATGTTGGAAGAGTTGGTTTTCCCAGCCTAAGTATTTGCTGGGTAGGGCATCCTGTTGACTGTTGTAACAAAAATTTCTCTCTATATTTGTTGGACAAGAAGAATTACAAATTCTGATGTATTATTTGGTTTGTCTTTTGTTGATCTATTATTATGTTCTATTAGCATTTTACTTTCATGTTTATGTGATTTCTAAATTGAATTGGGCCTATAAGAAATATTGAAGTAAAACTGCATTAAGCATAGCACATACCATGGTTATCTAAAATTAGCATACTCATTCGTTATTAGTTTATTAGTTACAATTAGGTTGGCTTAGCAGTAGCTTATATCATGCTCACTTTATCTCTAATTTGTAATAGAGGAGATTCATTTTATAGGCATCTTGTCTTGTGCATTGGATATATTGTAAAAGGAGGTTCCCCCTTGAAGTGGCTTGTTATTCATTAACTCTTTATCATTCTCAAGACATGGCTCAAGACATGGAGTTACTTATTTCTATTTGTATTCTATTTGTGGCTTTTGTTTCATAACATTTGGTTTCAAAGCATACGATCCTAAGGTTTGGCTCCTTCAAATGAGTCATTTAAACATTTTCACTACAACTTTTCCCATTATGTTTTTTATAGTGAAATTTGTAGGATCTTGAGGGGAAATAGTGAAGTAATTGTGGTAAAAGAATAATATTTTGGTTCACTACAACCTCATAGTTATAGCATATGGAATTTAGGCTTTTTGACTAATCCTAAAACTAATCTTTGTTGGGAAAAATACTGAGAGTGGGGTGAATCAGTATTTAGAGCTTACTGAAATCTTTTATTTTTTCTTTGTTGAATTCCATACGTGGCTTTTATGAACCCAACTTGCGTATACACGCGCATATACCAAAAGAAACTAGCGTATACTGATATAATTTTATTGTTTTAGAAACACTATTCAGAAACAATCTTTAACTCAGTTTATCAGTCATGAATCTATTAGATAATCAGCAAATATGTGCAGTAACAGCAGAATAAAACATCACACAATAGCAACACACATGAACACCAAGATTTAAGGTGGAAACCCAATTCGGGAGAAAACCACCGTTGTTTTCGTCTCTGTCTTCAATATTTATTATATGGAAAACTGATTACAATTTTGTACTGATGCAGACTCATATCAGTACACAGGAATCTACTTGCAGAAGGCTGCAACCTTCTCTTGTTTTCCAGCTGCTACTGGAAGGGAGCTACAACCCCTTGAACTCGTTTACCAGCCACTACTGGAAGGGAGCTTCAACTCCCTGATCAGAACACCAGCTTCTACTGGCAGGAAGCTTCTACTTCCCTCAGAATCACTACAGACCATGTTTCATCAATTTTCATACTGGAACCCACATCTTCAACTCAACGCATCATAAAGATTATCAATAATAAACTTAACCCAAACTTCAAGCAGTACAGTGAGAACATTGTCACCAGAACACGGAAATAACCTAGACTTCAGAATAAGTATGCAGAATCAAACTCAACCCTGAACATTCATCATCTTAAAATGCATACGCTACTTCGCTTCACTGAACCCGCGTGTATACGCGCTTTCCTTCACACCAACCTGCGTATAGCTCTGTGAATATTGTTTTTCAAAATGTAATCAGTCTCAGATCTAGATTTGAGGCTTTCAGTCATATATATTTAGAAATGCAAAACCCTTCATCAGTTAGTCACCATCAACCATGTTTATTCTCTCATTAATCAGATTTGTACATAATCAACTTAGCAGCATATACAATATTCAGACAACCCAGATCTACAAGAAGACTTCATTGATAGACATCAGACAAATTGCAGGAATAACAGAAAAAACCTCTGCAATAAGCTTTAGAAAACCCTAACTTCCATACGCACCTTTTCTAAAGCAAACCCGTGTATATATGTGATTTTATTGAGATTAACTAGCGTATAGATCTGTAAATATAAACTTTGCAGAATGTACCAGATCCATAGAACTTACCCAAATTTCTTCACTTGATTTCAACAAACTTGCGTCACGTCATAGATCTAATCATCTCTTCAATGGATCACACAAGAGCATAGTCATTTTAGATCTAGAGATTCTGAACCATCATTGTATCCATGGGTGCATCATAGTTTCAGATCCATCAATTAAAACAGAGTTCATCCCATGCAGATATACCTTAGAGAAAATTATTCAATTGCAACCCTTACTCCTGCTCCCTTTGTACTATGATCCTCTTCTCATATAGATTTAGCCTTTACCAATACCGTGAGTCAAAACCTCACAATTGTTGATGGTATTCTTGGACGGAATCAAATAGACAATACAGCGCTCAATACTGTGGGCTAATACCATGGTAATGCCCCTTGGTATTCATAATTTTAGAGCACAAAAGGCATATGTGACTTGGATCGTTCTTATCCGCGTGTATACGCGGCTTTTCTTCATAAAAACTGCGTATATACTAATTCTAAATGTATACGTGGGTTGCCTTCATAAAAGTAGCGTATACATTGCATCCATACGCGGGTTTCCTTCATAAAACCTGCGTATACATTGAGAAAGATTTCATGTTTCATTTCTCTGGCACTTACTGGAATTCCTTTCTCTGTCACATCTGAACTTACCTGTAAAACATCATTTTTACATCTTTAACACATAGGTTGCTTATCAAAAGGAAACTCATCAAGTAGATTTCCATCAAGAACAACTTCATCAAGTAGGTTGCCATCAAGGACAACATATTGCAACATATTGCCAACAATCTCCCCCTTTGGACTTGATGGCAACCATGATGGTGTTTGATCATCACAATAGATAAATACATTAATCATAACAATTATTCAAACACCAAAATACTCTCCCCCTTTGACATCAAGGGCAAAGGGCAGTTCAAAACCAAAACAAGGTTTCTCTTCCCTTGTAGAAACATTAACTCTGAAGATCTGATGTGTACTCAATTTACCATGCTCCCCCTGAGTTCATGTTGGATCTTTAAACATATTTTTCAATGAAGTACATGACTCAACCAAGTATGACCTTTCCTATCACCAAGGACTCATACTTACATCAATGATCCAACCAAGTGGAATTACAAATTTGACTCAACTTCCCAACCAAGTGGGTTTACAAATTTGAACAAGTCCTTACATGACTGAATATAGAAATTTTACATCATAGGTCTTCAACATGACCTTTTCATAAAATTACAGATATGACTATTTATGACCAAAACCAAAGAATCTCAAACATGAGATCATAACACAGCAACCAATCAGAATGCCAACAATGCTTCCTTTTCCACAAAACAAGTGCTCCCCCTTAGCTTGTGCATCCTGAACACCTTCAACAACCAAATCATCAAAGCATCTTCATCAAGGAGATAAATATTAGAGAATGATACAAAAAAATGAATACTGGAACAACAACAGAGATTACCCAATAGTACCACGACTGTTCTGAAATGCTAACCCAGAGAATTTCTGCCAGCAAAACCTATACGTGTTTTTATGCACATTTATGAAACCCACGTATTGAATTTAATCTTCTGAAATTAAGCAGATTTGATCAGAGAGGTAGAGACAACTCCCAGCTTCTGTCTGAGATATTTGAATGCTTTCCGAGGAAGAGGTTTAGTAAATATATCAACAACTTGTTCTTTGGAGGGAACATACTCCAATTTAACCTTTTGTTCAAGCACTTATTCACGTAGGAAGTGGTACTTGATAGGAATGTGTTTGGTCTTGGAATGCATAACAGGATTCTTTGAGATACTAATGGCACTTGTATTATCACACAAAATGGAGATGGGAGGTGAAAATTTGATTTGAATGTCTTGTAAAGTCTATATCATCCAAAGTAGTTGTGTGCAACATGATGTGGCAGCCACATATTCTGCTTTTGTTGTAGATAAGGCAATAGAACTTTGTTTCTTGTTGAACCAAGATACCAATCGGGGCCCCATATAGAATGCACCACCACTAGTGCTTTTTCGATCATCAACATTTCCAGCCCAATCTGCATCTGTGTAAGCATGAAGAGTGAGATCAGCATTCTTTAGATACCATAGACCAAAGTCTTGAGTACCTTGTAGATATTTGAATATTATTTTTACAGCCTGAAGATGTGACTCTTTTGGATTAGCTTGGAATCATCCAACAATCCCAACTGCATGCATAATGTCAGGTCTTGTCCTAGCTAGATAAAGCAGACTTCTAATCATGGATCTGTATTCTGGTTAATTCACTGTAGGAGAATCATCATGAGAACTAAGGTTACACCTAGTTACCATTGGTGTACTTATAGGTTTGCAGTCTTCCATCCCATACTTCTTCAGAATTTGCAAATAAAAATATGCCATATGTGGCTTGTTGCACTTGTAAGCCAAGAAAAAAATTTAGTTCCCCAAGTAAAGAAATTTCAAATTCTTGCTACATAACAGAAGCAAATTTCTGACTCATGGACTCTTCATTACTCCCAAAAATGATGTCATCAACATATATAACTACTATCAATAGTTTATCATTTTCAATTTTTGTGTATAAGTTGCTATCAGCAGATCCCTTTGAAAAACCTTGTTGATGAAGATATTTGTCAAGACGACAGTACCATGCCCTTGGAGCTTGTTTGAGACCATATAAAGCTTTTTTAAGTTTGCAAACAAGTTTTTCATCATTTCCCAAAATGAATCCTTCTGGTTGTTCTATATAAACTTCTTCTTCTAAATCACCATTGAGGAAAGCAGATTTAACATCCATTTGATAAACTTGGAATTGTTGAAAGCTTGAAAAGGCAAGAAACATTCTTATGGCTTCAAGTATAGCTACAGGAGCAAATGTTTCTTCAAATTCTATACCTTCTTGTTGAGCATACCCTTTACAAACAAGTCTAGCTTTGTTTCTAATAACATCTCCATTTTCATTTAACTTGTTTTTAAATATCCATTTTGTTCCAATAACATTTTTATCATGAGGTCTTGGAACCAATTCCCAAGTATGATTCTTTTCAATCTAATCAAGTTCTTCATCCATGGCTTGAATCCAACATTCATCTTTACTAGCTTGATTTACATTCTATGGTTCAATAGTGGATAAGAATGCTAGATATCTAGGATATCCTACAAGAGTTCTTCTTGTTTGGAGACTTGATCCTTTTTCTCCCAAAATTTGAGATTCTGGATGATTCTTTTGAACATACCTGGATGGAGCCTTTTCAGATAGATCTTCTTATAGAGCTTCATTGGGTTCACCTTCTATATTGTTGTTATTTGATGAGGGAAAATATATAACATCATCATCTTCATTTTTTGTTGTTATTTCCCTTTTAGGAGCTAAGAGAAACTCATCAATTACAACGTCAATACATTAAACAATTTTCTAAAGCCTTTTATTGTAACATTTATATGCTTTACTTCTTGAAGAATAGCCAAGAAATATTTCTTCATCTGCTCTAGGTTCAAACTTACCAAGTTTTTAATCATTGTTCTTGATAAAACATTTGCTTCCAAAAACTCTAAAATGCTTTACAGTTGGAAGATTACCATACCAGAACTCATAAGGACACGAACTTGAGCCTTGTTAAGAATATTTATAGCGGTATGTGCTGCTTCTCCCCAAAAGGTATCAGGTGTTCCAGAATCATCAAGCATAGCACGAGCCATTTGTTGAATTGTTCTATTCATTATTTCTACCACACCATTTTGTTGTGGGGTTCCAGCTACATAAAATTGTCTTTTTATGCCATGTTGTTCACAGAAATCAAAGAATTCATCTGATATATATTCCCCTCCTCGGTCAGATCTAAGACATTTGATTTTTAGATCTAATTCATTTTCAACCAGGGCTTTAAAGATCTGAAATTTTTCAAATGCTTCATCTTTGTGTTTTAGTAAACCAATCCAATACATTCTAGAGAAATCATCAATAAAAAGAATATAGTATTTTTCTCCACGAGGTGACATTTTTCTCATAGGTCCACATAAGTTAGTATGTATGAGTTCAAGAGGCTTACTTGCTGATCCTTCTTTGGCATTGAATTGTCCTCTGGTTTTCTTACCGAATTGGCAACATTTGTATATGGTACTTTCAGGCAGAGTGATGCGGGGAAGATCACGAACCGCTTTGAGTCTGCTAGATTTTCTGATTTGAGAGAAACTCAAATGCCCCAATCTTCTGTGCCATAACCAATTTTCTAAATATTTACCCAAGTAACATTTTTCTTTGCAACCTTTCAATACATACAGATTGCTTGGTGTTCGAGTTCCTTTTATTATTGTTTTTCCTGTGTCAAGTTCACGTACCACACATTCTTTTGAACTAAAGACAACTTCATTTCCTTGATCACACATTTGACTCACACTTAACAGGTTATGTTTTAATCCATCCATATACATAACATTGTTATCTTTTACCTTTTCTTTTAGAAAAACAGAACCTTTTCCTTTAATGACAGCAGGAGTATCATTTCCAAAGGTAACATTATTTTCTCTTTCTAGAGCATTGTATGCAAGGAGTTTATTTCTATCACCTGTCATGTGTTTTGAGCATCCGCTATCAATGTACCATTGATTTTCTTCCCCTTCTGAAAATAAGGCTATGCCACAATTCTCAATCTGTAAGTCCTTCTTTCTCCATACCTTGGAATTTGAAGGTACATGCTCTTTTGGTTGAAGTTTGCTCCTGCATTCAGATTCTCCATGACCAAATTTATTGCAATAAGCACATTCAATTTCATTTTGAAGAGGAGAAAATTTGTTATAATTATTCTTCTTTATTCCATACTCATTTCTTTGCTTTCTTGCTTCTCTGGTCATGATGGTTTTGTATGCAACACATTGAACAGATTTATGACCAAAATTGTGACATGAGAAACATTGCCCATTAAAGAAGAAATTTATGTGATTATGAAACCTTCTATTTGTGTTTATCTGCTGATTGGTATTTCTCTGATTGATATTTCTGCTATTGTTCTTTGTATTGAAGTGGCCATGCTTTACCTGTGAAGTTTATTTGTTCTCTTGCTGAGTGACAGAATGTTGTAGGCTGGCTTTAGCTACATTTAGATAGTTTGGTGCTGAAGACTAAGAGGATTCTCCAATATATCCAAGACCTGCCTTTATAAAAGGAGAGCGTTGAACCTTGATAATTTCATCTAAGGTTTCAGTTCCTTTAGCAAATCTAAGATTTAAAGTTTTCTCTTTCTCAATTTCCTTTCTTAGACTTACTATTTCACATTCTAATTTCTCATTGTGCCTCTCCTTTTCTATAAGTTGATTCTTTAAAGTATCTATGGCAATTTTGTTTTCTTCCAAACATATTTTGAGTTGATTAATTTCTTCAAGAAAATCATTTTCTTCTAGTGCATCCATAAAGGTATCTTTAGCCTCACTATAATCTTTTTCAAAAGCCATTAATAGTCTAACATCTTGATCAGATTCTCCTTCTTCACTATTTGATAGTCCATCACTATCTTCATGAGTATAATAAATTTTTCTATTGATAAATCGATTCTTATTTACTTTTGCCAGTTCCTTTCCTTTTTCATGTTTTTCTTTATGAGGACACTTAGCAACATAATGACCAACTCTTCCACAAACCATTAGGGGAGTTTTGAGGTCTAAAATGGGCATCCTAAGGAAAATGTACAATCAAAATTCACTTTATTAGAACCAATCACATTTTAGGGGATGAAATCATCCCTAATGGTTGAGGTGGCATTGATTGAGTTAAAGGTACTTACTTGTCACATTCTCAATGGTGGATAAAAACTCATGGTTAACCATGGTAGTGCTCTAAATACTTTTAAAGTCAAAGTAAAGTACTCATAATAAATGTCATTTCACATTTTTTGAATAAAAATATATTATTGTCATTTCATATTTATTGAAAGAAACAATGCATATCCCTATACATTTATTATGTTATATTATATTTATATAGTATATTAATTACATGTTATTATACAATTTAAATAATACAAATTTTAATTAATAGCATATAATAATTAAGAATTTATAAATTTTTATTTTTATTTTATTTTAAGTTATTTAAGTACAAAGGACAAATGCATTAGTTGTTCAATGATAATGACTTTCCCTTGAAAAGTTCATTCTTATTTATAGTCACATCAATACAATTTTTTATTAATTTTATTTTGGTACAAATTTTGAATTGAATTTAACTATGGTTAGATGGATTGTGGTGCAAAAAGTAAATTGCAAATTCATAAATATTATTTTATTGGTTTAGCTATTATTTTATTATTTCCTTAGGAGGCCCATTTTAGACCTCAAAATTCCCCTAATGAAAACATTTAAAATGAAGCTTACCTCTGAATCCTCCAGTGCCAAGTTGTAGCTTTACAAAATTTATCTCATCTTCTTCTGAAACATACCCTGATCCTTCTTGTTCTTCTACTTCTTTTCCTTTTGCAGCAGCTCTAAAAACAACTTCTTTGACTTTAGATGGACCTCCTTTTCTCATTTCACAAGCAGTCAAAATACCATGAAGTTGAACAATCGTAAGAGTTTGTAGATCATACTTCTCTTCAATAGAAGACACTTTTGATTCAAATTTGGGAGTTAGAGATCTTAAAACCTTTTCTACCAGAGTATTGTCAGTTATGGTTTCACCTAGATTTCTTATACGATTTACAATATCATCTAGACGTAAAAAGAAACTAACAATGCTTTCCTCATTATGCATCCTGAGATTTTCATATTGAATTCTGAGAGTTTGGATTTTAGCACTTTTTACCTTGGTATCACCTTCATAGCTTAGAATTATTTTGTCCCATATCTCCTTTGCTATATTCAACTGCATGACTTTGACAAATTCTGATTCAGTCAGACTTCCTAATAATGCATTGGCCGCCTTTGCATTGGTTTCATATTTCTTTCTTTCTGCTGCATCTGTTGGAACTGATGTTGGATATTGATAACCTCCTTCAACTATAGCCCATACATCTGCTCCAAGGGACTGAAGATAGGATCTTGTCCTTGTCTTCCAGAAGATTAAATTGTTTCCGTTGAAAAGAGGAGGCTTGATAGATGTTGTCCCATATTGATTTCTCATCTTAGCTGATCTTTCTTCTAGCGATTAAGCTTCTTTAGAAGAACTTGCTCTGATACCAATTGTTGGGAAAAATACTGAGAGGGGGGGGGGTGAATAAGTATTTAGATCTTACTAAAATCTTTTAGTTTTTCTTTGTTGAATTCCATACGCGGCTTTTATGAACCCAACTCGCATATACACGCGCATATACCAAAATAAACTAGTGTATACTGATATAATTTTATTGTTTTAGAAACACTATTCAGAAACAATATTTAACTCAGTTTATCAGTCATGCACCTATTAGATAATCAGAAAATATGTGCAGTAACAGCAGAATAAAACATCACACAATAGCAACACACATGAACACCAAGATTTAAAGTGGAAACTCAATTCGAGAGAAAACCATCGTTGTTGTCGTCTCTGTCTTCAATATTTATTATATGGAAAATTGATTACAATTTTGTACTGATGCAGACTCATATTAGTACGCAGGAATCTACCTGCAGAAGGCTGCAACCTTCTCTCGTTTTCCAACTGCTACTGGAAGGGAGCTACAACCCCCTGAACTCGTTTACCAGCCACTACTGGAGGGGAGCTTCAACCCCCTAATCAGAACACCAGCTTCTATTGGCAGGAAGCTTCTACTTCCCTCAGAATCACTACAGACCACGTTTCATAAATTTTCATACTAGAACCCACAGCTTCAACTCAAATCATCATAAAGATTATCAATAATAAACTTAACCCAAACTTCAATCAGTACAGTGAGAACACTATAACCAGAACACAGAAATAACCCAGACTTCAGAATAAGTATGCAGAATCAAACTCAACCCTGAACATTCATCATCTTAAAATGCATACGCTACTTCGCTTCACTGAACCCGCGTGTATATGTGCTTTCCTTCACACCAACCTACGTATAGCTCTGTGAACACTGTTTTTTAGAATGTAATCAGTCTCAGATCCAGATCTGAGGCTTTCAGTCAAATATATTTAGAAATGCAGAACCCTTCATCAGTTAGTCACCATCAACCATGTTTATTCTCTCATTGATCAGATTTGTACATAATCAAATTAGCAACATATACAATATTCAGACAACCCAGATCTACAAGAAGACTTCATTAATAGACAACATACAAATAGCAGGAATAACAGAAAAAACCTCTGCAATATGCTTTAGAAAACCCTAACTGCCATACGCGCCTTTTCTGAAGCAAACCCGCGTACATACGTGCTTTTACTAAGATGAACTAGCGTATAGATCTGTAAATATAAACTTTGCAGCATGAACCAGATCCATAGAACTTACCCATATTTCTTCACTTGACTTCAGCAAACTTGCACCAGGTCATAGATCTAATCATATCTTCAATGGATCATACAAGAGCATAGTCATTTCAGATCTAGAGATCCTGAACCATCATTGTATCCATGAGTGCATCATAGATTCAGATCCATCAATTAAAACAGAGTTCATCCCATGCACATATACCTTAGAGAAAATAATTCAGTTGCAACCCTTACTCCTGCTTCCTTTGTACTATGATCTTCTTCTCCTTATATAGATTTAGCCTTTACCAATACCATGAGTCAAAACCTCACAACTACTGATGGTATTCTTGGACAGAATCTAATAGACAATACAGCGCTCAATACTGTGGGCTAATACTATGGTAATGCCCCTTGGTATTCATAATTTTAGAGCGTAAAAGGCATACGCGACTTGGATCATTCTTATCCACGTGTATACGCGACTTTTCTTCATAAAAACTGCGTATATACTAATTTTTAATGTATACATGGGTTGCCTTCATAAAAGTAGCGTATACATTGCATCCATATGCAGGTTTCCTTCATAAAACTTGCGTATACATTGAGAAAGATTTCATGTTTCATTTCTCTGGCACTTACTGGAATTCCTTTCTCTGTCACATCTGAACTGACTTGTAGAAACATCATTTTTACATCTTTAACACGTAGGTTTATTATCAAAAGGCAATTCATCAAGTAGGTTTCCATCAAGAACAACTTCATCAAGTAGGTTACCATCAAGGACAACATATTGCAACATATTTCCAACAATCTTAAGCATATGTTCTTGGTCAAAAAGTCATAACTTTTCTAGGGACATCTTGGATGGCGAAATTTTTAGGAGCATGAGTAGGTATATCTCAAAACTTGTGGTGAAATATTATATTTTGATTCATTATAATTTTCAATTTATAGGTTGTAGAAATCAGTGTTTGTTACTATCCCTAAAACTTGTCTTGAATAGGTGTTCTGTGTAAAACTAATCATATCCTCTTTTTTAAACATCCAAATGGGTTGCCACTAGTTTTGTTGACTTGTGTACACACCAATGTATTTCATGTTAAAATTTCAAAATGATATATGAAAATTTGAGCATGTGGTAGTCTATACTAGTTCACTATCATGAAAAGGAAAAAATCAGCAAGTTTTGCTAAAGTTTGTTAGGAAAAATACTGAGAGGGGGGGGTGAATCAGTATTTAGATCTGACTGAAAAACATTTTATCAGAGATCTTATTTTAATTCTTTACTTAGATTATTGCATCATTCATTCATAAGCAGTAAGCATGTGTAGTAATAACAGAATTAGCCATCACACATAAGCAACACACATGAACACCAATATTTAAGGTGGAAACCCAATTTGGGAGAAAACCACCGCTGCTGTCTCTGTCTTCAATATTTATTATAAAGAAAACTTCTTACAATTTTTGTGTTGGTGCAGACTTATACCAGCACGCAAACACCCACCTGCAGAAGGCTACAACCTTCTCTCGTTCTCCAGTCACTACTGGAAGGGAGCTCCAACCCCCTGACTTTAACACCAGCTTGTACTGGCAGAAAGCTTCCACTTTCATGCTGAAGACTTCAACCACCAAATTTCTTCATCAGACTTGTGTCGAGTCTTCATTATTTCTTTGCAGATCTTTCTGGAGATTCATCATTTCTAGATCTAGAGATCTTGAACCTTCATCAACTCCATAGGTGCATTATAGATTCAGATTTTTCAGAAAACATAGTTCAATCATGCAGATATCTCTTAAAGAGATTTATTCATTAACAACCTCTCCACATGCACACCTCGTACTATAATCCTCTTCTCCTTATATAGTTTTATCCTTTATTAATACCATGAATCAAAACAACCCAACCGCTGATGATATTCCTGGAAGGGATCAATTAGATAATCTAGCGGGGTCTACTCAAGCCCCAAACAATTTCTCATTGATCTATTTTCTTGGTTTTGGCAATTATATAGTTAATCTAAGGCTTATTAATATCTCAATCTGAGATTGAGTTATTAATCCAACTTTCTTCTTTAGTAAAAACCTTCCTAAGGCATACGAAAATGCTCTTTTAATATCAACCCACGTATTAAAAAAATAAACCAAATTGGAACCCCAACCTACGTTCTTCCATATACACTAATGCATATCCATAACACGAATCGACCCAAAGGTAAATTTTTATTTTTATTTTTTATTATTATTATTAATTTTTTTTTTTTTTAAATCTCCGTCGTATAATATTATGGCCAAGGTTAATAAACATTTGACTCCGGGCCCCACGTATATGATCAATAGTCCAATCAAATTCCCGCGTCGTACTTTGGTTAACCTTTGCACATCTTCTTCATACGACCGTCGTCTGATGGCTTCCCTCCAGATCGACGGCGCTCATTAATATCGCGCGGCCTCCTTGGTCGATCGTTAACGTGCGATGGCGCGCAGTGATGGCGGTTTTGGAACTTTTCCCGACGCCACGTGTCGACTTTTCTATGGAATCGCTCTCGATTCTCAAATACCACTTTCGCTGCAAAGGTGGTGCGATAAAAACCACTTCCAGCCTTAAACCGCATTCACTGTTCATTTGCAAGGTTCCACCCCTCTACTCCAGGTTCCGTCTGTGTACTTTCGCCAATTCGTTTCTTCGCGTTATTAGATCATACAACCACAATATTGTTATACAACTCCGATGAAATCCTTACGAATTGTTCGACTCGGTTCTCTGCGTGCATTCGATCCACCATTCGAAACATAGATAAACACCTTACTCCATAATACAGAGGGTTATCACGCGATGGTTTATTTTCTACCAGTCGGAATACAAAGTCGACCGTATTGACATTGGTACCTCTAACTATATACAGAGCACCATCAAACCCAACACCGGGTTTCTTAACTATCACTGATTTCTGAGTTCTTCATACAGTCATTATCTGCATCCTTTGTTAGAGAGTTGCCATCAAGGACAATCAATTCAATATAATGGGATACCAAAAACATATTGCCAACAAAGTTACCATAAATTTTCCTTGGCTCATCAAAATTTGGTCAAACCTATGGCAATGCAAAGAAGACGTATCAAGTTATCATATACTAGAATTTTAAAATCAGAGGTGTAATTATTCATATTTATATGAGGTGCAAGGTTGGCCTAAGAACAATCTCCAAATCGGGGTTCTAAAGGTACATAACTTCCGATTGACATAAGTTTGATTGGAATATCTATTTCAGGTGGCATAAAAGTGTGGTAGAGCTAAAATATAGAAGAACTATAGAGATATTATTGTTATCACACGTGGCAAAGGGTGTTGCAAAAAATTATACACCAATTAAATCTTTAGAGAACTCAAACACAACTCGAGAAGAAAGTGAAGAGATACATAATCAGTTATCCAAATTGGAGAACCAATTTAATGAATTGAGTTGTAGGTTGTCAATAATAAAGGGTGACTTGATAAACACACAAAATACAAATACAATAGATAGATGAAAATATGGAATATAGGTTGGTGACCAAGCTCATGCATTCATGACAATAGATGTATTATTCATGTTGGACATCCTTCCAATGATAAACATATGTTTAGAGGATTTAACTATGATAGTGGAGTTAATTATGGATGGGTTCCTAAGAATATCAATTTTTTCAAGGTCGAATTGAAGAAGTTTGATGGAATAACGATGTAAACCAAATACATGAATAAGTTCATAATATTATGGCCAATAAGCTAAATATTTTTTCTTTAGCAACTTTGTACTTTTGAGTCAAAGACCTATGAATAGTATCAATAGGTAGTTAAAAGGAAGCCCCATTTTTATAATTGTTTTTGGGGTTTATTTACAAGGGACCTAGGAGCACAATATGAAAAAGCTTGTGAACAAGACTACTTTAGTTAGTGGACAAGAATCAAGCACTTAAGTGATATTGAAGATTAGACCACAACATTTTAGGTATTGCTCATAGGAATGGATAACATAAGTGAAAGACATTTGTTGAGAGCTTACATGTTTGGATTAAAAGAAGACATTAAACATAAGATTTTCGTAAAACATTCTGAAAATATTATGGAAGCTATGCAATTTGCTTGTCATATTCAATCCAAGAATAGGGATACACACAAGTCTATCGTCGGAACATATGTAGGAAGCATAAATCTATTTAGGGCTCTGTTGTCTCAAAATCAGACCCTGATAGGCTGTTGATCAAGAAGACCCTTGAGTAACTATTTCAAACCAGACTTTTAGTTGAGGCTTAGCCTCCTCAACCTGAGAGGGCTCTCTCAATAGGTTTATGATTTTCAAATAAGGATTAGATGGCTAACTCTATGAGTAAAGTAGATAAAATGGATAATTGGTTTTACTACTAATCAAAAAACATCTATTGGGCTTATGGAGTCAAGTGTATTTTCACAAAAATATAAGTATCAGCTTCAATTGGAAGTCAAGGCATTTCAAGGTTTAGATGCATCAAAAGAACAGTAGGAAAAAAATAACATAGTTCATGAACATATGGAGGAAGTTAGAGCACCTTCAATGAATTCTAAGTAACATACATTCATGCCACTGCAAGTAATTGAAAGCTGAAAAGCATAAGAACATCAAACATCCATAACCCTTTCTGAATCCTGAGTGATGAAACCAATAACTCTGTATTAATATGAAAACACAGTCTCTTGCTACAACAAAACAGTATGCTTATTCTTGAAAAATTTCCAACCCTATGCAATTCAACTTCCTATCTTTTATAGAGTCAACATTACATTTCTTGGATTCTCTCCAAACACTTGAGAGAATTCGAATTTGCTAGTTTGACACCTATTAACTGATGAAACAAACTTTAATTACATTTGACAGTTTAAACTGTCTGTTCCAGAGTCCTAATACAACTAGGATTAAAACTCTTTATTAGACCTTAACAACCTTATCCAAATATTAAGTCTTCTATCTGATAGTTGCTCCTCCTAAACTTCGACCTTGATGATGTCCATCTTCTTGCTGTTGAAGTGTAATGATCTGTTTCTTACCTGTCCTAAAAAATAGGAACATGCTCCCTGCAAAATAGGTGTACTGCTTCATTTATGTTTCTTCACAACCTCTGCTAGCCAACTTGTGCTCAAAACATTTGGAAAAGTCTTATCAAGCTCTTGTGACCTCGTCCTTCTAGTTGTGTCCAAACCAAACCTTTGAAGAAATGCCCAAAATTGTTAACATTACTGCGCTACGAAACTGTCTGTTGTTTTCATAGCGCAGAACTTCACCTTTGAAAACTCCATTTGAAACCTTCAAATTTCTATCTTCAGCCATTGGATCTTCACTTGTAGTCTTTATACATCCTCCGGCAACATCATGATTTGATAAACATACCTTTTTCCCCCTTGAAAGTTTTCAAAATTTCTAAAACTGAGCTGTGTCTTTTCTTTTCACAGCTTGTTTCCAAAAATTTTAGTTTCTCACCTTTACTACCATCCTTGAAGTTATATATAAGCCTTCAATAATCAACTTTGAACTATTTTCAAAATGAAACCTTCCACAAAACTCCAAAAATGTTTAAGATATATCACTTACTGTTTACATAGATTTTTATTGTGGTTGATCTTCAGGCTTTGCTAGCTGTATTTGGAGGTCTTCAACTTGCCTTTTAAGCCTTCTATTACTAGCCCTCAGTTTGGTGTTAACCATTCTTATGAATTTTTCTTCCTTAATGGTAAGGACAGTCCATATGAAAAATTGATCTTGACTGCTGATTGACTCACTGTTCGAAACCTTTTCCAGCTCCCACGGACCTTTCAACCTCTCAAAATTTGACCTTTCCACAACATGCATTCTCTCTTTCTTTCTCAATTTATCAATCTCAATATTTGCAAGTCTGATTTTGTCTTTAACCTCCTCATAACTACTCCTTTCTCTCTGAGTATTAAATACTATGTTTCTGTCTTCTTCGAGTATTTGAGATGATGTATTAATGGGTTCTTCAAAAACACTTGCATCCTCACCTCCTATTTGGTCTATCTCCATGTCTGGTTGCTGCATTTTCTTAGATTGCCTAGTCTATGGTTTTCTTGGCTTAAAAAAAAACTGACACCTCCTCCTCAAAGTCTAATTTTTTGGATGTTTTCAATTTCTTTGATTTGCCACCTGTATCTAGCTTTATGAACTCTGCTTGAACCAAGGGAGACTCCTCAATGTCAATGGCTTGCAATATATCATTCAAGTTACCTCTTAATTGTAAATTTTCATTTGTGACCACAGCCTTACCCTTCTCCTTTGACCTTTGACTCCTAGTCAACTTCTTTTGAGCTATCTTGCTAATTGAATGTTCTTGAATTGCCTTTTTAAAGTCAGTTCTCTTCTTATGTGCAGAGTGAGGAATCTTTTGGATATTCAATGATGTATTTATCATAGTTTCTTTGACCTGTTTCCTGGGCTTAAGTTTGAAAAACCTCCTTGATTTTGTTTCTGCAGGTTCAGTAGTCTTTGATGAAGATGTTTGTGACTTGAAGGCTAGCACCTGTTCCTTAATTCCCTATTCCACTCAAAAAGAGAAATGCAGACCATTCTCTTTTCATCTTATGAAGCTCATGCAAAACTATTATCTTAACTAGACCATGATGAAATAAAGAGGTTTCACATGCCTAAGTTTTCATCTGAACTTTGTCTGCCATCTTGGCTAGACTTCGAAATAAAAAGAAAGGTAAGTCTAGAGAGATTACTCCTGTGAAATGTAGTAAGAGTTTAAAGTGATAAGTGTACACCTTGTGATATCTCCCTTTGCAGGTGAAGTATCTTTGGATATTGTAGAGAAAGTTGGTAAATGCATCCTTGACATAACTCCTTGGCACAACTTTATTCAAATCAGTATCCATAAACTCTAGTTTCAAAAAGATTTTGCAGGGTTGCATTTCAAACCTAAAAATTTTAAACCATTTTTCCTCCCCTCTTGGGATTTTTGTGACTGCTGATATAACTTCAGGAGAAATGGGTAAATTGAGGAAACCAACCTTTATGTTTGACTCTGTGAATTTGGTAGCAAATTCTTTAGTGACCTGATTATGCCCTTCTTGAATATTTTCACAAAACCTCCAGCAACCTACTTTCTTAAAAGCTTCTTCAACAGATTTATCCCTGGTGAGACTTTCTAAACCTTCAGGTTCTGTCCTCAGGCAGTGACCCGACCGGTGATTTATTTTTTCCTCTGCCATCTTCTTCCTGAAAACCCTGTGTCTTCAGCAAAACTATAATAGACTTCTTGTTGGAGACACTGGCTCGCTTGAGAATTTGGTTCAACCTCGCTTGATGGAAAACTTTGCCTCACTTGATGGAAAAACTTATTTCAGTCAGTGACTATTTTCATGCTTATTGAATTTGCAATCGAAACTGCCGATATATTTACCAATTGAGAATTTGGTTCAGCCTCGCTTGATTCAAAAGTCTACCTCGCTTGATAACTTAAATGAGAGCTCTGATATCTTATCATGAGCTTTCTCTTTCAGCAATAGATATGCATGCAATTCATTCTTTGCATGAGATAAAATAATGATAACCAACTCCCTTTTTCAAATTTGCGAAGGACCATTGACAACTGACCGCTAATGAATCTAATAATGATTTCATAACTACCTTAGACGGTTGCATGCATGAGGATGATTCGTGGACTGACACCATGATCGTGGATTGACACTATAATCATGAAAATTTAACCCCAAGTTGATGGATGTGACAGCACTAAACTGAAATTCCGAAACCCCGATTTCATAGCGCTGGCAGTGTTATTTCGGGAATTTGCGCTACGAAAATACCAGCGTTTTCGTAACGCAGAAGAATTTTTTTACACTGAGCGCGCTACGAAAACATGGTTTCGTGGCTTATTTGAAATTTTTTTGAAAAAGACTTAAAATATGGGTTTCAAAACATGACATGAGACTACTAAAGTGTAAAACAAAGTTTATGAACTTGGTTTGGTGATGAAATGAGACTCTAAAACTATGACTTAGACCCTATAAAACATAAAAATAACTTAAAACTTATCTAATACCATGACTTAAGAGCAAGTATGAACTGACTGAATTTAGAGGATTTTAATAGTGATAACAGGCTCATAGGGTAACCTTGTCTCAACCCACTTGACTAGCATAAAAGGAAATGGATGAAAGAAGAGCAAAAGGAATATGCTTCAATTGTATTAGAAAATTTTCCAAAAGGAATAAATTTCAATAAAAAAATCGTTCTCTTTGGAAAATAGTGAGGAGGAAATGGAGACATCTATGCAAATGGAGGATAAAGAAAACCTTGTGAACATAAAAGAGTAGGGAAAAGATGTATAAATTTTGCACAACATTGATTTGGACATGTGTGAAATATTTGTACATGCATTGGTGGGTTTGTTAGCACGTCAAAGCATTAATATTGAAAGATACATTAAGAAGAAATAGGTCATATTGTCTATTGACTCAAGTAGTATCCATTGACTGCATTGTACATGATTAGCATAGCACCTCATTTGTTGTGTATCTACTGACAAATTTTTTAGTTACTAACAAAAGGAGTGTTGATTGTGGAGGAAAATGCCACAACATTAACTTAGTATGGGAGAATATAACTTAGAAAGGAAAATGTAAGCCATTCCCATTGGAGTAGATGTTATTCGAGGGATTCAATGGTTGAGAACATTAGGTACAGTTTCTACAAATTATAAGGAATTATTCATGAGATTTAAATTGGCAGGAATTTAATATGAACTCAAAGGGTTAAAATTGACACTGTCTCACCTCTTTAGCTCTCATAGAATGGAAAAATTTCTTAAAAGGGTAGTAGGGGAATTGTGGTTAGACATTATTGTATGGAATTGAAGAAGACTAAAATGTTCAAGAGGAATTAAAATTCACTTTGGATTAATGCTTGGAATTAATATTCTTATAAAAGGCCATATATATATATATTCTCATTAGAAAGGGGATATTGAGCAAATGATAGACGATATAATGGATTCAGATATAACCAAGTAGGAGTTCCTTTTTAGTGTTAGTAGTGATGTTGAAAAGATAATTTAATGCTTCGAGGATGTGTGGTAACTATAGATATCTAAAAAAAATCACCATTAAGGATAAATTCCCTGTTCCAAATATTGATGAGCCATTAGATGAGCTTCATGGAGTGGCTTATTTTACAAAGTTAGATATTAGATACCACTAAATTAGATCAAGAGAAGGCATTCCAAAACCTATTTTAGAAAATATGAGGGATGGTATGTGTTCTTGGTCATGCCTTTTGGGTTTACTAGCACCCCTACTTTTCAAAGCCTTGTGAAAAATATTTTTTTATTGCATCTTAATAAATTTATCATTTTGTTTTCTTTTTATATACTTGTCTACAATGAAGACAACATTAAACATGTGGATAAATTCCTACAAACTCTAGAACAATCAATTGTATGTAAAGAGATCCAATGGGCTTTTGGGAAACTAGTATGTTTATTGGTTGCATTGGAGTTTAGCATATTATCCACAAAAATATGGTCAAACAAAAGTAGCTATCAAATATTTAGAGGATTATCTATGTCATTATTCTTCAAAAAAGAAATCTCATTGAATTAAGTGGCTTCTTCTAGTCAAATGATGGTATAATACCACAATCCCACCCCTACTAGGATGCCTCCATTGATGGATATCCAACTCCTATTATTACATGTTTTTTTGCAAAAAAAATACAAAGTACGAGTAGTAGAGCTCATATGGAGAAGACTAAATAAACTTTGAAAATTGTTTAAAAAAACCTTCAAGTGACACAAAATAGGATGAAGTGGCTTTTGGGAAACATGTAGTATAAGAAATTCTTTCGGTGAAAATCACATGTAGGGAGTTTTTTCCGACGCGTTTCGAACCAGCGAGTGTGGCTCATCATCAAGACAAGATGAGCCACACTCGCTGGTTCGAAACACGTCGGCAAAAACTCCCTACATGTGATTTTCACCGAAATAATTTCTTACAAACAAGTAGTATGTTTATTGGTTGCATTGGAGTTTAGCATATTATCCACAAAAAGATGGTCAAACAAAAGTAGCTATCAAATATTTAGAGGATTATCTATGTTATTCTTCAAAAAAGCAATATCAATGAATGAAGTGGCTTCTTCTAGTCGAATGATGGTATAATACCACAATCCCACCCCTACTAGGATGCCTCCAGTGATGGATATCCAACTCCTAGTACTACATGCTTTTTTTCAAAACCAATACAAAGTACAAGTAGTAGAGAACCTATGGAGAAGACTAAATCAACTTTGAAATTTGTTAAAGAAAACCTTCAAGTGACACAAAATAGGATGAAGCAGCAAGTGGATCAACATCAAAGTGAAATACAATTTGAGGAGGATGATTGGGCATTTTTGATACTACAACTATACACAATTATGGAATCTTCAAGATTACTCGCGAGATTGGACAATTGGCATATGATTTAAATTTTTCTTCTTCCAAAAAAAAAGTTTTGGAATAAACTATAATGGTGTAGACAAAACTTCCAGTGTTAGATGAAGAAGGGAAGTCAATTCTTGAACCAAGAAAACTTATAATGAAGAAGGGAAGTTGATTCCTGAAATAGAACCATTATTGACTCTCTTCGAAATGGAACCATGATTGAGTACCTAATCAAGTGGAAGAAAATCTCTCTAGAAGAAGCTACATAAAAAATTGAGCAATTCCTAGAGAAACACCTTCAATTACAATCTTGAAGGAAAAAGTTTTTTAAAGAGGGGGCTTATGTTAAGGCCCTAAGACTTATTCATTACTAGTTTATAAGTTATGTTTTGGTCAGCTTAGTGGTAGGTTACATCATGCTCACTTCATCTCTTAAGTATAATAAAGGAGATTAATTTGTATATTAATCTTATCTTGTTTATTGGATGTACTGTAGTAGGAGATTTTCCCCTTGAATTGGCTTATTATTCATTTACTCTATCATTCTTGAGGCATGGAGTTACTTATTTCTATTTTTATGTTATTGTAGAGTTTGTTCCATATCATTACGTTTTTGGAACCTGTTATAGTCATGTATGAACTATGCACCTTTGAAGGAGATCTTCTATTACATGAGTTTAAATGTTGTAAATCATTATGTCAACTTAACATTGTAACCATCATTGTGAGTGAGACTAAGTGTTTTAATAACTTGGTGTAGTTGGTGATTCTTTTTTTTAACATTCTAGAGTATTTCTAGTAATTGAGTAGGATGTGCTAGTATATTCTATTAAAGAAATCTTATTGTGTTGTATTTGGTAAATTCAAAGATGCTACTATGGTAGTAGGCATTTTGTTGAATATTTTATGTAACCTTAAAATGGTTTGGTATCAAAGTTGATCAAACATATTAAATTTTGGTGTGTTTTTCAGTGTGCAACACGTGATAATTTTGCACTAAAAGAAGAGTTTTGCACAACAATTTAATTGCACAAGATCATTGTGTTGATATTTTTCTAGACAAGTATTATAATACTGGATGGTATTTTGGATATGGTTGGATGATGAACTACTAGAGGTTCCCGACTTGGCTTGTAGTGCTTTCAATATGTTGGAAACCCTAGAAAACAAAGAGGGCATGTTGCATGTATGTCTATCTTTAGGGGAGAAGATTATTGGTTCACTTTCAAATCCAAATTAGAGGTATATGAACTTGAAAAAGTTTTAGTGCCATGATTACGATGAGGTATGGTTTACTTGTAATTTTTTCTTAAAGGGTATTAAGAGAATTTTAAAATAGCTCACCAAGGTATGTTATATGAACATAACTCATTTTTCTTCCAATATAAAGATGCTAGGCCTATTAAGGTCCTTGGAGAGGCCATGATATTGGCCCATCAACCTATCTTGTTTTTAATTTCTTATGGTTGACAAAATGAGATGAAAAAAACAACTTATATGGATATATTACATGTTTAAAACTCTTTTACTATTGGATCTATTAAGAATTTGGAAGCCTTTTCCAAAAATTAAGAGAATAATGGATGCATTTTATTGTAGGACATCGTGTCTTGAACCATGGCCTCCCTTTGCGGTTACAATCGGTAGATAACCTCTCTAAGAAGGAAATGTAATAAAAATAAATAAAAAATTAGTGAGATCCAATGACCCAACTTCTCAAAAACAATCTTTATAATAATAGAAGGAAGGTTGTGAAACCAATCTAAGACATCTTCTAAAAGTGGACCAAACTTGTAGGGGCCTGGGAGGCTAACTTTGAGTGCGTTTGCACTAGTTAAAAAATGGTTATAGGTACACTAAGGAATTATTTAATGTTTTTGTCCCTAAGGAGGTTAGGGAAAAAAATCGTAGTGATTGTTGCCACAAATCTAGCAGGCCTAGTGCAAAGCCTCGCGAGGCATATCTAGACCTCAAGGAAATAAGAGATCAGTTGTCATTTTCACCTCATTAGCCTTTCTTCGACTATTTAGTGGTATTCAACCACACGGGAGGCATCCCTAACTTAGGATTGTCTAAAGGATATTCAGTAAGAATGGATCATGGTGATGGATGAGGTCTAATGATTGGGATATAGTACCGTCAGAGCGCAAATGGCTAATGTAATCTTTACCAAAGCGAAGGCACTCTATCCCTAGACCAATTAAGTGAATTATAGGGTTGTTATGAGTTAGGTTTTTTTTATATTTTCAATGATAAGGTAT
The DNA here is from genome assembly GCA_034641835.2 of Pinus albicaulis. NCBI lineage: Eukaryota > Viridiplantae > Streptophyta > Pinopsida > Pinales > Pinaceae > Pinus > Pinus albicaulis. The sequence continues at coordinate 736,560,890 of CM076573.1, read as the reverse complement.
GTGATACCATGTAATAGTCAGGGGGGGAGTTATGCAATGATGAATAAACAAAGGGTTGTGACTTTAAATTAAGGATCTAGTGTTTACATTGGAATTTTATGGCTGAAACATGCATAACACAACAATAGAATGATGATGACAACCCTAGATATAGGGTTTCACATGAAAAGAATGCTATATTTTTCTTATATATGATTATTTAGTGCAATTCCTATTTAAAGAACAATGACACATCAAATAAAACTATCATTTTAGCAATATTTCATATAAACCCTAACCCAAATTATCTAGATATTAAGAGAGGAGGATAAATTAATAAGAGAATAGGGTTTGATCAACACCACCTAGACTAGTACCTTTTTCTCAATGGGAAAACAGAGTCTTTCAGGGAAAATCCAATGAGAATGATTTTGTTGAAGAGGGTGAGATGAGTAGAGCATCCACTTATAAACCATAACAATTTCCTTGTGAGGTGATATTTTAAATTTAAGATATGTACACTTGGAGATCTCATAAAAGATTTAGGGAATACAATTTTACACATCATAAAGGAGCAAGATTTCAATTTAAATTCAACAATTTTAACCATGGCACATGTAGAAACCCTACTTCACAAATACAACATGAAAAATATCGAAAATATGCATTAAACTTACAAAATTCTCACAAGAATCACTTCAATCAATCCCAAGAAACCATCTTTAAGAAAAATTCAATCTTCAGAAGCAATTCGCACAATTAAGATCGCATTTTGAGAAAGTAGAAGAGACAAGGACTAATGTGCACTCCCAAAAAGATGAGAGTGTGATGAGTGAATGATGATGATAGAATGAAATAAGTCATAATCTATTTATATGAGGTCAAACATGCCTTATTTTCATAATTATATGAGCAAAGCCCTAAAACAAGTTTTTTCAAGCATTCAAAAAGTCTAAGGTCACAAGTCGACCTTAGAAATTGCTCAAAAACATGACATAAATACCAAAAATACCCACATGTGGGAAATAAATATCTCCAACATGAAGTGATATTCCATAAATACTTGAGGTGCATCAACCAAGTGACAAAATTGGTCATGAGTGCTTCTTACTCCAATAAAACCTCAAAGTGCATGGGTATATCTCCATAAAGTGCCTCCACAACCATGGCTTCATCCAAAATATGCCCTATTTCACCCTTCTATGGTTAAGAGGAATGGAATGGCATCATAATAAGGAATTGTTGGTTATATGTAAACTGTCATGGATATTCTACTGGACAATTCATCATAACAATTCTATTAAAATATATTAGAAAATCTGAAATCTACACTATGAGGTTTTATTACTCCTTAGTTTTATGGATCTATAATTTATTGTTTATTGTGTACGCATGAAAATTATCATTATGCAAAAAATAAAGAACAAACATGAACCACAAATTAATAAAATATATAACTTGGGAAACTCATTCAAGAGAAAACCTAGTTGGAAGGTGAGGCCATTGTACTCTCTTTATTTGAATGGAAAATGGATGAAAGTAAAAAGAAGTGAGCCCTATGCGCTACTATAGTGCACAAATACTCTTTGTATTCTCTCTTCGTATCCAATCTTGGCTACTCTACTCATTTGCAGAACGAAAAGCACTTGAATAGATTGGAACCCATTTTCCTCCTCGTGGCATGGTTATAACATAACTTGATAGCCTACTAGTGGTTAAGTTTAACTAGAGTTAAAATATGGACTCTTCTAGAGCCTTGTTCGTCATGATCACATGGCTATCCCATTTTCCATGAATAATGGGGGCTAACATGGAATCCTCTCAAATTAGGGTTGTCCAAATAGGAAGGTCAACCTTCGAGTGCTATAACTTTTGCATATGGACTTCAATTGAGGTTATTCTTGCGTCGTTGGAAAGGTATCTGTGTCTAGAATAGCATACAAGGGTGTTTCACTTCACCTCTACAAAATTTAGGACTTGTTCCTCTTCCTAATCTAGAATGGAATTCTCATAAAGTTTCATATTCTCTACATTCACCACTAAGTAAATGTGAATGTATGGGGGTAGAGTGGGTCTATAGGTGTTATCTCACACATTTTCTAGTCTCTCAAAGGGACCATATTGCAGAGCCTTGATTTTCTTTCCATGACCATGTAGCCTCTCCATGATCAACTATAACCATACTTTGTCTCTTCCTGATCTTATGTACCTGTATATGGTTCTTCCTGATCTTCTCAACAATTTTTTCGACCCTTAAGGCATCTCATGTAAGATCCTCCTTCACTCCTTTCTACCCATATGCAATATCCAAAGGTGAAGGTGACATATATCCAAAACAAGTTTCAAATGGGGACTTACTAGTTGAAATGTGGACTAGTTTGTTAGAAGAGTGTTATATATATATATATATATATATATATATATTCATCACAGATCTTCAGATGCTTCTGATTATATCCCCTCAAAATTTACATCAAATTCGTGACTACTTCTATCTGCCCATCTATCTAGTGATCTAATTTTGTATACCTCTTCGACTTCATGCATTGAGAAATATTGCGTCCTTATCCAAAATTATGCTCCTTGGTATTCCAAAGTGCACCCAAACCTGTCCAAATAACAATTTTTTTGCTTCTTTCCTGCTAATGGTCATTTTATAAGGCATTAGAACACACATATTATTGAGCCTATCAACTACCATGAACAAGTAGACATGTCCCTTCCTTATTGTTGTTAAACCTTCCACAACGTCCATGGAAATGCTTCCTCAAGGATGAGTGGCTACAGGTAAGGGATGATATAGACCATGTTTCATATTATTAGGTTTGTTGGTACAACAAAGCATGCATCCTCTTATGAATATAGTTACATGTTCTTGCATCTTGGGCCAATACACATACCTCTACAAGTTTTTCATTGTATTCCCTACACCAAAGTGCCCTACAACCTTGTAGGTGTGAGCATCTCTAATTAGTTTTAGTCGCTCAACTTTAGGAACACATAACTCATCTAGCATATAGAGCAACCTGTCTTGGAGATGGTAGTCAACTATATTTCCACCATCATACACATGAATTTGGCTCTATAATCGTTGAAGCACCTTCTTGAAGTCCTTGTCCTTTGAATATGTCTCTTTGTATGCATCATGGGTGAATGGATCCATGTGCATCAGATCTCCCAAAGTTGTGATATTTTATGTGGGTGGCATTCAAAGTATGTCATCCAACTTGTTTGTGTTTCCCTGATACTTCATCACTAAATAAAAATGTTGTAAAAACCCCATCCACTTGTAATGTCTGGTTTGTTGTAGCCTATTCTGGGACGACAATTACTATAGTGTTTAGTGATCTGTGCAGATTACTATCTCCTTTCCCATTAGATAATGTTTCTACGTCTTCACATATTTCACTAGGGCATAGAGCTCCTTGTCATAGGTAGGGTAGTTAAGAATTGTCCCATGAAATACTTAGAATGGTAGCATATAGGCCTTCCTCCTTACATCAAGACCACTCCCATAGCATACTCACACACATCTATCTCCAGTTCAAAAGGTTGTTTCAAGTTTGGTAATGCCGAAACTGTTGCTTGACTAACCTTCTTCTTTAATTCGTTAAAGGCCCTATGTTGACCCTTTCCCCACTGGAAACTCTTGCCACTTGTTGTTATGGCATGGAGTGATGTTGCTATTACTGAAATTAAGGGTATGGATTTCCTACAGTATTGTGTTTCCCCAAATAAACTCCTGACCTCATAAATATTAGTAGGCACCAACCACATTAGATGGCCTCCATCTTGGCAGGATTTATCTTCAACTATCCCCCACCTATCACATATCCCAAATACACCAAATAATTCATGAAAACTCACAGTTTTTGGGATTTGTTAGTAGTTGGTGCTTCTTTAATGTCTCTAGAATCTATGTCAAATGTGATAATTGCTCTTCTCAAGTTGCAGTGCATACCAGTATATCATCGAAATAGACAATAACAAATGAATCTATAAAAGGGTGCAATATATCATTCACTAACCTCGTAAGCATGGTTCATTGCATAGGTTAAATGACATGAGTAAGTAATCATACAAACATTGCCTAGTTTAAAGGTAGTATTCCAGATATCTTCTTCTCTGACCCGAACCTAGTGATATCCTAACTTTAAGTCCAGTTTGGTGAAGTATTTGTCTAGTTGCAACTAATCCAGAAAATCATCTATCTTGGGAAGGGAGTACATGTTCTTGAGTGTAATTTTTTTTAATGCCCTATAATTAATACACATCCACCAATTCTCATCCTTCTTTGGGACAATAATTATCGCGGTGACCCATATGGTAAGGTACTTGGTCAAACGACACCCTATTCCAGTAGCCGCTAGATGTTGATTTTTCTAGTGTAATAAATACAAGCACAATATTTCCGAAAACCGATAATTACTTCTAATGATGTTGATCTTATTTTAATTTTTCTAGTGTATTATTAAGAAATTATAATTCAAAAATTCAACCATATAAAAGCAGTAGATATTACAATATAGAAAGAGAGCACAAGAATTACCCTAGGAAAACCCACTAAGGGGAAAAACCCAACAACCTTTTCAATAAAGAAATTGTGTTCAACAAGAGACACACCTAGACCTCTAGTCAACAACTAAGTAAAATTGACCTTCAATAATTCTATGGTCAAACTTGGTCCTCACCCTCCAAGTCAAGCCCCCGGCAACTTGTCCTTTTGTTCTACCCTAAGTCAATTCTCGGCCTCCCAGAAACTGCTAGAATCCAAAATTTCGGCAACCTGCAACTGCCCATAAATTTAGCCAAATTTAGGCCACCCAGAAACTTCTATAATCCAGAATTTCGGCAACCTGCTACTACCCATAAATTTCCGCCCCTGCAACTGCAACTGGCCAAAAAAAGTGAGAACTAGAGAGAGAGATTCCTTCCACACATGCAAGCTATATAGAGAGAGAGAAAGAGATGGATTTCATCCTCCTTGTCCTTCTTGTCCTTCGCTTGGATGCCCAAAAGATTCTTGATGAGAGAAATTGAATTTTTTGTTGTGTTGTGGAGGAGGTCGAATGTCTATATATAGTGATTTTCTAGGTCAAATGGATGTGTCCTTTCCTTGGGCCAACTTGACCTGGAGGGAGGTTGACTTGACTATCTTTGAAGCCAAATTTTCAAATTCAAAAATTCAAATTTTCTTCTTTTAAAAATTCCAAATGGACATGCCTCAAAAATGTATTTTTCTTTTGACTTTAGCATGAAGAACGTGTTTTATAATAATCAATATAATACATAAAGGGCCAAAATATACAATATGAATACCAACCATAGTTACAAAATTCAACAATCCCTCTAAACTTGGGAGGTATTCACAATGACTATCATTGGGGTTCTCAAGTTGACAAATTTATCTATGAAAAGATTATAACAAACCATTAGCATCTTGTTAGCATCTCTGACATTAGCAGCATCTCTGACATCATCATCTCGTTAGCATCTCTGGCATCACCATCAATATTAGCATCAACTAGTTTCCACAACTGGTCGGTACCACTAACCAAACTAGTCGGTACTCTTGACCTAGACCAGTCTTGGTTCACCATCTTGGTAAATCTCTTTGACTCATGGTGAAACACCAAATGCCACACTCTACCTAAGAAATTGGGCCCAATGAAAAATGAGATCTTCATCCAATCTGGAGAGACTGAGCTTGATTTTGAAAGCCATACATTCAACTGAATATTCCTGGGCTTCTAGGACTATTCTTCCCAACAGGTCAACATATTTGACACATGAATAATAAATGTACTCCGCTGAACCATTATCCCCAACTAGTTAACATATTTGACACAGGGAATGAATATCCATGATTCTATGACATTAGAACTCCCTCTCAACTAGAGGGGAAATCTAGAGGGGTAATTTCCATAAGCTCAAGCTTGTCCCTGAAGTATATGAACTTCTCTCAAGACAAAGGCTTCGTAAAAACATCAGCTATCTACTTATTTGTGGATATTTACTAGAGCCTCACTACTCCTTTGTGCACCATGTCATGGATGTAGTGGTACTTGATTTCTGTGTGCTTCGACGTGTCATGGAACACGATATTCTCTGAAATCTTCACACAACCTTGACTGTCATGATATCTCACGGTCGGTTGCAACTATTGGTCTAATAGTCCTGCAAACAACTTCTAAAGCCATACTTCCTCGGTACATGCTTCATTGGCTGCAATATACTATGCTTCCACAACGTTGAGTGAGAAATATCTCCGCTTCTTGCTTATCCAAGAAATCATGGCAAAACCCAAATTGAAGCATCCTCATGAAGTAATCTTCTTGTCATCTACACTCCCTTCCCAATCAGATTTTTTATATCTTGTTAATTTTCATAAGGATAGATTTTTATTTTCTTTAGATAATTTCATTTTAAACTTTTTCATCATTTATATCACATACACCCCATGACATCTTAACATCATTATCAATTATGTAAAAATAAAAATTACATAAACATCTGCAACGGAACATTAAAGAACAATAGAAGAGAAACATACACAATCGAGACATTGGCATTTAGGTTAGAGACTAGGGAAAAACCCCACAAGGCGAAAAATTCATCCAAATTCTTCTTCTATTAGATATTCATCAATTTCTACTGAGATACAAAGTACAATATCATGAGACATCATTAATCATGTTAGGCCACATATGGCTAACCCAAGTCAGTTCACAACTTTGTTTGTGAACTGGACAAAATAGGTTCAAGAGAGTTGTTATTACATCACTGTCAGATATAATATCAATATTTTTTGTAGACACTCTGTTGTCCATCATGTCTATGTTGTCATCAAAGGTAATTGAACTATCATGTCTTAAACATTTTCATATCAATATCATTCATCATCGAGTCACTGTCATCATACATCATAAGCAAGGTCATTGCTAACTATCATAATTGTTATCTAGGGTAACATCCAACCATTAATGTTACATATTAAAGCACTATAATTCGGATATGAGGTTGTCATTGTTCATTGTCCCAAGCCATAGTCAGGATTATTACCATACCCATATCGAGGACCATACACATTGTCACATATAAGTGTCATTGTCGTAGTATAAACAAGATATTTGAATAAGGATGGGTCTCTGTCATGATGAAACACATTTATCTGTCTCTTTGATGTCTTCATATATCAAGGTTCATACATTATGTCTTACTTCAATCAAGAGGTTAAGGTTACTAACAAAACATTTTCATACTTAATATAGGAGAAAGAGTATTTCCATATAGAAAACCTTTTTCATGTCATCATAAGAGAAATTATAATAGTTATCTCGGTTACTAAACATCATTGTAACTGAGATCATATATATGAATCATATTACTAATATATACAAGTGTGAGATTCTTATAAACCACTGAGATAGGATGCGAGTATCACTGAGTATGTATATGAGCGAGAATCACAAATATGGTGCCTTATAAACACGTTCAAATCCCAGTGATTGTATGTCATAAAATATTCATTCAAACCTCATAGATTGATTGTCATATATATTAGACAAAATTGTAGAGATGGATTGACATATACATTAAAAAAAATTGCAGAGATGGATTGCCATATACATTAGAACAAACCAGAGAAATGGATTTCCATATACATTAGACCATGTCGCAAAGGTTGATACATAGTTTAGACAAAATCTCAGGGATGGATTTCCATATGCATTAGACCATGACGGCGAGTAAATTCATCCAAACCTCAGTATATAGTATGTGCACAGGTCACATAGATACAAACCCATCTTGTTCAAAAGAAAAAGAATCATATGTACCTTACAGACTTGCACAAGGAAATACTATCTTGCATCCATGATTATGCAACTACGATATACGAAGTTGCAGGTGATACAAAGTGCAGACTATCCATACAAAGTTGCAAACAATAATCCAATGAATATTGCAGACCATAACCCAACAAATGTTTTAGACCATAATCCATGTGAATTTACAGACAATAACCCAATGAATATTTCAAACATAACCCAACAAATATTGTAGACCAGAATCCATGCAAAGTTGCAGACAATAAACCAATGAAGATTGCAAACCATAAGATGTGTGAAGTTGCAAAGAGAGATCCAAAATTTTCCATGCCAAAGTGGTTAACACAATTAGGTATTTATAGTTGTTTCAAGATGTGAAAGGTTGCGTCCATAAAGGTGAGTCAACATGCCTTTAATTGAGGCTGACATGAAACTTTTGAATTTAATCTTGGAGGGAATGCATCGAAATTCTAATTTTCCATTATCATATTTTTCCATATGCTTTAACAAATAAACAAAAATCAGGATAGGTCCACTCGAAGGGACACACCCTCCTGCCAAACTAATATGAACCTAACCTCAAGGGCGTCGAGGAGAATTGAACCTGTGACCTCCAAATGGAAAGGTGTTTTCACAACAAGACCTCGACCAATTGAGATAACCCTTAGGGCTATCCATATTATTTAACAATTACTTTCCCAAGTGCCATATTTATCAATAATAATATTTTTGTCCAAATTATAATTCTTCTTTAGGGATTTTGTTGAGGCTATTGGGATCTTATGGGAAATTCATCCCATAGATGCCCAAATTTCAACACTCCCTCTCAGCTATGGAGGAATTTCCATTCACATCATAAGTCTCATCTCGGATGACATGTCTCAATATAAGAAGGCAAGCAGCTACATCAATACATCTCATCTTGTCTCATAGAAGAATAATGATGCACCATCAAAGGTAGGGGAGATAAATCCTCAAACCCTCATAGTCTCCAAGTCAAATATCATGGCTTTCATATCAGCTATATCAACAAGACATCCATCTCATCTCAACTTGAATCCTTTTATCACTATCTAAACAATTATGTCTGTATCTAAAGAAAAGGAATCATCATAGGGGGAGTCCCATCTACCACCCTATATCCATGGAAAATAGGGGAGATAAATTTTCCACCATGTATCCAATGACAATAGGAAAGATACTACTTACCATTAGGTAAGAATCACAATTATCCTATTTTCAGACAATAGGTAGGATACTACTTATCATTAGAGGTAAGGATCACAACTATCCTATTGTTTGTTGGTCTTCCCATCTTGACCCTCAAGATTCAGTGGTAGAACACCCACATCCCCTCACTTGAGTAGCATACTACTTACCATAAATGGTAAGGATCACAGCTATCTCAAGTATCCTCACCCATTGGCCAAATGGGTAACAATCTCAACAAGCCCAACTTGTGGGTAGGATGCATACTAGGGTATACTTTGTCACATCCAAAGGTGACAATAGGTAGGATACTACTTACTGTGAAAGGTAAGGATCACATTTAACCTATTTTTAGAAAATAGGTAGGATACTACTTACAATGAGGTAAGGATCACAGGTCTCTTATTGTCCATATTTCCCTCAATCCTAGGACCTCTTCTGCTCAATTCGTCTCCCTGGGAGCTCAAACAGGGGGGAAGAGCATAGCTCAATGTCTTCGATCAGTCGTGACCCCTTCCTCTCATCAATGCCTTCACTAGGCTTACGGTTGTTAGTCTTGGCCATAGTGCATGACACCTAGAGAATATAGGGACAACCACAAGCTCACATGTTGCAACACAAGGATCCAATTGTCGGCTTGCTCATTAATCAAAATGTGATGGAGTCTTATTGCTCCTTTCTACACCATATCCCAAATATAGTATTATCTTATCTCAATGTACTTGGACCTGTCATGGAACACAGAATTCTCGACATGTTAGATCCAACAATATGTCACAGTATATCATATTCATGCCCAACATATGCTCAAACAACTCTCCAAAGGGCCTCATAGTTTTCTAGCAGCAATGCATACTGCCTCTCAAAGAAACAAATTTTCGTACATTTCTCATCATGGCAAACCAAAGGCAGCACTCATATGTGCTCAAGCATCATCACCATATCCATATAGTCTCAAGTATTCGGCAGTGGATATTAGATCATAAATTACCATCTTTGCAACATTCCAATACACATATCCAGGCTTTGTATGGCTCAATGAATCCATCTAGTTTTAAGTTCATCATGGAATTTCATCAAAAATATATCTGAAGAGGAGGCCCTCTAAACTTAGTTAGAGTAAACCATCTTCTGATAGTATGCTTCCCTTTACAAGGAAATCCTTATAATATCTCTGGTATATGTTTAATCTCAAGAAGTGGTTCATCTTGGCTTCAAGGGTCAACTTCCTCTGGCATTGAATAATGAGATGATCTTGATTTTGTCAAAAATAAATTGTTAGTATATAAAACCAAATATCAGAGACATGCCTGCAATTATGAAGAGATGTTCCACATTAGATGACCAACATTCCAAACATGCCTAGTACAAGAGACCTGCTAGAGTCCATCTTGGCCTTTCTTCAATCTATAATAATGAATCTCACCTTACATGCCTCAAAGCCTTGAGGTAGCTTCAATAACGCTTCTTCTTATATATATATATATATATATATTGTTAGTTTTGTAGCATTGGATGTGTTCTAGCCACGAAATTTTGTGGAGAGGCTATAATACATGAGCTCTCCAAAACCTAGAAATCATTTCTCGAAATTATACCTAGAAGTGTCTCGATTAGATTATTAACCAATTTTTAAATATTTTCTAAGTCTAACCTTAGGGAATATAGTTAATTAATCAGTATTAATTGAGATAAGGTGAGAATCATCTAGAAACTCACATGGATCGACATGGAATTAATCTGGGCCATCGATTATGTTTTAATCTTGGTTGTTGGTGCTCCAACGAAATATTATAAGAATAATTAGATGGGTAGATTGAAAGCACACCAGTGCAGTTACTCATTTTCCTAGACAGATTGATTTTCTCAGTGGTTTTGATTTAGCAGAGAAGATAGAGACAGAGGGTGAGTAGCAGGTGAGAGAGGAGAGAAATATAATTCCAGGAGGAAGATTTCCAGCTTCCGGAAGAGGCAGAGTGAGGAAGGGAGAATTCCACAGTAGCTCTGCGTAGTCACTGCGCAGAGAGTGATGTAGAGGCTCTAGTGTGAGGATAGAGGGTCCATATCGGGGGTAGAAATTTTTAGTGGAGTGTGAGAAAATTCTCTCAATATTTTCCTCATATTATATTACCAGTAGAGCATCTAAAATTTGTGTACTCAGATTTGTTGTTGAAGAATAATAAGAAAACCCTCATCTATTGCACCGGTTTTCCCAATTTGGGATATTCCAGGGACATTTGTCCAAAAATAACTGTGTTAATATTCTTGTGTGTGTGTTTGAATTCCTCATTTTCCAGTATTTTATTTTCCACAATAATTTTATTGTGAAAATTGTAGTTGTGATTTTATTCGTTGTTGGTCGTAGAAAATAAACTACAGTATTAATTTACAGCTAGTAGAATAGTTTCCAATTGCTGCAATAGATGGAATTTTCACATGGTATCAGAGCACAAATGATCAGTCGGAGAGCTCATTAGCAAAGACAAAAGGAGTTTTGTTGTTCAGTGAGAGTAACATATCGAAACCCCAGTGGGCAGCGCAGTCACTTTGCAAAAGGGTTGAGTCATTTAAGGAGAATCATTTTTTTCTACGAGAGCGACAAAAAAATTTGATCTCTCCAGATCGAGTAGCTCCAAAGGCAGAGGGAGAGAAGCCCAGTATTTTTTTTCGCAGAGAATATATTTAGCTGGAAGCAGTAGTTTTGTAGAAGTTTGCTAGAGAAGAATCAGCATCGGGAGGAAATAGAAATAGCACACTAAATTCTTTAGCATAACCATAGACAGAATTAATAGTCAGGAAGCTTCAAATTTGTCTTCCAGGTTGGAGGATGAATTTTCTTGCTTGTCACGATCAGCTTCACCGGGTGTCTGGTATATAGATAGTGGATCATTAGCTCATATGGAAATGGTTACAGAATATTTCTCTAGCTACAAGGAGGAGTAGATGGACTTCCAGATTACTATGGGAAACAGAACAAAATTTACTCCAGTTGGGAGAAGTATCGTATATTTTCAGAGGGATTCAGGAGCCAACACCAGCGCTACAAATGTATTGCATGTGCCAAGATTGGGTATGAACTTGATTTTAGTATCCCAATTGTAGGATAAGGGGTAGATGTCCACTTCTTGGGGAATAAAGTATATTTCAAACACTCAAGTTGGAAGAAGGTAAAGAAAATTGGATCTTGAAGCAACACATTGTACAGGTTGCATCTTGACTCGCCAATGGCACTAATAGGCAGTAACAGTAGCAGTGGGAAGGTTTTTAATGAGTTATGGCATAGGATAATGAGACACCTACACCATGGAGCACTCAAGATGCTCAGAGAAACTATAACAAGGGTTCCAAAACTTGGTATGGAACACGATGATGTGTGCATAGGATGTGTACCTGGAAAGTATGTTAAGGCATAATTCCCGAGAAGTAACAACAGAGTATATGGTGTGTTAGGACTTACACATTCACATATTTGTGGCATGATGTCCACTAGAGCTCTTATTGGTGTCGAATACTTCTTCACCTTTATTCGTGATCATTCCAGAATAACTTGGATCTACTTCTTGAATACCAAAGATGATTTCTTTGATCGGTTCAAATAGTTTAAATCTCTTGTGGAGAATGCGACAGGGAAGAAGATCAAGGTACTTCTCTCAGATAATGATGGATAATTCATTGATAAATACTTCACTGAATTTTGAGAGAAAGAAGGCGTCAAAAGGGAATGGAGAGCTCCATATAATCCTCAGCAGAATGGGGCAGCGGAGTAGAAAAACATAACTATAGTTGGGGCTGCAAAGGCCATGTTATATGACATGGATTTTCCCATATTTTTATGGTCAGAGGCATGTAACATGGTAGTGTATATTCAAATAGAACTCCTCATAGACCATTGGGGAAGAAAATGCCAGAAGGAGCCTTCATAAGGAGGAAGCTTGAAGTTAGTCACTTGAGAATTTTTGGTGGTGTGGCTTATTTCCATGTGCCATATGAAAAACATACCAAATTGGATCAAACTGCAGAGAAGGGGTTTCTCGTCGAGTATAGTGATACCTTAAAGGCATACAAGATCTACATTCCTAGTTGTAGGAAGATTGTACGGAGACAAGACATAAATTTCATGGAGGACCAAGCTTTTAGGAGATCTCGAGATATGTCTGCATATGATCAGAATTAGTCAGCAGAAGCTCCCTTAGTCTAGAAATATGAGCAGCCAGTGGGACTGTCAGGAGGACAGTCATAGGGATCGAGTACAGTGACTGGTACCAGTATTTCCTCAGGGGTAGGAGATCCAAGGAGTTCTCAGCAGACGGGGCACCAGGGACAAGAGGAGGAGGAGCTAGTTGAACCTCCCACCACCAGTGGAAGAGCCACTAGAGAAGTTCGCCATAAATTAATAGATGCATAGGAGTTTATTGGAACTCCTAGGGTGAACAAAAGATAACGCAGACAGCCCGACAGGCATTGGGATTTGGTAGCTCAAGTTGTAGAACCTTCCAGCTTTTAGGAATCCACACAACATCAGGTATGGGTAGATTCCATGGTAGAAGAGTATAGATCTATCATGAAAAATGATGTTTGGGAGGCAGTGCCAAGGCCAGAAGACAGATCAGTTATAAGTTCTAGATGGATCTACAAGATCAAATATGCTACAAATGGCAGTATGGATAAGTACAAGGTTAGGTTCGTGGAAAAGGGGTATGCACAGAAAGGAGGAATAGATTACGAGGAGACTTTTGCCCGAATTTCCATGTACACTTCTATCAGGTTAGTCATATCCCTAGCAGCTCAGATGGGATGGATGATTCACTAGATGGACATCAAGACAACATTCTTGAACAAGGTGATAGAGGAAGAGGTGTACATAGAACATCCAGAGGGCTTCAAAACTCATCAGAGACGCAGTCATGTGTGCAAACTAAAGAAATCTATATACAGGCTTAAGTAGGCTCCCGTGTCTTGGTATGGTCGTATTTACAGTTACTTGCAACAGATGGGATTCGTCAAGAGTGATGCATATCATAACCTCTACTATTTTATGGTAGAGGGTGAGCCACTCAATCTAGTTTTGTATGTGGATGATAATTTTTTGATAAGATCATCAAGGCTCATAGAAGACTGCAAGAGGAACCTGTCAGCATAATTCGACATGAAGGATCTGGGGTTGATGCACTATTTTCTAGGGTTGTAAGTATGGAAGAATAATGGGGAAATCTTCCTTGGACCAGGAATATAAGCTACATGTATTCTAAAGCGGTTCAGAATGCATAATTGCAGACCCATCACTACGCCCATTATCACAAATTGGAAGAAGATAAATTCATCGAATGACAAGGATGTCAACCCCACCTTGTATAGACAACTCATTGGGTCTCTCATGTATCGGGACAACACTAGGCCAGAAATTTGCTTCGCAGTCAATACCCTAAGTTAGTTCATGGTAGAGCCGAAGAGGGTACATTGGGCAGTAGCAAGACACATTATGAGGTATGTGTGTGGCACAATCAAGTATGGGTTGAGGTATACTTGAGGGGATGATGTCAGACTATGTGGGTTCACAAATGCAGATTGGGAAGGCAGTTAATCGGACAGGAAAATTACCTTTGGGTACTACTTTAGTGTTGGATCAGGGATGGTTTCTTGGTGTAGCAGGAAGCAGAAGTCAGTAGCACTGAGCTCTACATAAGCAAAGTATATGGAAGCCAGCACAACTACGTGCGAAGCTATATGGCTTAGGAAGATGCTAGTAAGCTTGTTTAGGCAAAGGATGGAAGCAACCAACATCTACTGTGATAATAAAAATTGCATAAATCTCTCTAAGAATATAGTGTTTCATGACAGGTTTAAGCACATAGATATCATATGTCATTTCATCAAATATTGTGTACTTCATGGGGCAGTCTAGCTATAGTATGTTCCCACAGGAGAGCAGGCGGAAGACATACTCACAAAAGCTTTAGGGAAAGCTAAGTTCGTCCAGTTCAGGGAACATATGGGTATGGTGGAGAAACCTTTTCAGTAGCAGAGACATGTTACTTTGAATGATTCTTAGTTGCAGATGTTGCAGTTGCAGCAGCATCAGATGAGAGAGAGTTGCAGTTCAGATGCAGTGTTGGAAGCAGTTCAGCAGGGTCAGCAGCAGCACAAATGCAACTCATATCAGAGATGTGGAGTGGTTGGTGAGTAGAAGTAGCCATATATTAGTAGTGTGACAGGAGATGATGCAGAGACAGGGTGTTGTGGCAACAGGTGCAGCACTAGAACGCATTCCTCGCTAAGAGGGAGCGTTAGTTTTTGTAGCATCAAATGTGTTCTAGTCACGAAATTTTTTAGAGAGGCTAGAATATATGAGTTCTCCAAAACCCAAAGATATTTTCTGGAAATTCCACCTGGAAGTGCCTCAATTAGATTATTAACCAATTTTTAAATATTTCCTAAGTCTAAACTTACGGAATATGGTTAATTAATCATTATTAATTGAGATAAGGTGGTAATCATCTAAAAACTCACACGGATCGACAAGGAATTATTATGGGCCATCGATTATGTTTTAATCTTGGTAGTTGGTGCTCCAACCGAATATTATAAGAAAAAGTCGATGGGTAGATGGAGAACACACTAGTGTGGTTACTAATTTTCCCAAGCAATTTTATTTTCTCATTGGTTGTGATTCGGTAGAGAAGATAGAGCCAACGGGTGAGTAGGAGGTGAGAGAGGAGAGCAGCAAAATTCCAGGAGGAATATTTCCATCTTCTGGAAGAGGTAGAGTGAGGAAGGGTGAATTCCACAGTAGATCTACGTAGTCACTGCATAGAGAGTGATGCAGAGGCTCCAGTGTGAGGATAGAGAGTCCATCTCGGGCGCATAAATATGCAATGGAGTCTAAGAAAATTCTCACAAAAATTCTCTCAATATTTTCCTCGGATTAGATTATGAGTAGAGCATCTAAAATTTTTGTACTCATTTTTGTTGTTGAAGAATAATAATAAAACCCTCATCTGTTGCACCGGTTTTCCCAAGTTGTTTTTTTTGGGGGACATTTGTCCAAAAATAAATGTGTTAGTATTCTTGTGTGTGTGCTTGAATTTCTCAGCTTTCGGTATTTTATTTTCCGCAATAATTTTATTGTGAAAATTGCAGTTGTGATTTTATTCATTGTTTTCCATAGAAAATAAACTGCATAATTAATTTACAGTTAGTAGAGTAATTTCTAGTTGTTGCAATAGATGGAATTTTCACATATATCATGGAGGAAGCCAACTTCACATATATCTAACAATAGTGCATTAGACCACAGAAGCCAATATTTCACCATAGCCCTTTCTTATTAGCATTGCAGGAGCATCTAACATTTTTGTATCTTTTCATTTAGAATCTTCCTTGCATGAAGGCCATATAGCTCTTATTTTCTCATCATATTGTTGCATTCAATCTACTCTCTGTGAATAAGAAGCTTCTTCAATCATAGTTATCAACCAAGGAGACTACAATCTTTCCTTTGAGATCTTGGGTGCTTGACCATTTCATAAGACTGGGATGGTTCTACATCATCCTCAACCTTTGATATAGAGGGCTTGATCTTCACATTCATTAGATATATGTGTGATCCTAGAACAAGAGCAAGGACAACAATAAATAATCATAATTAAAGTGTACCTGGTAATGAGACAGAATTTTCTTTCTTCTCTAGAAATGAGTGGCTTATTCATAATCTTGCTCCATCTCCCTTTGAAGTTTCTTGCACCAGCTTCTTCTAGGAGCTTTCTCTTCCTACTAATTTGCATCTTAATGATATTCAAGATGGATCACATCCTCATCCAAGAAGTTAGTGAAACAAATAAAATACTTATGCAGAAAGGATCACTAATAATCAAAAAGAATAAATTCGCAAGAATTGTGACACAAATAAATGGAATAAGTATGGAAAGCACTTATCTTTAAATTAGATTGGAGGAGGCTTACAGCTCCCTCTTTCTCTTGTCTCCCTCTTATCCAGGAAGAATCATGATACATCGATCATATTCCAATATCGTCTTCAAGAGATGCATCCTCATGAATACCACATGTATCCTTTATCTTATTTCATCAGTAGCCAAGACCAACCATCAGTGTATACAATGACCATTAAATCTACAACACACCCTTTTCTTAGGGTTTATTTGAATCTATTAGGTACTTGAAGAAATCAATGGCTTCTAATTGATCAAGAGGATTCTGCTTTACACTAGGGTTTCATATCCAATGTCACTTCAAGGGTTTCTCCAAACTATAGCCTTCACTAGTATGAAAAAATATTTTGAGGGTTTCCTTTAAACCCTAGAATTATTTTAGGTCTCTTTTAGCCTCATTTTCTTCCATCATCAGTGTCTTCAAGAGGTGTTCTCAATGCTTTTCTTCGGCCCAGCTCTGATACCATGTTAATTTTCTTAGGGATAGATTGTTCTTTACTTTAGATAATTGCATTTTAAACTTTTTCATCATTTGTATCACATACACCCCATAATATATTAACATCATTAGCAATTATATAGAAAGAATAATACCATCAACATCTGTAGCGACATAAAGGAACAATAGAAGAAAATCATACACAATAGAGATACCAGTATTTAGGTCAGAGAAAAGGGAAAAGCCCCTATAAGGGGGAAAACCCATCCAAATTCTTCTTCTATTAGATATCCATCAATTGTTCAGCTGAGATACAAAGTACAATATCATGAGACATCATTAATCATGTTACACTTCCTATGGACAACCCAAGTTAGTTCACAACTTCATTTGTGAACTAAACGAAATAGGTTCAAGAGAGGTGTTATTACATCATTGCCATATACAATATCAATATTTGTCGTAGACACATCTGCACTCCATCATGTGTACGTTTTCATCAAAGTTCATTGAACTATCATGTCTTAAACACAATCATATCAAGATCATTCATCATCAAGTCATTTTCATCATACATCATAAGCAAGGTCATTTCCAACTATCATAATTTTCATTTAGGGTAACAGCCAACCATTACTGTTACATATTAAAGGATTTTCATTTGGATCTAAGGTTGTCAATGTTCATTGCCCCAAGTCATAGTCAAGATTATTACCATACCCATATCGAGGGCCATGTTAATATTCCATAGGGATACATTTATCTTTTATTTGGTAGTTTCATTTCTTCATTAACACATTAAGTTCACCCCATATCATTATATCAGTATTCAGAGTTACACAATTAACCATCAGCATATGCAACTATCTAGAAATAACAATGACATCATCATCTATGCAGCGAAACATAAATAAACATAGGAAGAAAATCATGCACAAATAAATACACGAGGATTGGTCTGAGACTGGGGAAAAACGCACTATGGGGAAACCCTTGCAAATTCTTCTTCTTAAATCATCATCAAATGATTCAACAAACAAGAGTACAATGGTCCATTGATCCATATATTCATAATATAGTAAAACAACTAGCATATGCACAATATAACCATAAACATACTTCTGCTAAAGGATCCTGATTCTCAGAATTGCAATGTACTGTCACTACCTGTAGCACACTGTTGAACATTGTTGTCATTTAGTGGAAATGTCGGAGAACTGTAGATGCATATTTGAGGGCCTGGTTTTCAGTGGAAATATATAGAACTGATCTACAAATCTACACCAGTAAGAAACATGGATCCAGTAGATCACTGAAGTCAACTGAAATCAACTGTCAAATTATAGATTTGAATCTAGGATGTTATCAAAGATTGATCGTGAGCATCTGTGACTGAGTGGATGATGTTTCGAAGAACTACACAAGAAAATGGGGTTGATCTAGCTTAGATCTGCTCAGAAATCCCTTAGCCACACCCATAGCAATATGTGCCTGTGGCTATGGGTCCCTGGTCGCACGCATAATAAACTGTGCCCCCGGCTATGGCCCAAATCATCCTGATTTGGCCCTAAAGCCTTAGCTGCTACCTTTCCATTATGTTCTTATGGCTATGACACTATGGCCGCAAGCATAACACATTTTTCTCGCAGTTATAGCCTATTTCGCCAATTCTATGCCTGTAGCCAAAAAAAAAAAAAAACCATAATTTTTTGCGTGAGCTTCAGACCTGTGATTTCAAACCCTGCGCGAACTCTTTCCGTTGAACTTATGCGAGCCAAAACAGAATGGACGAACCAAAACAAAGAATGCAAATAGAATATCGCTTGAGCAAGAGTAAGAATGAGTTTGAGGTCACTCCTATTTATAGCTTTCAAGTGGGTCCATTTGGGGTTAAGGCCGACTTAACCAATTCCACATGTGCTTAGGCCAACCCATCCCATTACACATTAATAAATAAAATCATTCAAATTTAACTTCCGCTTAACTGATTGGGGCAATCTATAGGTTGATTTTGGTCCTTTCGAAAAGAGGAATCTAATGCAATTATGATCTTGACCATCTAAGATGTTCAAAGTGGAATTTTACCGTAGTTGCATAATTTTAACACTCCCTCTCAACCAAGGAGATTTCCACCTGCCAATATTTGTTCATCAAACAATATTCCATTCTGGTATCTTCATGCATCATAATGTATCGTCATTTATCATCTTTGTCATGTAGTCGTCATGCTTTGATCCTTCATTATTACAAATCATCAATGAACTGCTCATTCTTATTCCAGCTTATCTCTTTATTGTTTTTGCTCGTATGTTGAACATGCTCAAATCTAGAAGAAGAAGAATTTGTCACCGGAGGGGAGCTTAGGCTACCAACCTTAATCCATCAGGCTACCATTCGGAATATCTCCCAGTGGGCTACTACCAAGAATATCAATCATCATGGGAGAGCATGTTATCAAGGAGCATATCTCGACCTGTAACTGCATCGAGGAGCATATCTCGACCCGAAATATCATGGAGGAGCTATACATATACAACCCCATATCAAACAATAGAATATCCAAACACGTAAGGGAGCCCATCTCAACCCTCGGATTACATCGGGGAGCTCAATCTCAACCCAGAACTGCATAGGGTTACCTCAACCCATCTTATTTCCTATTGATCTTCCCATCAATGATCCTGAATAGTCATGTCGTAGAACACCTGCATCATAATCTACTTGGTTTGTACACCCCAAGTACACTCTCAACCCGTTGGCCAAATGAGGAGTGGTATTCCCAACAAGCCCTACTTGTGGGTATGATGCCAACTAGGGTATACTTTGTAAAGACCAGACAGGGGAGAAACATTCTCCAACCCTATGAAGATAGTGGAACAGCATATCTAACCCTATGGGTAACAGATAGGGGGCATATCCTATTTTCCAGAGTTCCCTCAACCCCAATATCCCTCTATCTCAATTCCTCACCCTAGGAGCTCAGACAGGGAGGAAGAGTTGGCTCAGTGTCCTCGATCAATTTCGCTCTCATCATACTCAAATCTGGTATCTGCTTGTCTCAATAGAAGAAAATTCCTATTCATACAAGACATCAAGTCAAATATTATTTTAGAACATAAATAATCATATAAAATCACAAATTAATACCATAATCATCCTCCCTCTCAAGGAGGTGTCAGTCACAAGCCTAAGCTTGTCTCGAACAGCTGCACTGTCTCAATGAATGGATAAATCTCAGTCCCAACTATATATATATATATGGGATTCTCTGTCATCACAGTGTATCCATGTCTTATCTAAATCGTGCTTAGATAGCTCTCTAAGGAGATCCTACATCCTGCCTCACAGCTAGCCATGCTAGCAATATCGTATCCAACCTCGGTCGTGCTATGGACCTTTCATCCAAGATATCATGGAAGATATAATATTAAGACAGCATCCAAATGTGCTCATAAATAATAATCCCAAACATCATCAGTACATTCATGCAGCTACATATCATAGGAGAAATATCTCAGCCTTTGAAAGTAGAACGTGTCATGTAGATATTTCAAAGGATGTTCGGTGAAAATTCTGAATGAAGCAGCTCAATCATGAATTTAATCATGTTTTATACACATCATATACAGATGGATGTTCAAAATGGAACATCAATGCTTCATTCAATTTTTATATGCCATGACAAGTTTAACAACATTTGATCTTTAAATCAGAGTATCCAAGGATTTACATTTCCATTACACAAAGACATTTTTCAATAGATTTGCAACATGGGATTTCTTTCCCAAATTACAGAAATCGATTCAACATGCCATGATACATCATTTCAAGATTCAAAAGCCATATCCTTATTCCTTAGTTCTTCATAGGCTCATCAACTGTCAAGAGTAGACCATCAGTATGTAAAACCAAATCCATAATCAAAATCAAGGCCATACCTTGGAACTCGTCATCCTAACTTCGTCAAATAACTACTAAATATGGAAAAATATGAATCAGGGAGCTTGCATCACGCAATGCTCTTTGGAAGCATAATTCTTTACCAATATAACATAATAGCCTTACATAAATAAATTTTGTGTCAACGAAGTCAGCTCATTGGAGTTTAGAAGCCAGAAAAAAACTATTATCAAAGACATTGATGTCAAAGTATCAATTCTTTCAACCAGGTGACAGGTAGATCTCATATCAAGTCTTGACTTCATCTACTATCAAGCCATCAAGTCTGACATTTAACATACCATTAAAAACCATTTTTGTCACTATATGCAAGTGCATACATCAAGGTTAAGTCATGCAGGTTCCATATTCATACTGAATCACAACAATCATTGTACTAGGAACAAGGAGGAAAATACATAACATAATTCTGAATACTCACATAAGACATTGAAGGTCACTATGCCCACATAGCATTTTCATCATGGAAAATCAAAAATCAGCATATCAAGTCCAAATAGAGAGATCTATAATCCAAATACATGTCTCAATAATCAATTCAAAGTTCTAAAACATCACGTCAAAGTTCCAGACACAGCTCATATGTATCAATTAGTCAAAACATGTAGCAAAAACTTCAAACATAATGACATATTCATATGAATGTCTCGGTAAACACAATTTCAATTCAAACATACGAACTTTTCTTGCTGACAGATATTACTGATATCTGCAACACATCCGCAGAACTGACATCTACCAGGTGACCATCTGATTTCATGCCCAATCCTTTATTGACTTTGATCAGTAATTTAACCCGACAACTTCAGAAATCTATTTACAATGGCAAGACATGTCATAGATTCCTTGATTCATAGCACAAACTGATTTGGAGTAAAAAACTTCAATTTTGATTCT
Source organism: Pinus albicaulis (assembly GCA_034641835.2). NCBI lineage: Eukaryota > Viridiplantae > Streptophyta > Pinopsida > Pinales > Pinaceae > Pinus > Pinus albicaulis. Next base: position 736,538,631 of record CM076573.1, on the reverse strand, counting down.
ATCAGGAATAATCGCATTTATGGTTCTTCCTTCGTGCGAGTGAGGCTTAGACCTTTGTTGTAGATCAACAATGTTAGATACCCATAAGTCATAGTAGAACTTGTAATTTCATTTTCATTCATGTCATCAACCTGACTTTACTAGAGTCATGCAACAACATATATGTTAGATCATAAACACATACCTATCATGATCATCAACATCATGTCATCAATATTTCATCAAGGGTTGGACTTGAAAGATCAGGGCAGCAGGCATATGTGACAACACAATCTGATGAACACAATAACAATACATCCAATTAGGGAATTTAATTTCACCATATTCCATAACCACGGGTAGTAGGAGATATAGAACATCAATCTCATAGATATTCCTCTATCATCATGGTCACCAATACCATGCTTATCGTGATCAATAGGATCAAGTTAGGTTATTCAATAAACCAATAGTGTCAATATATTTTTCCATGAGCTTTCATCATGCTTATCACAAGCATTATCAATACCATATCAATGAGGTAAACTTCTGTAAGAGGTCAACATGTTTTCATATCAATAGTCAAAAGTATCATTTACTAGAGTCAGAAACAAGATCTCAAAAACAATAGATGTTAGCCAAACATCAGGTTATGCCACTATCAATAAGTAGCCTCGCGAAATAAAAAAGATCATCATGATCAAATATTCAATAATAGGTGCATTATTTCATCATAGGAAACATAAATGACTCTCATATGCATGCATGATCCATTTGTGAAGGATACATTCTCAACATACCATAGGGCTTACCTAGTCATCCATTGTTATAGTTGAAAAGTAACATTAAAATAATATGCCATGCATACCTTGTAGTAATACCTGTGCACCTTCACATAAGAAGCTTGTCACCTTTTTCATCAGGTGCCTCTTTACCTTTTCCAGATCTAGAATTTCTTTCCTACATATCAAATGATCCTCAAGAGAGATCCACTTATCATATCTCATCAAGAAGGTTAGAAACATCCAGGTATTGAAAATGTACATGCAAGAGGTATAAGCAATGATCAAAACAACAATCATAATGGTCAGATCCACAAGTCTAAACAAGAGTAAAGTCATAAGTCGAGGAATACTTATCTTTAATGAGAGACGATCCTCTCCCTCTTGAACCAACCTTCAAGAGCCATCCATAGACCACATAAAAGTGTTTCCTTCAATCAACTTTATCAATAACCAGGTCATCTAAGGACTATCCCATTGAGGGCTTCATCAAATCAATCCCAAGTGCTTGAACATCTTCACGTAGACCATGTTGGGGTTTCATACACCAAATATCAAGTCTTTACCATAAACCAGGGTTTTTCTCAAACCCTCACCATCAAACCCTTATGCACTAACTACCTAGGGTTTTCTCCATACCCTATAATTCTTTTAGGTATCCACCATCCTCTTCTTAGTTCCATCAAAAAGTGTCTCCATGGGGGTGATCTCCATGGATTTTCTTCAGCCCAGCTTTGATACCATGTTAATTTTCCATAGGGCCACATTGATATTTGCTTTGATAGTTGCATTTATTCATTAACACATTAAGTTCACCCAATATCATTATATCATTATTCATATTTACACAATTAACCATCAACATATGCAACTATGTAGAAAGAATAATGGCATCATCATCTATGCAACGAAACATAAAGAAACATAGGAAGAAAAGCATGCACACATATAGACACCAGGATTGGTCCGAGACCAGGGAAAACCCCACTGTGGGAAAAACCCTTGCAAATTGTTCTTCTTATATCATCATCAAATGACTCAGAAAACAAGATTACAATTATCCATTGATCCATATCTTCATAATGCATTAAAACAACTAGCATATGCATAATATAACCATAAACATACTTCTGCTAAAGGATCTTGATTCTAAGAACTGTAATGTAATGCCATTGCCTGTAGTATACCGTTGAACATTGCTATCACTAAGTGGAAAATTCGAAGAACTATAGATGCATCTTTGAGGGCCTAATCTGCAACGGAAATATATAGAAAAAATATACACTATTAAGAAAAATAGATCCAATAGATCATTGAACTCAACTGAAATCAACTATCAAATTCTAGATATGAATCTAGGATGATATCAAATACTAATCGCGAGCATCTGTGATTGAGTGGATGATGTTTGGAAGCACTGTGTGGGCAATTGGGTTTGATCTAGCCCAGATATGCTCAGAAATCCCTTAGCCGCACCCATATCACTTTGTGCCTGCGACAATGGGTCCCTGGTCATAGGAATAACACACTTTGCACGTGGCTATGGCCAAGATCAGCCTGATCTGCCCTAAATCCTTAGCCACTACCTTTCCATTTTGTGCCTACGAATATGACAACATGGTCGCAGGCATAACACACTCTGCCTATGGCTAGAGCCTGGTTTCGTCAGTTATCTACCTACGACCAGAATAGAAAACCCTAATTTTTTGCGTGAGCTTCGAACCTGTGATTTCAGACCATGCGCGAACTCTTTCTGTCGAACCTACGTGAGACAAAACAAAATGGATGAACCAAAACAAAGAATGAAAATAGAAGATCGCTTGAGAAAGTGTAAGAATGAGCTTGAGGTCACTTCTCTTTATAGCTTTCGAGTGGATCCGCGTGGGGTTAAGGCTGACTTAACCAATTTCACATGTGCTTAGGTCGACCCATTCCATTACACATTAACAAATAAACTAATTCAAAATTTAACTTTCGTTTAACCGATTGGGGCAATCTATAAGTCGATTTTGGTCCTATAGAAAAGAGGAATCTAATGAAATTATGATATTGACCATACAATTTTTTCAAAGTTGAATTTGACCGTAGTTGCATAATTTTAACAGACCATACATTATATCACATTTAAGTGTCATTGTCGTAGTATAAAAAAGATCTCTAAATAATGATTAGTCATTGTCATGATGCAACACATTTATATATCTCTCTAACTTTCATCGTATATCAAGGTTCATACATTATGTCTTACTTCCATAAAGAGATTAAGGTTACTAACAAAACATTGTCATACATAATATATGTTATTTTTTTGTAAACTAGCATTGTTATTTACTTTGATAGTTACATTTCTTTGTTAACATGTTGCATTCACCCCAAATAATTTTTCCAATGTACAGATCTATATCATTAACCATCAAAAAATGAAACTATGTGGAACATTATCATCATCATCTAAGCAGTGGAAAATAAATATCAAAGGAAGAGCAGCATGAACACATAGAGACACTGGGATTGGTCTAAGACTAGGGAAAAACCCACTATGGGGAAAACCCTTGGAAAATATTCTTCTTAGATATTCATTGAATGATTAAGCAACAAATTACAATGATCCATGAGTACATATCTTTACAATGCAAAAAACAAATAACATACAAGCACTTAAACCATACCCATACTTTTGCATGAAAGAAACTAAATCTGAGAACTGAAATGCACTGACACTTGTTGTAGCACACTGATGAACACAGTTGATACTGAATGAGGACTGAAAATACATCTGCAATGGAAACAAATAGATCTGATCTACAGATCAACATATCTATAGAAAATTTTGAATAAATGATATATTATTCACTGAGATTCTCCTGATCACACACTATTTTAGCTTCATGCATAATACAGAATCTCTTCTACCATTGATCATCACATGTGAAAATAAAATCAATTGCTACACACTATCAAGCTAGATCTAGAAAAACACATGCTCCAATCTTTTGCCACTTGATAGCCAGCCTCTGATATGTAATCAATGCTATGGGATGGCTCATTAAATAACATAAACCACCTGGCTTGTACTGCGCAATCCTCATGGGCTTCACCAATCACTAGTAGTTGCAAATATGCAACAGTATAGTCACAACTTATAGTTAACCTGCTCTTTCACCTATTTCTGCACTGGTCTCCACTGAAACTGTCCATGCACTGAAGTTAACTAATGCATTCTTTAGTTGATTAATGAGTTTATAATTAGTGAATTAATTAATAATTAATTCACACCACTCATTAATTGTATCACTCTCATTAATTGTATCGATTAGTTTAACCGAATACAAAGTCAACTATGTTTAGATTGATTAAGCGTCCCCAACTCACTAACTTCCTCAAACTCCACCAAACTGCGATACTATGATTCTATTTGGAGAAATGTCATCGTGTAGCTCACTTAACCCCCAGAATAGCGTAGTATACAATAGAATACATGCACATCATGCATGGCAGAAGTGCTCAGAGAATAAGATAATTTTTAGAGTCTAAATATTATTAAGAGCTAATAATATTTGACATATCTATTTTTAGACTGGCAATCTAAAAATAGATTCCGCCCAATATATCTAAAAATATAAGTCCATCTGTTTTTCCTGACTTGACCAACCATCCACAAATAGCATCCTGCAACTCATAGAACATGATCCATATGTCTAAAAATAGACATAGTCTAAAAATAGACTTTGCGCCAAAAATAGCCTGTGGGCCCACTTAGTGAAGGCGAATATTTTCACTAAGCTCATCATATTGTTGCAATCTCAACAATATCTATCATACCAAAACACAGATCTGAAATATCACCAAGTAATCTCAACCCTGAAGTCCTAGCTCTGAATCCAAGAGACTGTCAATGACACTGACGCAACTGTGATAGAATGATTGAATTATGGAAGCATTGCACAATCAAATAAAGGTGATCCAAATCCGATCCTCACAATAACTCTATGAGTTTCAGCCTTAACACGCTCAACCTGTGGCTCTGGGGCTCTGAGCCGCTACCACAACACCCTGTTCTCACGGCTGAGCTTCAGAACAGCTAGATCTGACCTCAGGGATTTGGTTGCACCCTTAACATGATGTGCTAGCAGCTTTGGCACCTTGGACATGTGAACAATACATCTTGTCCGCGGCTCTGCTTCAGCAGGGTCGCTACCAGGGCCTTACCTGCCTGCAGCTCTGCTTCAATAGACCCAGGTCTGGAATGTGCACCAGGCTCTAACCTAATCCACTGTGTGCCATTGTGTGAGCTCCTTCTGTCATACCTGTGCGAGCCAAAACATAGATGAAATAAACGGCTCAATGCAAATCATATATCTCTTGAGCAGGTGTGCAAATGAGTTTGAGGTCGCTCCTATTTATAACTTTGTGAGTGACCGCTTGGGGCTTTGACCGGATCAACATGCGGTTAGGCCAACCCATAAAATATTAAATTAATTCATAGCTTAACTTTTTCTTAACCGATTGGGGCGATCTATAGGTCGATTTTGATCCTCTCGAAAAGAGGAATCTAATTAAATTGCTATCTTAATCATCTGAGCTGTCCACTGTGGAATTTGACCTTAGTTTCAAAAAAACACTCCTTCTCAACTAGGAAGAATTCCACTTTACAATCTTTGCTTCTATTTCTCTACATCATGGAGTCATCACGACTCAACACAATCTGTCGATATATGTTCATCGATCAATATTCCATTTTGATATTCATGCATCATCACGTGTCGTCATTGAAAATCTCTATCACGTAGTCGTCATGTTGTGAACCTTTCTCATTACAAATCATCAAATTACTCTTCATGCTTATTTCTGGTTATCTCTTGATTTTTTCTACTTGTATTTTGAATATTCTCGGATCTAGAAGAAGAATTTTTCACTTGAGGGGAGCTTGGGCTACCACCCTTCATTCATCAGGCTTTCCTCATACAATCTCTGCCATCGGGCTAACCCGCAATATCATCATTGGAGAGCATATCAACGGGGAGTACATCTCAACCTATAACCAAATCGGGGAGCACATCATGACCCGAAACCTCATGGGGGAGCTATACATCTACAACCCCATATCTAGCAATAGGGTATCCAATCACGCAGGGGAGATCATCTTGACCTTGAAATTACATCAGGGAATGTGCTCTCAACCTGGAACCGCATAGAGTTATCACAACTCATCATATTTCGTATTGATCTTCCCATCGATGACCCTGAATACTCATGTGGTAGAACACCCGCATCATAATCCTCTTAGGTTTTACACCCCAAGTACACTCTCAACTCGTTGGCAAAACGACGAGTGTTATTCCCGACAAGCCGACCCAGCTTGTGGGTATGATGCCAACTCGGTTATACTATGAAAATACCAAATAACGAAGCAACATTCTACGACCCTATGTGGATAGGGGAGAAGCATTCTTAACCCTGGGTAATAGAGAGGTAATATGCCCTATTTTCCAGAGTTACCTCAACCCCAGGAGCCCTCTATCTCAATTCCTCTTTCTGGGAGCTCAAATAGAAAAGAAGAGTTGCCTCAGTGTCCTCGATCAGTGCTGCTCTCATCTGGTACCTGTTGATTCCTATACCTAGAGGACAGCATATCAAGTGTTATGTTAGAACATACATGATCATGTAAATCGCAGCAAGATACCAATAGAAACAAGATACCAAAACCGTCCTCCCTCTCATGGAGGTGTAAAATGCGCATGGATACTATAATCATCCTCCCTCTCACGGAAGTGTCAATCACAAGCCTCATCTTATCTCAAACAGTGTTGTTGTCTCAAATGAATGGAGAACACATAGTCCCAATTATACGTATTTGGGATTCTCTGTCATCATCGTGTATCCATGTCTTATCCAGATCATGCTCGATCAGCTCTCTAACGGAGCTTCATTTCTTTCCTAAAGGTTCTATCTTATTCCTCTTATCCTTAGGAATATGAAAGTAAACTAGGAATCCAAATATTCTCAAATGCCCAACCTTCACCTTTTGTCCAGTGAAATCTTCTTCAAGAATCATATCTTTCAAAATTAGATGAGGATTTCTATTTTGAATATACATAGTTGTTAAGGTTGCTTCTCCCCAAAAGAACATAGAAAAATATTTACTATGCATCATATCCTTGACAAATTCTTCAATAGACCTATTATTTCTTTGTTCCACTCCATTCTATTGAGGATTATATGGGACAAACAGTTCTCTGTTAATCCCAGCTTCTTGCAAAATGTAACAAGTTCCTTTGAGGTTTATTCTCCTCCATTTTCATGTCTAATGATATTGATATTCTTTCATGTCATGATCTACTCTTCATCCTTGAATTCTTGAAACTTAGCAAAGACTTCATCCTTGGTCTTCATGAGATAGATCCACGTCTTACGATAGAATTCATCAATAAAAGTAATATAATATAAAGAACACCCAAGTTTTTTCACTAACATAGGTCCACATACATCAGAAAGAATCAAATCCAAAATTTATTTGGATCTACTATCATTGCTTTGAAAAGACTTCTTGATATTCTTTCCAAGTGCACAACCTTTACATACACCTTTGCGTTATATCTGCAATTCAGGAACACCTAAAACCAATTGATTCAAATCAGGAAATGCTATATAATGAAGGTGGCCATATCTCCTATGCCATATTTCACAAGGATTGATTTCAAGTTGTACTAAAGCTTGACCTCGTTGACCAAAGATTTTATAAAATATTCCTTCACGGATTCCAATAACTTTAACATCATCTATACTAGAGCCCTTGGTCCATACAAGTACTTTTCGATTAGAAAAATCTACTCTATCTCCTTTATCTTCTAATAACAAAATAGAGATTAGATTGTTTCTCAAACCTGGCACATAAAGTACATTTCTCAAATGAACATTGTTACTAGATTCTAGCTCAATGGATTCCTTTCCAATTCCTTTGATTGCATAGTTGTGGTTGTATCCAAACCCTACCCTTTGTATGAATATTCTTTCCATCATGCTCATGATATTTCCATGATCTCTTCTCATATGTATCAATCCTCCACTATCCACAAGCCACATATCATTGTTATTTGCAATGGAACCTATTAGAGAAGAAAAGTAAAGTAAATCTTTGTCACCTTTAGATTTCTTTGGATGTTCATCAACATCCACTATGGAAGCATGTTGTTTTCCTTTTCTCTTTCTATCGTTCTCTCCTTTATGACATTGGCTCATATAGTGACCAAATCTATGACAACGATATCTTTTAATATTTGACATATCCTTCTTTCCTTGTGGAGCAGGTCTTCCTTTTGGTTTTCTATTTTGGAAACCAAACTTCTTCTTTCGCCATTTTTCCTTTTGAAACATGTTGCAAATGCTTGAGAGTATTATTCCTTTATATCTCTTGACATAAGCCTCAATTCCTATGATCACAAGTGGTCCATAGTTCTTCAAAAGAGGGAACTTCCGTCTTGCTACTCTTACCAATTGCAAGTGCATCCCATGATCTAGGTAATCCATTAACTGTTGTAGTCACAAGTTCATTCTCAGAGATGACTTCTTCAATTGCTTGAATTTGGTCTCTTATTTGAGAGATTTTTATGAAATACAAGGCCACAGTTTCATCACTTATCATCCTTAAATCATGAAGCTCATTATTTAAACTCATGACTTGACCAATGTTGTTGACTCTAAATAGTTTGGTTAGGGCATCATACATTTCCTTTAAAGATTCAAGTTTTGCAATATAGGGGATCAAGTGATCTCTAATGGAATCCACAATAAGACTCATGGAAGTGATTTCATCTTCCTTAAACTTCTCTTTTATTGCATTATATTCTAGTTCTACAACCTTGCCACTCAAAATATCCAAAACTTTGTTCTTTGCAATAATAAGATCAATCCTAGTTTTGCAAGCTCTGAAATTTGAGAACCCTTCTAAATTTTTCTTTGATTTCATAGAAGAAGCTATGGAAGTAGATCAATAAGAAGGACCCAACGATAGTGATCTCAATGTAGGGTTTTCTAAAGAGTGATATCAATATCCCTTCCTTCACCAAAGCTCTGATACCATGTTGATTTTTCTAGTGAAATAGTCTATACAAGCACAATATTTTTGAAAACTGATAACTACTTATAATGATGTTGATCTTATTTTAATTTTTCTGGTATATCATTAAGCAGTTATACTTCATAAATTCAACCATATAAAAGTAGTTGAGATCACAATGCATAATTAGAGCACAATATTTACCCTAGGAAACCCTCTAAGGGGAAAAACCAAACAACCTTTTTAATAGAGAAATTATTTTGTTCAACAAGAGACACACCTATACCTCTAGTCAACAATTAGGTCAAACTGACATTCAATAATTTTATGGTCAAACCTATTATTCACCCTCCAATTCAATCCTTCAACAACTCGTCATTATTATCTGCCTTAGGCCGAATTTAGGCCTCCTAAAAACTCCTAGAATCCATAATTTTAGCCCCCTAAAACTGCCTAGAAATTTTGAACCCTGCATCTGCAACTGCCCAGAAAAAGTGAGAATTGGAGAGAGAGGTTCCTTCCACACATGTGAGCTAGATAGTGAGAGAAAGAGATGAATTTCTTCCTCCTTGTCCTTCTTTCCCATCACTTGGATTCCCAGAATATTCTTGATGGAGAGAGATTGAATTTTTTTTTCCTTTGTGCAAGAGGTCAAAAGCTTATATATAGTGATATGTTGGGTCAAATGGGTGTTTCCTTTGCCTGGGCCAACTTGACTATATTTGGAGTCAAATTCTCAACTTCAAAAATCCAAATTTTCTTCTTGTAAAAATTCAAATGGACATGACTCAAAAGTATATTTTTATTTTGACTCTAGCATGAATAACATGTTTTACAATAATTAATATAAATACATCAAGGTCCAAAATATACATTATGAAGAGCGACCATAGTTACAAATTCAACACTGCAAATGCTTCTTCACCTCACATGATTCTATAATAGACTGCATGTATAGCTCAATGTTTGGCAATGGGGAGTCCGAAAATTGTTGAATCTTGTGTTCCACTTCCCTCTTGGGTGGTAGCCATTTAGGCTCCTGGAACACATCTATGTATGCTTGTAGAAATTCCTCTAGTTGTTGTTTTTATTTCTTAATATACCCCTCCAGGGATGACTTTACTCTCATTGACTCTTCTACAAACTGATTTTCTTTTAATAATATCAAAACATACTTCTTATTGGAACTGATGAGTTTCATGGCTTGGTTGGCACTTACCAGTAAAATTTGGACTTTCCCTTATGCCCGTTGATGGTGAAGGATTTTCCATCCTTGATAAGGTGGTATTGGTTGGCTCTCTGCGAAAAAATTGTATCTTGTATGTACACATAAGGACTTCCAAACACCACTCCACATACATCAAGGTGAACTACATATAGCTCTACTTCATCAATAAATTCAACGTTGATAGAAAACCTAACTTTGCACTATTCGATTGCGTTTATTTTTTCATCCTTATTTACCCATCCCAATGGATATGGGCTTGGATGATCATGAACTTCCAATCCCAATTTGTTGACCAACTCTACTGCAAGGAGATTTCTCTGTGATCCTGACTCGAACAGAGCATCAATATTTTTCTTCTTGACATGTATCTTTATATGGAAGAGTCTAGTATTTTTGTTCTCCCTATTGTTGAAGACTACTTAAATTCACCTCAGGTTGAATTAATGTAAAAATGTTCTTCTTTTCCACGTATGAGTTTCTTTCAACCTGGTTGTTCAAATCAATGACCATTAGGCTCTTCTTCTTTGCATCTTTATTTTTGTTCTTTGGGTTAGGTTGTGGATGCAATTTCTAGCAGTTCTCCTTTGTATGACCATCAATGTTACAGTGGATGTTGTAATTTTTGGGATCTTTGGATTGTTGTGTTGTGGCTACTGCATTTTTATCTTTTCCCCCTTTCTACTTCTTCTTCCCTTCCTTAGAATCATCTGGGGGCTCCTTCTACTTTGGCCCACTATATTTCCCTTTATGATGGCCTATGTTCTACATATATTATGCATGTACACAAGCCTCCTCCAACATCCTAAGTTTATGGATGTATCATAAGGGAGAAATTGTGGTGGGATGAGTTACCCCTTTCCTCAAGGTAATTTTTCCACTCCTTTGGTGCACCTTTTGGTGCATAAATTAGGATCCCAAGCTTTCTTTTATATCTTTTTGATGCCCCTTTAGGATGTATCAATTCCCCACGTTGGAACTTTCAATATTTTCTTTATTTAGATGAAAAATTAAATGTTTGACAAACTAGGTGATGGTTAATGAGGGGGTTAGAGCTCATGCTAGGCTTTTTCCCATGCGCTAAATAATTTCTTATCCATATTTTTCATTTTACATTTTCTTTCATTGTGGCTTTACATGCCTTTAACTTTTTTTTAGTTGCATAAACCTCGAAGTCCAAGTTTCTAGGCCCTGACTCAAGGTTGTGGATGAAAGGCGCCAATCCCAATAATTGATGACTACAAACCCAGAGAATGGAGATGGATAACAAGGAGATATGGATAGTGGTAAGTATGGATTATTGTAGACATGCTACACCAATTATTACTTCCCCAATATTGCCCTTCCTAAACCCTAAGGCCTTATAAGAGGTCTCGTTATACTTGAATCAAATATTATCCTCCTAGGTGAAGTGTGGGAATAAGAATATAATTGAGAGGAATTACTTTGTACATGGAATTACTCCATATGAATCCTGGTATGGTATTAATCCTTTAGTAAACCATATTTTTGTTTTTGTCTCCACTTGTGATGCCTTAGTTCCTTAAAAAAAAAAAAAAAAAAATCAGGAATTCAAATTGGATTGAGAAAGACTTAGCCCCTAATATGAATATTCATAGTTATATTTATCTTCTCCAAATGATGATTCTTAAACACAGAACATACTAAAATAATGATTCATTTTTCATATTCTAGATATAATTATTGTTATTATTATGTTAATTTGTTATGTAAGGAAGGTTTACTCTAAGTGAGAGAAATATGCTTGAGATATTTTTGGAGAGATTGTTGGAGTGATTCTTGAGAGATTATAGGATATGATATATTATCGAGACATATCCTCTGATGTATAAATATTTTTTTTTTTTTTAAGGAAATAGTTTGATTTGGGTGTGCATTATTGTTAAATATTTCTTTTGTAATGTTAATTTTCTAGTGTATTTCTTCATTTTCTATTACATCGCTGGAGACATTTTGTGAGTTTGGATTTTGTGGAGTGTTATTTTATTTGTGGAGAAGCCATTGTTGTTTGACCTACGTGAATTGGAGAACATTTGCATAAAGAGTTGTAGTGGCCAGCGCAGAATTGTGGCAAAGGTGAGAGTCGGCCAGGAACCGTGTAAAGAACCCGACTTTGAGTGTGGAGCATGGAGCGAAAGTGTGAAGTAGAGTGACCAGCGTAGCATGGAGACTTATGGCCTATGTGTTGGAGAATACTTGATTTGTATTAAAGAACCGAGTTGAAGATACAAAGAGGTGAGGAAGATGAACAATGTGTGAATGGACAACAAAACAAAGGATAAAAAAGTGCATTGGTGTATTGAGTTGAAATATAGATAGTTTTCGTCAGTACTAGGTGAATTTCCAAGAGTTGTAATCATCAATTCGCAAACATGACATTGTTGTAGTAGACGGGACGTACGTTCTAGAAGGTGATCGAGATAAGAAATATTTGTTGTAGGAGAGTATGAATTATCCATCATTGCAATGGCTAAATGTTGGATCATTGTGCAAAGGACGTGGTTGCAATAGTTGTTGTGACAAGTGAATTTTGTTCATATTTTTCAATTCTGAGTTTTCAAATTTTCTTTAATCATAATTTTCTAATTCTAGTGGGTTTTTTCATGCTTCATTAAGTTTCCTGGCAAAATTTTGTTTCTTGTTGGTGCCATAATGCCCAGATTTTAGCACCCATTCAACAGTTTTTTTATTAGAGTCTATAATTTCTTGCACTTTGGAGGTCGAGTCGCATATCGATTTGGGAGGTGACTCACTGTTGTAGAGGGTGCTCATCAAGTCTATCAAGCAATTGTGGATATCATCGCTTTTTGGTAGCGTTCAAGTTTTTTAAAGAAGTGTATTTGTAGTGTCCTTTGGTCATATTAGAATTTGTTAGGTCCCTATATTACTAGTATAGTCCCTTATTTTTTTTAGTGTAACCCACTTATTGTTATTATTGTACCCTTGTAACCCCCATATTGTTATTATTGTGCCCTTAAATTATTATTGTTAGGTCGGCTAAGATTACATTGTGGCCCCACTAGGATTACATTTAATGCCATGGTTTCCTATATAGAAAGGAGGTTTTGTAATTTGGAATCATCCAAATTTTTCATTCATGTAATGTATTGGATTTGCCCCCCTCGAAGTGGCTTATTTCTAAGGTGTTGATATCTCTTTTCGTCTCTTTTCAGACTGGTTCCACAACATTTAGTATCGGAAGCTTTGAGATTCTAGGGTTTCGCTACTCAAACATGTCAACGTAGATTTTATTTATAGCTTTTTCTATGAAGGTTGAGAATATGAAATTTTTATAGTACGAAGCCAAAATCCTGAGGAACATCATCAAAAAAATTTAGAGCTTGGTTCACAATATTTTCAGAGATATGATCTGTGAAATTTAGGTCATTTTGCAGGCTCCTGAATTTAAACTAAACAGGTCATCGTGGTATTTTCATAATAAATTTTTTTCTACGAAGGTTCAGAAGCTGAAATGTTTAGAGTGCAAAGCCACAAGCTTGAGGAAAATTGTCAAAAAATTTCAGATATTGGTTCGCAATATTTTCGGAGATATGATCTATGGAAGTTAGGGCTTTTTTAGGCTTCTGAATTTCATCTCAAAGAGGTGATCGTGGGAAAATCTTCATAGCTCTCTCTCTGAGCATCGGATTGAATGTTGTAAAAAGTGGCCGCAAGTGCACGAAATGTAGTTTTTGGTCTATCAATTTCAGAGCCAAATGAGGAAACAGTGACACGTGGCAAGTCATACAAGTTTTCTCTACTGAACCAGTCCAAAATTGGGTCATTGTGGGAGATTGGACATAACTTTGCCTTGAAGAATCCAAATCAGATCAGACCTGTGGCATTTGAAAGAAGCTTCAGAGGGCTACTACAGGGCTGAATTTCGGATATTGAGGATCCGCAATTATAGAGATAATTCAATTTCAATATCGAGCTCCTCAAAAGCAAGTAAAAGGTGTGTATTTTTTTTCCGAATTGCATAAGTCTTGTTTGAAGAATCAAGTTGAATTGATTCCAAGGGCATATTGTAGAATAGATATCAGTATTGGATTCTAAAATGGCCCCTAAAAAGAATTCAACACCCATTAAGCCTTTAGAAATCTCTACTATGACTCATGAAGACGAAGAATGGCAACATGACATATCAAAATTACAAGAGCAAGTGCAACAAATTTCGCTCTTGCAAAGAGCAACAAAAAATGACATGGAATTTTTGAAGAAAGGCATGGAAACTAATATGGATGATTTGAAGAAAGGCGTGGAATCTAATATGGATGGTTTGAATAATGGCATGGAATCTAAGATCGATGGCATGGAATCTAAGATGGATGACATGGAAGCTAAGATCGATGAGAAAATGGAAAACATGAAGAATGATCTAAAAGCAGACATGGAAGGTTTGACAAAGTTGATACAAGAAATGTTTCCTAATGGTGAAAATATAGTAGAGGAAACTCATGATGAGAACAGAATAAATGTTAATCGTGATTTCATAAACTATAATGTTGGCGGGAAGAACCACCATATTTCAAAAATGGATATGAGGAAGTTTGATGGAAAGGATCCTGTAACATGGATACTACAGATGGAGCAATATTTTGATCTCCATAACGTGCAAAACACACAAAAGGTACGCATTGCAACTTTACATTTAGAATAAAATACATTTGTATGGTATCAATGGCTTTTCTCCCGTAAAAAAATTGTCACTTGGTCAATTTTTACAGAGGAAATTATAGCACATTATGAGGATACAAAGAGCAACACCTTCTTTAGCCAATTGATAAATCTCAAACAAAAGGGTTTAATGGGGGAGCACATTGAGGACTTCCAAAAATTGAATATAAGGGTAACTGATATTCCAGAGGAACACAGGATTGATATCTTCATAGGTACTTTAAAGGATAACATCCAACATGAAGTTTGCGTTTTGGAACCTGATTCATTGGAGAAGGCATTCAGGTTGGCAAGAAAAATTGAATGTAAAATTATGGCGACAAGGAAGCCTACCACTCACTTCTATAAAGATGGAAGTGTTGCTACTCATAGATTTCCACAACCTACAAGGTTGACACCACAACAATTGGAAGAAAAAAGAGCAAAAGGGCTTTGCTACAGTTGTGATAGAAAATACACTAAAGGTCATAAGTGTGCTGAGAAGAAGTTATTTTACATAGATTGTGAAGAGGAAGAAGAAAATGAACAAGAAGAGGATATACACCAGGAACCAGCCCCAGAAGAGGAAGAAATGAATCCAACCATATCGTGTAATGCACTGGCAGGAATTACCACTCCTCAAACTCTCAAGATAAGAGGACAAATCAAGAAGAGAAAGGTAATAGTGTTGATTGATTCAGGTAGCACCCATAATTTTATTCATTGTAAGGTAGCCAAGGAATTAAATTGTTTCCTATACCCAGCACCAGAATGTCAAGTGATGGTTGCAAATGGAGAACTATAAATTGCTCTAGAAAATGCCATAATATCAAGCTAACCATGGGGGAATATGTATTGACTAGTCCAATGCTTTCCATTCCTATGGGAGGTGCTGATGTTGTACTAGGAGTACAATGGTTACAATCTTTGGGGACGGTAGCTTTTAATTTTCAAGAACATTTCTTGAAATTTTTTTCAGAAGGAAAGGAAGTCGAATTACGGGGTATTGCGGGGAAGCCAGGAAGGATAATAAGCTCTAATGTCATGACAAAGCTTCTAAAGAAAGAACAGCGAGGCGTAATTGCACAATTATGCTCACTAGAAGTTCCAACATCGAAATCATCTATTTCTGCAGATCTCCAACAAGTCTTGGACAATCATTCCAAGGTGTTTGAAACTCCCAAAGGACTCCCACCTATTCGTGATCATGATCATGCTATTAATTTGATTCCAGGAAGTGTTCCTCCAAACATCGGGCCTTATAGATATCCTTACTTCCAAAAGAGCGAAATTGAACGTATGATTGCAGAAATGTTAGAGGCGGGTATAATTCAACCTAGTCAAAGCTCTTTCTCTGCTCCTGTAGTATTGGTACACAAGAAGGATGGATCATGGCGAATGTGTCCGGATTATAGGGAGCTCAATAAGCTCACCATTAAAGAAAAATTTCCCATTCCTGTGATTGATGAATTATTGGATGAATTACATGAAGCAATTTATTTTACCAAGTTGGATCTTCGTTCAGGATATCATCAAATTAGAATGAAGACTGAAGATATTCCAAAAACAACATTTCGAACTCATGAGGTCATTATGAATTTTTGGTCATGCCTTTTGGCCTTACCAATGCACCTTCTACATTTCAAGGGTTGATGAATTCCATTTTCAAACCCTTCCTTAGAAAATTTGTGCTAGTAATTTTTGATGATATACTAATCTACAACAGGTCTTGGAAGGATCATGTTGAACATGTTGACAGGGTGCTCAAACTATTGCAGGAGAAACAATTATATGCAAAAAAATCCAAATGTTTCTTTGGAGTACAAGAGGTGGAATATCTGGGTCATATTGTATCTCACGAGGGTGTTAAAGTGGACCTAACAAAATTAAAGCCATTAAGGAATGGAAAGTTCCCACAACCATAAAGCAGTTGCGAGGATTTCTCGGGTTAACAGGGTATTATCGCAAGTTTGTTAAGAATTATGGGAGAATAGCAGCACCTCTAACAACATTATTGAAGAAAGATGCATTTTCATGGACTCCTGAAGCAACTAAGGCCTTCGAACATCTTAAAGAGGCAATGTGCCTAGCACCGGTCTTAGCTACGCCAGACTTCACAAAAACCTTTATTGTGGAATGTGATGCCTCAGGAAATGGAATTGGTGCAGTTTTAATGCAGGAAGGAAGACCCATTGCTTTTGAAAGTCGTCCAATCAAAGGAAAGTATTTACAAAAACCTATCTATGAGAAGGAAATGTTAGCAATACTGCATGCACTAAAGAAATGGCGAACTTACCTAATGGGAAGACACTTCAAGGTAAAAACTGATCATGATAGTCTTAAACACTTTTTGGAACAAAGACTATCTTCAGAAGAGTAGCAAAAATGGGTCACAAAGATGTTGATTTATGACTTTGAAATAATCTACAAAAAATGGAAGCTTAATGTTGTTGCAGATGCACTCTCAAGAAAGAATGAAGAGGTGGAAGCATTGCTTTGTGCCATTTCTATTATCCAACCAGATTGGATAACCGAAGCAAGAGATGAATGGAAGAAGAACAAAGATGTATGGACACTCATTCAAAAGTTGCAGCAAGATCCTAGTACATATGATACATTTAGTTGGAAAAATGATTCCTTATGGTACAAATATCGCTTATATCTTTGTAAGAATTCCCAACTAAAACAAAATATTCTTCCGGAATTGCACACTTCTCCTTTAGGAGGACACTCAGGATTTTTAAAAACTTACCACAGGGTGAAGAAAGAATTTTTTTGGGATGGCCTTAAATCTGATATTCAAAATTTTGTGGCGAAATGTTTGGTTTGCCAGCAGAATAAAGTGGAAACAATTAAGACCCCGGGACTTCTACAACCTTTATCCATTCCAAGTCAACGTTGGGAGGAGATTTCAATGGATTTTATCACAGGTTTACCTAAGTCCGAAGGAAAGAGTGTCATCCTGGTGGTAGTTGATAGACTTACCAAGTATGCACACTTTTGTGCATTATCTCATCCATTTAAAGCAAGTACAGTTGCTACTACATTTATGGACAGAATTCAAAAGCTACATGGAAGCCCAAGGTTTATTGTGAGCGACAAAGATCCCATTTTTACTGGAAATTTTTGGACGGAGTTATTTTCTTGTTTGGGTACTCAATTAGCTCATAGCTCATCTTATCATCCTCAATCTGATGGTCAAACTGAGATAGTAAATAAATATTTGGAAGGATATCTTCGTTGTTTTGTATCTGATAAAAAAACACAATGGGTCAAGTGGTTACCTCTTGCTGAATGGTGGTATAACACTTCCTTCCATACTGCAGCAAAAATGACCCCATTTATGGCACTTTATGGATATCATCCACCATCCATCACATCATATTTAGGAGAAAATTCGAAGGTTCAAGCAGTGGAAGATCACATCGAGCATCAACAAGCAGTTTTCCAACTCTTAAAGGATAACCTGAATTTGGCACAAAACTGAATGAAACAACAGGCAGATCAACATCGCAGTGAGAGAAGTTTTGATGTAGGAGATTGGGTATTTTTACGGCTACAACCATACAAACAAATGTCCCTCAAGCAAGCTAAGAAGGATAATAAATTATCGCCAAAGTACTATGGTCCTTACAAGGTGGTGCAAAAGATTGGTACTATGGCATACAAATTGGAGCTTCCTGCTTCTTCGCGAGTACATCCAGTTTTCCATGTTTCATGCTTAAAGAAGGTTATAGGTGAAAATATTCCAGTTCAAACAATATTGCCAGAACTTCATGAGGAAGGAAAAATCATATTGGAACTTTGAGGTGATCACTGAAGCAGACACAAGCAACTACGGAAGATGATGAATTTCTGAAGTATCTCTCCTATTAGTAGAAGGCTTTTGAATATTCTACATGGGAGGATGAAATTTTATACAAGCTGCCAGGCTACTCAAGCGTAGAGATGCTTTTTAAGGAGAGGGGCATGTTAGGTCACCTCATTACGATATTACTAAGTATATTCCCTTATTGTTGTCAAGATGGCCCCTTGTCTTCCATTATTACCCTTGTAATACGTATTATTATTGTGCCACATAAATTATTAATAGTTAGGTGAAACAGGATGCATTTAGCATTTAATAGGATTATTTGTAATGATGGAATATATATATAGAAAGGAGGTTTTGTAATTTGAATCATCCAAGAATTGTTCATTCATGTAATGTATTGGAGGTTTCCCCCTCGAAGTGGCTTATTTCTAAGGCGTTGATATCTCTTTTCTTCTCTTTTTGGAGTTGATTTCACAACAAAATTATACATTATTTATTCATTCACTTGTAATAGTAAAGTGTGTTAAAGGGTGAATGGCACACTACTTTATTTGTAAAAGATGCTTTATAAAATTGTAAAAATGAAATTATCACTTTTTAATGAAGGGGGATATAAGAATATTTGTTTGTAATTTTTGAAATAATGAAGGGAGATATAAGATGTAATTTTTAAAAAAATTGACTTTTTTTAATCTCTTTGTACTCTCCCAATTAATAAAAGATCATTTTGGTGGTGGTTGAGTCTCGATTTTTGGGACATTGGTTCTCGTCCCAAGAGAAGTGGGACACATTGTGTTTTTTTTGCATATTCCTTTTATATTTATTTTTTTTCTCATGGTGACAAGCAATATGTGTTGCATAAACTTGTTGGCACAAATTATTTGTATTAGAGCAAACACATGCAACCCATATTTATCCCTAAATATTTATTGGAACATGCAATTGATGGATATACTATGCCTTCTCCTGACGAATTCAAAGCATTAAGTAATGATGACAAGAAATCTCTAAAGGAACTTATTGAGAAATATAATGAAGCACTTTCACTTATATGGAGCTCTCTTGGAGAACCTATATTTCCAAGAATCATTGTGGTAGAATCATCCAAGCGAGTATGGGATATCTTAAAAAACACATGTGAAGGTATGGTTGTAGCTAAATTGAAAACATTAAGGAGGAATATTGAAATGCCAATATGCAAAGTAAAGAATCCATTCATGATAAGATCACAAAAATGCAAGATCTTGTTAATGAGATAAGATCATTAGGTGAAGATGTTCTAGAAAGAAGGCTAATTGAGAAGATTTTAAGAAGTGTCATGCCCAAGTTTCAGATGGTCACCACTAGTATTATGGTCTTCAAAGATTTAAACACAATCAAAATTGATGAATTGAGTGGATTCATGCTCGTTGTTGAAGAAAATAAACCAAATAAGGAAGTGGAACATGCTTTTTCTACAAGGCATAGAGGAAGAGGAAGAAGAATAGGTCAATATCAAAATCGAAATTAGAATAGAAACCTATAACAACCACAGAATTATCGAGGAAATTCATCCACTTCAAGACAAAGTGGTAGAATTCCAAGTCAATTTAAAGGAAAAAGCAGAGGATGATTCATGAAAGAGGAAGAGATAGATCTAGAGAAAGACAAGGTCCATAATGTCATTATTGTCATAAATTTGGTCATATTGAAAGAGATTTTTATGCAAAAATATGAGATATGGAACATAAAGGTGCCAATACAATTGTTGAAGAAACTACAAATGAGAAGTTATTCATCTCAAATTTGATGGCACATAATGAAGAAAGTGAAGCATGGTATATTGATTCGGGATGTTCAACTTATATGACATCTCATGAGGAGTTGTTTACTAGAATTAATGACAATTGTTCTATTAAATTTATATTTGGTGATGATATTGTTTCTGAAGTGAAAGAGAAAGGCACAATTTCAATACCAGTATTGCATGGAAATAATAATTTAATTGAGTACACTTCGTTGACACCAGCATTGAAGAAGAATCTACTTTCTGTAGGACAGATGATGGAGAAAAACTAAAAGTTATTATTTAATAATAACGAGTTCTTGATCATGGATAAATTGAATTGAAATGCAGTTGTAGCAAGAGGTGAAATTATTGAAGATGTAATTTTCAAGATTTCCTTTGATTCATGTAACTCACAATGTTTGAATGTTACAGAAGAGATGAATAGCATACTTTGGCATTTAAGGATGGGACATCTGAATTTTCAAAGTTTGGTGTTGCTAAGGAAGAAAAACATGGTGAATGGTCTTCCTTATATCAAGTTGGATGATGAAGTATGTGAAGGGTGTGTTTTTGGGAAGCAACACAAGGAGAATTTCTCAAATAGAACATAGAAGGCTAGAGAACATCTAGCGTTGGTGCATTCATATTTGTGTGGTTCAATGGATACCATGCCTTTTGGAAAGGCATATTTTTTTCTTACTTTCATTGATGATTATGCAAGGAATACTTGGGTGTATTTTTTATAGGAGAAGACTGAAGTATTTTCTCATTTTGTTGATTTTAAGGCTTTAGTTGAAAATCAAAGTGGTTTGAAAATTATCATGCTCATAATAGATAATGAGGGAGAATATAATTCAAATAAGTTTTTGAATTATTGCAGGAAGAATGGAATAAAGTGAGAGTTTACCAATTCAGACTCTCCTCAACAAAGTGGAGTCGCAGAGAGGAAAAACAGGACCATAGTTTATATGGCTCAGAGCATGTTAAAATCAAAGTCTCTTGGAAATCAATTTTGGGCCAAAGCAGTACATACAAAAATATACACTCTTAATAGATGTCCTATGAGAGAAATGTTTAAATTGACTCTAAAAGAAGCATGGTCGGGATATAATCCAAGTGTTTCACATATGAAAATTTTTTGTTGTATTGCATATGCACATGTTCCTAAGGAAAAGAGGAGAAAATTTGATTATAAAAGTGTGAAGTGTGTATTTATTGGATACAATATTGAGACAAGAAATATTGATACTCAAGAAAACAAAGTGATAATACAAATATTTTGTGTTTGCTAAACAAGGAATATATCAGCCTGAACATATACAATTTGATTTGAGGAAATATGCAGTGGATGTTGGTGATGAATCAAATTTTAGGTCAACAAAAATAGATGAAGTCAAGAAGAATCCTAATTAGCTTGAAAGGGGTCATTCATAAAGCAGTATGTTGGATATAAATTTTGAAAGAAGTATTACTATATCCAAAAGTTCTCTAGTGAATTATGCACTTATGGCACAAGTAATGAAAATGGATGAACCATAGAATTATGTAAAAGCAACAAGAAAGAAAGAATGGAATAAAGATATGGAAGTAGAATTGAATGCCTTGGTGAAATATATTGCATTGGAATTGATCATATTACCAAAAGGAAAATATGTAATTGGCACTAAATGTGATTATAAAACAAAATAAAGTAGATGGCACAATTGATAAGTATAGGCTCATTTTTTTGCAAAAGGCTATGCATAGAGGGAAGGAATTGATTATACTGAGACATTTGCTCCACTAGAAAATTTGGATACATGACATGGATGGTTCTTGCATTAGTTTCTTAGTACAAATGGACAATTTTTCATATGGATGTTAAATCAACTTTTTTGAATGGTTATCTGGATGAAGAAATTTATGTCGAGCATCCTTAGGGTTTTGAGGTTCCAGGAAAAGAAGATTGTGTTAATAAGTTGAAGAAGGCCTTGTATAGTCTCAAACAAGTTCCAAGGGCATGGTATTAAATAATTTATAAGTATTTTTAGGACCATGGATTAGTTAAAATATTATCTCAACCCAATCTCTGTATCTTTCAGTCAAGACAAAAAATTCTGATAGTTTTCTTATATGTTGATGATATGATATACATAGGGAACAATGTTGAACTATTTCAAATATTTAGGTCACATATGATTGCTGAGTTTGAGATGAAATATCTTGGTGAGTTGCATTATTTCTTGGGTATTGAATTTTGGTAGAAATAAGATAGTATTGTCATGTCACAAGCCAAGTATACTTGGGATATTTTGAATAAGTTCATAATGTTGAGTTGTGAGCTAGCAACAACTCCTTTAGAAGTTGGGTTGAAGTTATATGAACATAATGTATCCAATTAAGTTGATGTTACTTTGTATCATCAATTGGTTGGAATTTTGATCTACTTAACTACAACTTGACTAGATATATCTTATGCAGTCATTATGGTATCGAGATTCATGTCAGACCCCATGGAATTGCATTGGAAATAAGCTAAGAGAATTTTGACATATCTATGTAGTATAGTTGGTTATGGTTTCATATACAGATCTATAGAAGATTTTAGGTTGATTGGTTATACAGATTCATATTGAGCAGGTTGCATGGATGACAAGAAATCAACTTTAGGGTATTCATTCAGCACGAGTTCAACGACAATTGCTTGGAGTACTAAAAACAAACCTATAGTTTCTCTCTCCATAGCATAAGTAAGTTATAAAGCAACAGCAGCAGCATCATGTGAAGTAGTTTGGTTGAGACGAATTCTAAAGGATCTATATGAGCAGCAATAGCAACCCACTCAATTGGTTTTTGATAGTAAAAATGTTATTAAAATGACCAAGAATCCAATTTTTCATAATAAGACGAAGATATTGATGTTCAGTAATATATTATTCGAGATTTGGTTCAGCAAGGTGTGATCGAAATCAAGTATTACATAACAGAAGATCGGGTAGCATATATATTCACCAAAGCACTAAGGAAAAGTTTTGTGAATTCGGAGATGATCTTGGAATATTTCGAAATGATCATTATGGGGGGAGAAATGTTGGAATAATGATTTGTCATATTCTAGGTAAAATTGTTGTTATTATTATTGTTAATTTTTTATGTAATGAAGGTTTAATTTCAGTGAGAGAAATATGCCTAAGATGTTTGTGAAGAGATTTTTGGAGTGATTGTTGATAGATTATAGGAGATGATAAATTTCCCAAACATATCTCATGTATAAATACATTTACTTACTAATTAAATAGTTTGAGTTGGGTGTGCATTATTGTTAAATATTTATTTTGCTGGTGTATTCTTTAGGGCGAATCTACTACAGTAACTTCACTGTAGGAACAACATAGCAAACCAAAATGGTTCACTCAATTACTAAAATATGTTCACGAAGGTTTGAAAAATAAAACAAGGGCTATATGTTCAACTCAATCAAATTTTTCCGTAGTCACTCGTGATTCCATTAAACCTGCAACTTTTATAGAAATGATGAAGCATAAATAATGGCAACAAGCCATGGTGGATGAATATGACTTGGTAATTGCAAATGGAACATGGGAACTTGTAGATTATCCAATAAATGTTAAACCCATTGGCTACAAAATAGGTTTACTAAATTAAGTATAAATAAAATGGTGAAGTAGATAAATATAAAGAAAGACTTGTGGCTAAAGGATTTTCTCAAAAAAAAATGGATTAACTATGAAAAAACACTTTCCCCAACAAAAAAGTGGAACACAATAAGAATGGTGATAAATTTAGCTACACAATACGATTGGACACTTCAACAAAAGGATGTGAAAAGTACCTTTCTTAATGGTGGTTTAAAAGAAGAATTATGTATGACTCAAACCCTAGGATTTGTAGTTGAAGGGAAGGAGCATAATGTTTGTAAACTCATCAAAGCTTTATATGGCTTCAAATAGGCACCCAAAGCATGGTATTCCAATAAAATAATACCTTGGGCACATTGGTTTTCATCATAATGAGTTCGGTGATACTCTTTATTTTAGCATGAAATGTCAAAACTTGGTCGTCATTGTTCTTTATGTTGATGAATTAATCATTACAAGCAAACATTAAGATCACATAAAGCAGGTGATATAGGAACTTCAAAAGGGATTAAAAATGACAGACTTGGGGCCACTTTGGTACTATCTTGGAGTAGAAGTTTCACATCAATATTAGCAAATATTCCTTATTCAAATTGTTCAAGAAGTTTGGCATGGCAGACCATACACCCTCTCTTCCTCCCATGGAGAAAAACCTCAAACTTTCAAAATTTGAAAGGGGTGGGGGGGTTGGGGGTGCGATGTAGAAATTAATGTGTAGATTCTAAATTGCTCATTAAATTTACTAAATAACAACGCAAGAATCTACTCTACTAATTTTTGGAAGTTAATTCGCGATCGAGACAACATAACATCAACATGCAATAACTGACATAAAAAATGCACAGATATTTATCTAGGGGAAATAAATTGCTCAAAACCCTGTACTATCAGTATTGCATTAATAAAATAATAGAGATGAAATACAATGATTTCTCAAGCCTAAGCATACCCTGCAAGTGTATAGTCTATCTCTTTTCCTGATTAACTGAAATTGGCCAATACTTAGCCAATTTTTCAAGCCTCCAAGATCATATTTCCTTGTGTTCTTCCTTGAGTAATTAGCCCCTATTTGTTTAGGGAAATTACTCAATTGGATTGCACAATTCCTATGGGCCCATCCTCTGACTGCATGCACCACCCGTACACACGGGACCAGTCTACAACTAATATTACACTGCCTTGGAATCTCCATCTCAACTAGGTAACTCGAATTATCTGCATGCAATAGTTTTTTTGGGTTGATTGATTAGTTATCTATATGACCACTAAGTGTGATTGAAGTTACATTGCACACCTTAACCTTCCACTAGTTTCTCCAATAGTTGGAACTAGTTTAACTGACAATAACTCAAATTAACTTAAATACATTGCTACAAATTAGCAATCAATCATATTGAACTAAACTAAAGATTCCCCAAATTGAATTAAATGAGTTAACTGAGTGACAAGATCCATGTCACCTCAGTTAACTACCTCCAAGATTTTGTTGATGTGGAAATTCATTTTTTCTCTAGTTTGACCAAGGCAAGGTCAAACTAATATTTTCTTGTTGCATTTTCAACACTCCCTCTTAGCAAGAAAGGGATTATCTACCACCCCAATCCTACCTCTATGGAACTCGAATTTTCCTCTTGACAAGGCCTTTGTCAAAATGTCTACATCTTGTTCCTCTGTCGGAATGTACTACAACAACATGAGTTGCCTCTGCACGCAATTTCGAAGATGGTGATACTGAATATATATATGTTTGGAGTGATCATGAAAGATAGGATTTTCAGAGAGCTTGATGCAACTCTTATTATCACAATAAATCACAGTAGGATCCATTATCTAACCAATTAACCCAACAATAATCTTTCTCATCCAGATTCCTCACATGTTTCTTGACTAGCAACCATGTACTCTACTTCTGCTAAGTTGAGTGCCATAGATCTTTGCTTCTTGTTGTACCAAGAAATTGTTGTTGACCCAACACTAAAAATTCCTCGTGATGTGATTTTCTGGTCTGATGGACTCCCCGCCCATTCTGCATCTATGAAGCCACATATCTTCACTCCCTTTTTCTATATGTACCATAGTCCAAATTGAGTAGTGCATATGAGGTATCATAGAACATGCTTAGCATCCCTCTAAAATAATTTGGTCGGTCAAACCATAGCTTGGCTCAACTGGTTGACTGCATAGCACATGTCTGGCCATGTGTTCACAAGATACATCAGTTAACCCACCAATTGCATGTAAACAGTAGCATCAACTTCCTTACCTAAATTGGCATCCTCCTTCCTTCGTTTCATTGCTATATGTGTCTCCATGGGCTTGCAATTTTGCATGCAGTATCTCGTTGGCATACTTTCCCTAAGATACAAACATTTCCCCTTATCCTTTCCATACTTCCAATCTGAGGAAATATTGCATGAGACCCATTTCCTTCATTTCAAACTCTCTTGCAATGTCCTCCTTGCAATATTTGATCAGTTGTTCATCACCAGTTAAAATTAAATCATCAATATATAATACAATAATAAACAATTTACCTTCTACCAAAACATGATAGAGGTTTACATCCGCTTCACTTTTCTTGAATCACAAACTAGTGATATAGCTATCGGTCTTGGTGTAGCAAGCATGGGGTTCTTGTTGGAAATATTTTCATTGATGGCAAAGAAGGTAGTAGATGCAGAGACAGGCAAAGAATAGCAGCAGAAGACAGCAGGTAATATTTACAGAGAACAGTTGAGGCAGAGGTCGAGCAGCAGAGGCAGAGGCAACAAATACAGAGGAAGAGATGAAACGGTCATGCAATAGAGGCAGAGCCGTTATCGCAGAAAGGCAGAGACAGAGGTAGAGCCGTTATTCCGAGAATCGTAACACAAGCCGGAGGATACATAAACACAATTCCGGGAATCGTAACCCAGGCGGGAGGATACATAATATTCTGGGTATCTTAACCCAAGCGGCAAAGTATATATATAAACCTTATTCCGAGAATCATTACCCAGCTGAAGGTTACACCAAAGGCGGAAGTGGAAGCATATATATATGCAGTGCTTTATATAAGTATAGCGCCTTTTAAACAAAGAACCAAAGGTTCTATCAAAGGAAAAGCCTTATATGGTGGGACCCTCATCAATCACATCAGAAAAAGTTGGCAGCGGATCACATGCAACTAAAAGTTGCGATTACGATTGAGATCCGGACCCGATGGGCATACAAACTACAATTCATATTTATTTGAGTTTCGGTAAACAGTGATTGATCGCATCGGAGCATCAGAGTATAAGTATATCGAAACATGCAACTGAAAATTGCGATTGCGATTGAGATCCAGACCCGATGGGCATATAAACTACAATTCATATTTTTTTGAGTTCCGGTAAATAGTGATTAATCGCATCGGAGAAAGAGCAAAGTATATGCATATGCGCAGTGCACTATATACGAAGTACCATAAGGTGGGATCCCTCTATAGAAAATTCCAAGAATCATTACCCTGGCTAAAGGTTACATTAAAGCGGAAGCATAAAGCTTATATATATATATATATATATATATATATATATATATATATATATATATATATATATATATATATATATATATATATATATATATATACAGCACGGTACAGATGTTGTGCTTTATTTTCAAAGGCTCAAAGCTTATATATATATATATATGGAGCACTTTATGGACAAGGGACCAAGGGTATAATCCAAAGCATATGTATTATATCTTTTGGCGCGAGATCAAAAGAACCAAAGGTTTTAACACTTGGCTTTAAAACAAACAAATTTCTATATGGTGGGACCCTCATCCAATCGCATCGGAGAAAGTTTGCAAGCGGAACATGTTAACAAAGATTTGTGATTGCGATGAAAGACCGGACCCGATGGGTTTATAAACCATGACTGATATATGTTTGAAGTTACGTCATAACAGTAAATCATTGGAATCAGAGCTTCGGAGTATAGGAATATCTCGGAGTAATCGCATCAGTGGTCAATCGCATCGGAGTAAAAGCAGGACATCGGAACATACTACTGAAAGTTGCAATTGCGATTAATCGCATCGGAACTATTACAATCGGAAGTATTCTTAAAGGGATTCATCGCATCGAATCGAATAGGAGGCAGCTCATCGCATCGGCGGATAGACAAAGATAGACAAGTGGGCCCGAAAGGTTGTTTCCTATGTTAAATGGGTCTATTATTATATCGCCGAGAGTTATTTGAAGGTTTTATAGAAAAGCAAGAATTTTATTGTTGGTTTGTTATATGTTATATAGACCAACATATATTATGTAGAGTTATGATATGGCCTGCTATTCTATGGTATCCTCAACCTTTATTTGAAGGGAAAAGAAGCTTCCATGGTAAGTTATTGTGTTGAATTTTAAACCAAGGGTGGAATATTAACATGGGTAAGATATGTAATGGATGGTGGCCGACAGTATAATGCATTGCACTCATTTGATGAATGATAAGAATCCATTCCATAAAGTGGGCCCTATGTAATGCAGTTTATTATGAAGGTCGAATGTTGATTAGAGTTTGGTTTAAATTATATATGCAGATCTGCCATATATATTTTGGGTTTATAACCATGGCGATATTAAAGCCTCCGCATTCAGTTATTTAAACTGCCAATAAAGGAAACCAAAGCGTTGGAATTTGCCCAGATTTAAAGTCAGCAGCTATATATTGTAAAGCAGCTATATGTATATAGCAGACGCAAAATCAGGGTGAACAGGAATATGCACAGGAATGAACTTGACAGGTGTACATGCGCAGGTGCACAGAGTAGCAGTAAATAGAGTATGCGGAACAGTTTCTTAACAGCAGCAGAAAAAGACAAAACTAGCAAAGCCAAAGCCCAGAAAATGGGCTGAGTGAAATTATTTTTATGTAACCGAAAAGGTGAAATGTAAATGTTTTAATTGATTTATATTGTTTTGATGCATTGTAAAGTCTCCGGAAGAGAACAAATATCCCACTGTAATGATAAATTGGTACCTAAAGTTATATTTTCTGAATGAGCGGATAAAAGAGATGAGAAGGCAGAAGGCAAAGAGACATGGCTGTCCATTTCGAATTCCCAATAGAATACAAACAGCCATGAAGCTATTTTGTATAAAACAGGGTAATATCCAAGGGGAGAGGTGTACGAAAATAGAATGAGAGAAGAAGAGAGTGTGCAACAAAATTGAAGAGAGTTGAAGAAAATAAGAAAGCTGCAAGAGGTTAGAGAGAGAGAGGTTGGAGAATGGGAAATTGAGGCAGAAAAGATAAGAAGAAGGAGGAGCAGAACGAGATACAGAGAATGCAGAAATGAAGCAGTGAGGCAGAGAAGAAGGAGGAGCTGATAGTGAATCTGAGAAGATGCAGAAATGATATAAGGCAGATATGAAGACTGATGCACAGCAGTGAAGATGGTACAGAACAGAGCTGATATCCAAGGTAAATCAACAAGTGTTTTTCCTTTGAAAGAGTAAGGAAGTTGGAGCTTCCACATTAAGTTGTAGCTTGATAAAATGTCAATTGTAGCTGACTGAGGTTGGAGCCTCTTGTAGGTTGGTGCTTGCAGAAAATTGATGGGAGTTGGAGCTTCCTTGCAAGTTGTAGCTTGCAGAATTGAGGTAGGAGCCTCCTGTAGGTCGGTGCCTACAGAAAATTAGTGGTGAGAGGGAGTTGGAGCTTGCCTTTGCATCACAACAATAATAAGATGTGGTTTTCTCCCTTTATGGGTTTCCACTTATATCTGGTGTCTTTGTGCATGATGTTTATGTGTTGATATGGTTTATCTCATCTACTTAATACTTTTTGCTCTCATATTAAATCTGTTGTTACATTATATTAATACTTGTTGCTCACATTCGAAGATTGCTCACATATTAAGTTGATCATGAAATGAAGGTGTAAATAAGTTTTAAGGGAAAAGTTTTAAAATTCCATGAATGTGTTAAACTGATTCACCCCCCCCTCTCAGTTTAACTAAGGGTTCAACAATTAGTATCAGAGCCAGGTTCCTTTGGTGTAAGCTTAATAGCTTGAAGGAGATCTGGTTGAGTCATGGACTATCAAAATGCACCTGTGTTAAATACAACAAACTTTCCTGAATAGAGAGATAAGGTTAAAACAGGTTTAATGGCCTATGAACCTAAGGTATGAAAGCTTGTATGTGATGGTTACTGCAAAGACTCACCCACGGTGAAAGAACAACAGAGGAATTCCAAGGCAAAATGTGTGATATATAACAATCTTCATAACAAGGATCTTGAGTTAATAATCACTACTACATTTGGGGAAATTCCGACACTTGGTTCCGACACTTTTGACCAAATGTCGGAAATTTCCCCAATTTTTTTCAATCCCGCCCGAAACCGTCGTTATACCGACGTTTATAGAAAAGTGTTGCAATACCGACACTTATACAAAGTGTCACAATTGCGACGTTTGGAGGAAGACGTCGCAATTGCGACACTATGCCCCAAAGCGTCGCTATTGCGACGGCTGCCTCCAAACGTCGCAAGTGCGACACACTGTCTAAGTGTCGCAATTGTGAAGTTTGGAGGCATTCGTCGCAATAGCGACGCTTTTTCTGCTGTCGGTATAATGACACTTATATGCGCACTACATAGAAATACGAAACTTATATGCGCGCTACATAAAAATGATTTTATTAAAAATACGAAACTTATATCCGTCGCAATAGCTACATTAAGGTCTGATATCACGCACGCATTCGCCCTCAGCATTCACCCTCAGCTCTTGCAGAACAGCATTTTCCCTCAGCATTTGCCCTCAACTCTTGCAGAACAGCATTCGCCCTCAGCATTCGCCCTCAGCTCTTGCAGAACAGCATTTGCCCTCAGCATTCGCCCTGAGCTCTTGCAGAACAGCATTCGCCCTCAGCATTCGCCCTCAACTGTTGCAGAACAGCATTCACCCTGCATTCTCCCTCAGCATTCACCCTCAGCTCTTGCAGAACATCATTCACCCTCAGCTCTTGCAAAATGGTAAGTTCTTACTGCAGGCCCTTCCTCCTATAGTAGGGTTCACTCTATTTGGGTTTTTTTGGTCAATTCCATTGGATTGTGTTAGGCTGTAGGGTTCTCTCTAGATGTCAAGAATCAAGATTCAATACCCTCTATTATCTTCATCACCCAATACAAGATTTAAATTTTTCCCAAAGAAACGCTTATTAATTTGGCACCCATTATTTCTCTCTGCTTTAAAAATCCTACATTTAAATGAAAACAAGCATTGCATTTCAACTACAAAAAATCTATTAGTGTTCGCCCTCGCATTTGCCCTCATCTCTTTAATAGCATTTTCCTCGCATTCGCCCTCACTTCTCGTAACAAAGATTCTCCCTCAAAGATTCGCCCTCGCCTCTCTTGCATCAAGATTCGCCCTCAACGTTCGCCTCCCTAAGCTCTGCTGCACGCATTCGAGAACAACATTCTCCCCGAGCTCTTGCAGAACAAAGATTCATTTCGCATTCGCCCCCGAGCTCTCCAGGTAACAAAGATTCGCCCTCAGCTCTTGTAAAATGGTAAGTTCTTACTGCAGGCCCTTCCTCCTATAGTAGGGTTGACTCTATTTGGGTTTTTTTGGTCAATTCCATTGGATTGTGTTAGGCTGTAGGGTTCTCTGTAGATGTCAAGAGTCAAGATTCAATACCCTCTATTATCTTCATCACCCAATACAAGATTTAAATGTTTCCCAAAGAAATGCTTATTAATTTGGCAGCCATTATTTCTCCCTGCTTTAAAAACCCTACATTTAAATGAAAACAAGCATTGCATTTCAACTACAAAAATCTATTAGTGTTCAAATGTACATGTGTGCATCACTTGTGTAGGGTATTCCTTTTCCACTCTCACATTATCCAAGAATGTGTGCAGTATAGTTCATATTTTTTGTGATTTAGATTATCTTGAAAAAGGAAAGGTAAATTATTTCCCATGGAAAAAGAAGGTTTTCCCTTTTTACTACTGGAAATGGTACAACAAAGTTCCATTTCTACTCGAAACTCCTATGAAACAGGAACCAAATAAATGTCATGTCCTCAATGGACATCATTTGGCTTTGAAAATGGTCATTGCACCGTGTTGTTTCTTATATTACATCACGATAGTTTCTTAGGTCATTTCTTGTTTCTTGAGATGAAAAACAACCAAAGAAATTGTGAAGATCCTTTCAAGAAATAAATGACCATTTCTCAATCATATCTCAAATATTTTTTATTTTATTCAGTGGTTGCTTACTTTGAGAGAAATTTGACACTTTTATAAGGAATATAATATAAAAACACAAATGGGAAGGAATTGATGAGGTAGATGACCTTTAGTTGTTGTCAATTAAGAATTGATAATACACGATGCATGTTCTGTACTACAAACTAGATTCCTTCCTGGAGTTGGGACACAGAGTATTGAATCAAAGTTGTAGTTTCTAACTTCTTGTATTGGTTCATCAATCTTGAAATTCAGACATTGCATGTCTTCATTGCTTCATGTTTGAATAATTTGCATCATATCATACAATAGGAAATTAGGAATTATTATTATTATTACTTTATGGATCTGTTAAGTTACTTTAAGTTTGCATGGTTTAGTGTGAAATTATTCTAGTGTGCCCCTAGGCCCAGGTGAAGGAATGCCAAGGACTGAGAACCCTAGTTTTTAAATGGTATTGTTTCTTATACCCAAAAACCCCTCAACATCACTTCTTATTATTTCTTAACAATAGTGTTGTAAACAATTTGAGAATTGATATAGCAAAATCTCGCACTTCTCAAGATAAAGTCATAAAGCTAAAGTGTGATACCATGTGTAATTCAATAGCCCCATTGTCACCTCACCAACCTCTTTTCACTTCGGGCTAGCTCTCCTCCAACTTGAGGGGGGTTCTCCCTACAAGATGTTAGGGATCTAATGGCCCAACCAAACCAAGTCAAGATCCCCCTAACTCTCTATGTTTACTACTATCAATCAAAATATTGAACAATAGGCTCTATGCATCCCGGTTGCTAATAAGGTGAGCCATGTGCATGTGCATGCAAAGTAGAGAACACACAGAACATAAAATATAAATTGCTGTGGTATTTTTGGGTAATTTCAAAGGAAAAGTCCCCAAACACATACAATCAAGGAATTATAACGTGATTTAAAACATTAAATATCAACAAAATCGTTTAAAGGATATTGAAAGGAAAAAGGTGATGGAAGATAGAAAGTGCCTTACTTAAATGCTCTAAGGATTTTTCAATAGTTGCTCCAAAAGCTTCACTTCAAGACCCTTCAAGATCGTCTCCAACAATGCTATACCATCAGCTTCAACAATGTTGCTCCAAAAATTTCCTCAAGTTCTTCACAACAAGTTTACTAGAAGTTTCTCCAACAATATATTCAATAAGGTCTTCATTGTCAACTCGTCTCTTGTTTGGGTGCCTTAATGTGCAATGACATGTTTCCAGGACTGAATTCAATGCAAGGCATATTTGAAACTCTAACTTTGTCTTTCGGTGTCTTATTAGAAATTATTTCAGTTTTCATTTTGTGTTTTCAAGTTAGATATTGTTTTCAAGTTTTTATATTTATAATTTTATTGCAATGTGGCAGACTGATCAGAGCAGTGCAGGAACAACCCCGAGACGGGATGATCGCGGAAAGAGGCCAGCGAAAGAACATGTAAAGTGCCAGCATTGCTCTATCTTCAGGTATTTTAGTTATTTACATAATTGAAATAATATTAATTTTGTTCAAATATGCAGACACCTAGCCATGGTACGCCTGATGATTCCCTCTTTGAGGAAGAGCTTTCTTCATCCCTATCTCCAGTGTTCTTGTTGCGAAAAAAGGCACGAGATGCAAGGTCGGAATTTAATACTTTGATATACGCGCCTCAAACACCTGAAACAGAAGAGAGGATAAAACAACTTATGAGCCAGCTAGAAACATATCAGGTAATAATAAAAATTCAAAAGGATATTTTTTTTGTTCTGCATGAGATGAATTGTGATAGTTTGATTTTAATTTTTACATTGACTAAACTAACAAAAATTTCTTTTGTATGTAGCGTTTTCTGGCACTTGCTGAACCCGGTGTTGGTGGTAGTGGGACACAAGGGCAAGATATTTCCCAGCAACCCTCTCGTACACCTTCTACTCCTTTAGGTGCCATCCAAGAAACACACCCTGCCCAAGCAGACACCCAGCCAACCGCTGAATGTGTTGGCAATGATGAGGCTGATATGGCCAACTACATTATTGCGTTTCCTGGAGCTACACGTGTCAGCTCCACAGGGACAATTAATGGCACATTGTTGGTGAACGATGAAGGTGTCCCTATAAAGCATGTACAACTCCCAGGTAAATTTTAATATTTTAACTATTTCATGTACTTTATCTAAAACATATTTATCATGATTTTTATTTTTAAATTAATGATAATATATTTTTTTCTGTGTAGGAAACAATGAGTTCTGAAAGTCTTTGAGAGCTATAAAATTTTAAATCAACTATCAGACAAAAGGTGGAACTTTAATTTCAACCTCAAAAATAAATCAGATTATTCAGTTCCCTTTTGGTATTTACATCTTTATAATAATGGCATTATTCCTGTAGCTTAAATAATGAATCCCCAGATGCACCTATAGGATGCAATTGAAATTTAACCCTAGATATGAGCGTCCTCTCGCAGTTTCAGAGAGTGAGTGGAGAGCACTCATCCATGACGGAAAAAAGAAAAGGGCAAAGAAAGAAGGAAAAATGCCAACTGGACCCGCAAGGTAAATTACAACTTTAATTCAATAGCTTTAATTTTCTCTATGTCTAAAATAAAAGTGTGCTACGTCATATCTGACTTCAATATTTTGATGCTAGGTTGCCTGACACCTCAAAGAAAACCAAAGCTAGGATTGAAAAAAAGGGCCATCATAAGCTAGGCCCATAAGCAATGAAATTAGTTGCAAGAATTGTAATTAAGTAGCTAAACATCTTATAATTAATTGTATCGTCTTCCAACATTTTTGTAATCCTATCAAATATGATTAAAAATACACAATCATATGTAATGTAGGGTGATGACTTCGGAACATAAACTACAGAGGAAGATAATTATCGCTTCCATTTCGGCTATCAAGCTGTAGTTGAACGTTGCAGATGCTTGGGGCAGGTCCCAAGATCCAAAATGCCTAATAAGGTAAAACATTAACCTTTCAATATATTTGTTTTCATCCATAAATTTAATGTCTAACAAATTTTTTTAAATCAGGGGAGCAGCACTACCGATGAGGCAAATAACCCAGTTTTAGAGCCAGATGTAGATGATCCTCACGTGCAACCTGATCATTGTAGTGGGGACCAGGCCGACAATGCTACTATTAGTGAGGGTCGTGATGGTAATTAATTTCCACTTATAATTTTTTCTAATTATACCTTGATGGTTGTCCTTATAACGTTTTTTTTTTAAATGATAGAGAATGTTTCCCTTGAGGATCTTACCACCAGAGAGGAAGACAGGGCAACAGTCCCAACGACGACAACTGGTGCACCAGGTAAATAATCTCATTGCAATTTTTTTTATTAATATTACCGAACTAGTTCAATGATATTTAAAAACTGAAAAATTAAAATTTAATATTATCTATTTTTTTAGGCGATGCCCCGTCACTGGATGAGACCAGACATCGTGACTACGCAACTAGGTCAGCGACGACAACTGGTGCACCAGGTAAATAATCTCATTGCAATTTTTTTTATTAATATTACCAAACTAGTTCAATGATATTTAAAATCTGACAATTAAAATTTAATATTATCTGTTTTTGTAGGCGATGCCCCGTCACTGGATGAGACCAGACATCGTGACTACGCAACTAGGTCACCGCCGACAACTGGTGCACCAGGTAAATAATCTCATTGCAATTTTTTTTATTAATATTACCGAACTAGTTCAATGATATTTAAAAACTGACAATTAAAATTTAATATTATTTGTTTTTGTAGGTGATGCCCCGTCACTGGATGAGACCAGACATCGTGACTACGCAACTAGGTCAGCGGCGACAACTGGTGCACCAGGTAAATAATCTCATTGCAATTTTTTTTATTAATATTACCGAACTAGTTCAATGATATTTAAAAACTGACAATTAAAATTTAATATTATCTGTTTTTGTAGGCGATGCCCCGTCACTGGATGAGACCAGACATCGTGACTACGCAACTAGGTCAACAATGCGGGTCGAAAGGCATGAAACAGGAGCAGAGCACAATTATATTGATGATGTAATTAGGAGCTTTATAAATAGGAAGAAGAAAAAGAAAATTTGATAATGTAAAATATTGTATTATTATAAGACAAACGTTACCATACTTGGAACGTTTTTTGCGTTATATAAAAAAATCATTTATCATACTATTTTTATGTCAAGCATTAATTGCAATGTTTCCTTGCATACTTTTTGTTGAATTGTTTTTTTATTAGTTATTGAATATTTTTTTTATGCTCATGAAAGTAAAAAATGAAATATAGATTGGGTATTGGGGAATTGAGAGTGATGTGAGGGGGGGGGGAGGGGCCATAAGAGCTTCCACCTTCACGTGGTTAGCCCTGTTTAGTAGAGAATAATTTATTGGAGCGATTAAATCTTGGAGCAAACCTCCCTCGATCCAGCGTAGCAACAAAAAAGTCACTGTTGACTTAGTTGCTACTCTTTCAGATCGTGGGAGGCTTGTTCCAAGTTCATGCGACTCCAATAAATTGTTCTTGAAGCGAAGAGGAGATTATTCGGGTATGTTTTGACATTTTCAACATATGTTCTAACATTATCATAAGAATGCATCTTAGAGTAAAAATACTACATCAATTACTTGTATTTATTGTATAGATAATGATGGATTTTGATTGACTTGGCAGTGCAGGTACAAATCCTCTTGCATCATGAACAATACAACTTGTCAACCAGGGTCATGTCCAGGATATTTTTGCTTGTGCGCTTGACCAGGTTCGTAATGTCACATTTTGTAAGTTCCTTTACAATTCATAATTCAATATTAAGCTTGTTCATGATTATTATCTAGGTTTTTTGTATGTGTTTTTTCATCTATTTGATTGTAAGCAACTCTGCATGTTTCCTGTTGTTCACTATGATTTCTCCCATTACCACTCCCAGGATGAATTTGAATTTATTGTTACATAGGTTGCTTTATTGTTACTATGATTTCTCCATTTACGATTTCATAGGTTACATCATGTAAAGTTGTCAATCTCAGGTTGGTGATGAGCTTTAGTTCTCCAGATTTGGGGCTTTTCTGATATTTTCTCCCTCATGTCATTCTTGCATCACCTCGTTGTTTTAGCATGCCAATTGTCTACCACTTGTACCAATTGGCACATGTCAATCTCTAAGTGGTGCCACATTTCACCTATTTTTAGTGAGAGTTTAGGGTTTCTCTAACATAGCTTCAGAAATCCGATTCAGTGCCTGCTTGAATATCGTCACATAATACTCATGTTTTGGATTGATGAGCATGTTCTGAATGGTTGGTTGATTCATAAGAACCACCCATATAGTCATCTTGAGATATTTCAGAAGGTTTCTCGGGTTTCCTTTTTCACCGTTTCTAGTGGGTGGGATGGTGTGGGGTGATCCATCAATACTGGTGCTCTTGTAGTAGGGAATTTGTTTTTGGGGATATAAGGGAGCATTTGATGTAGATATCCCATTGGATGC
Source organism: Pinus albicaulis (assembly GCA_034641835.2). Classification (NCBI taxonomy): domain Eukaryota; kingdom Viridiplantae; phylum Streptophyta; class Pinopsida; order Pinales; family Pinaceae; genus Pinus; species Pinus albicaulis. The sequence goes on along the minus strand of CM076573.1, from coordinate 736,500,950 downwards.
ATTCATAGATGGGCACGAGAGGTCAAGAATTTAAATTAAAAATATGCAACCTATAGCATGGCAACCTGAAGGCCGCGAGAGACACTGGTTAAAGATTGTTTTGTGCTGGCCTTAATATAGTCGTGATTTCTTTCTATTATCTTAATGCAAATATATAGTTCGGCCTCATTAAAATGAGGATTGTGGTTGTATTTCTCTTTGGTTGTTTCTCTCTTAATGCTCCAGAAGTTGCCAAAAGTTGCGATAGTTTTTTAGTTTGCCTGTTACAACTTAAAAGTGGTTTTTAGCAATGGGAGTCATGTTTTTTAAGGTTCATACTAATATGAAGATCTTGTAATTCTATATTCAGCATAAGAGAAGATGGCCTCTTCTTTGGGCAGTATGAAAACAATTTCCACATCTACCTCATTGGGTAACAATGGAAAGGGGAAGAAGTTGGGTGCAATGTTTGATAATTATGGCAGACAATTGTCTTCTCTTTCAGTTTTTTCACCCATTTCCTTTAATCGCTCAAGCAGAAGAGGGACTCTAAGATTATGCGATAGAGAGAACGTAGTTAATACAAGATCTATGGAAAAGGAGTTGTACTTCAACAAGGATGGCTCAGTGACAAAAAAATTGCAGGTCAGAGAAAAAATTATGTTTAAAGGAAGGTCACCTGCACGTAAAACTTCACTACGGTGGATCTTTCCTTGTCCACTTATATTCTATTTTAATGTGTTATTTTAATTTTTCATGGAGGTTTGTTTTGGAATATGGTCTGGCATTCAATTTCACACTTACTGAAAGCATTGTCAATTTGTCTTGCAGGCGGTGTGAACAAACTTGCTGATCTTGTTGGAGTCACCCTTGGGGCGAGGGGCAAAATGTTGTCTTGGAGAGCAAGCATGGTTCTCCGAAAATAGTTAATGATGGTGTGACAGTAGCTAAGAAGGTAATTTGTAGATGTGTGCTCTGGTTTTCTTTTTAACGTTGTATTAGTTCCCCCTCTTAAATGTCTTAGATTTGGTAGGCATAATTTGAAAACTCAAAGGTGAAAGGAAACACATTTGTTACCTAGTGGTCTACTTGGCCTATGGACTAGCCACATTAGAGTAATGCATAAAGCTTTTCACAACAATAAAAGGAAAGGGTTATGGCTGAGTCAAATTTTATTTTTATTGACGGTGTAATGAAATGTATCTCAATGCTATGGTTTTGGCCTTTTTATTGGTTGAATTAGAGGACCCAGTTGAAAATATTGGGGCCAAGTTGGTAAGGCAAGCTGCGGAAAAGACAAATGATTTAGCTAGGGATGGAACCACAACATCTGTTGTTCTTGCACATGTTGGAATATTGAAAAATTCCATAACAATGAATGGAGAATAAATCTCCCTTCCTCTAACACAGAGAAAATAAAAATTTCTTTGACAGGAGACAGAATTTCAATACTTTGAAAACAAACTTCTATTCCCTTCAATAACTCAAAAAAAAACTATTACACTTCTTCCTCACTGAGAGGGATTACAAAATTATGACTGCTACAAAACGCAGTGCATAAAACCAACTCACTGTCTGTTCAAAACAAACATACTCTGTCTCTAAACACTCTACTGTGTTTTTCACTTTCTCACTGTTGTGCATACACACTTAAAATGTTACACTCAGTCTTTCACTTTTTACACACTACTGTGTAATAAAAAATTTACGTATTGTCTATAAAAAAAACTACCAAGTTTTTTTGTCCTTTTTATTTTTATATGTCGTAACATATAAAACATATTATAATAAACCCTCTTTTTAAAAAAATAAAATTAAAACTAAATTCTATGGCCCACCTTTCATTTCGCATATGATGTATATATAACATATGTATATATTAAAGCATACATAAAATTAAACTATCAAAACATTAAAGAACCCTTTCCGTCAGACTTCAAAAGTCTAAATAGATTGAATTTCAAACCAAATTCGCGTTCCAAAATGGGATGCTGACGTCTGCCTAATTTGTAACGCAAATTCTCAATCCAATGTGCCTTATAAAAAATTCGGGTCCAGTTTTCAGGTTTTCAGATTCCCTTCAATTTCATGCGATCCAATATTAATGCTCCACGTGTTCTCCTTTTGAATTTACAAAACTGGGGGGTAAATTTATGTTTGTTTAATTTCTGGTTGGTGAATTGCGTTAATGTTGGTTGTTGTGTTTAAATAAAATCCTGTACAGAAATATGGCTGCGGTCGTCTACAAAAAAAACTTGCAGGAATTTTAAATGCTGAATTAAATTTCTGGATGGCGTGCAAGCAACCTCCAAAAAAAAATGTTGATGTTGCATTCTTCCTTCTGTTGCAGCAGTTGAAGTTAAAATTCAACAGCACAGGGTTTAATAAGTGAGGGTGTAAAGGTAACTTTTTGTCGATAGTACTGGATTAAGATCATCTATTCATTTTTGTAGGGTCTTATGGTGTTTGGTTTTTTAGTTTTGGGTTGGACTTATTGAGTCTAAGATAGTTTTTGAGTGAAAAAATTGCTATCAGGTATTAAAAAATTTGGTTCTTTTGTCAAAATTTATGAGCTTGTTAGGAAATACAAAACTGACAATGGTTGTATCTTAAATTTGTGGAAAATAATTTGAAATGAAACCTTTTTGTTTGGGTTGTTGCAGTAGGTGAAAACCCCATTCAAATTACTAGGGGCATTGACAAGACAATAAAGGCCCTTGTTTCAGAACTCAAAATTTTGTCAAAGGAGGTAAACGCTTGCCTTTTGAGTAGGCTGGTTTTCCTTTTTGTTGATGGTTTGGTGTATCTAATTGAATTAGTTGCCTAAGGTATTTTTGGTTGCAAACTCCTTTTCATTTTTCATACATTATTGGCCTTGTGGAATACATTTGATTGTGTGGTCTTGTTAGATCTACAACATTTGTAGTTTTTTAGTCTTATGGCCGAGGTGCACTTTTATTATGGAAATAGTTGATGCAATATTGTCATTTAATCCTTACTGCAGGGCAGCATGTTGAGAAGTTTCTTGTGAAACATTTGGTATTCAAAATGACACTTGATCCTATACAGCATCATGCACTTGACTTCAAAATTAATATTCAAAGTGTGCCAGACAATTCTTATAAAATTTCAAATATTTATGTTGTTTTAAACCATTATCTTTTTCATGTATTGGATGCTGAAAATGAGAAAAAGACATTGGTATGAAACCAACTGGTGAATAATTTCCAGCAAAACAACCACTTCCAATACATGATTTAGAAGTAGAACATATGTACTTATGAAGCATAGAAAGATATCCTTGATGCATTGTCAATGTTTGGCTAGGGTTATTTTTGGAGAAAATAACTCCTTATTCCTAGAATAGTGATCTTCAATACAAATAAATGCCAGAGAAGAGAGATCATCGTGTGACATAAACCTATTAACAAAAGTGAATAGGGAATGATTATTAATTATGGCATACTAAGTTGTCAGTGATTTTGACTATTTGTCTTTAACATGTAAAAATGTTAAATTCCAAACTTACATCATCATGGTTTGGCATCATGAGCTTGACTAATTGTCCACCATGCTCATAATTTCATTGTTTTCTTCATATCTATAAACAATGTTTCAAATAATAATAATAAAGCTCTATAAGAAAATTCCAGACCTCCATGCTGCTGCTCCTTGTGAGACAAAGTCAAAATTGCATTACACAATCTGAAACATAAGAATCTCCTATATCCCGGTGGTATGTATCCAAATTCTTATAATAGTGTCTTCAAGACTTGTGTTGAAATTGCCAATGAGATATTTAAGCAATGAAAGATGGAGCCTTCTTCATTGTTGTATATGTAACAGTCTTTTATTAATATAAAGATTGATGGTTTTGTCTTTTTGAAAATGAAATGTAAAAATAATTTATTGTGGTCAATTGAAAAGTTTTTTTTTTAAGCTTTTCATTATGGAAAGGCGACATAGATATATGCCCTTCTAATTTAAATTCGGACCTGCCCTTCAAATTTGATCACTGTGTGGGACCTTAACAAACAATAAAACTATTTCACCATGCGTTATATAAAACATATAACAAAACCTTTGTCAAAACTTCAAACGAACCCTTTAGCCATGGGTATTTCATCACGAATTGATCATTTTACCATGTACCTTCTTCTAGAGGAATATTCTTCCACTTGATTAGGTACTTCATAATGGTTATATGTCAAAGAGATACAGAATATTTATCTATAACTTTTTGTGGTTCAAGAATCAACTTTCATTCTTCATCTAATTTTGGAAGTTCTATTTACATTGGCATATTTTTTCCCAAAACCTTTTTTAGGCAAGATATATGAAAAACCTTATGAATGCAAGAAGAAGGAAAATATAAATTCAATACCATTTGTGCAATCCTATGAATAATTATTTAGTGCCATAACATTTTTGAGCTAATTCTTTATTCTTCTTTTTCTTGAATGAATATTGCTTATAATGATATAATCTAAAAAATACCCAATTACCCTCCTCAAATTATCTTTCACTTCAATGTTGTCCCCCTTGTTTTTTTATCATGTTTCATGTCATTTGAAGGTTTTCCATAATCATTTTCAAAGTTTCTTTATTATTTTCCATATGTGACTCTGTTTCCTATACTTTGGACTTACCTTGCAAAAAGTATGAAATAGTAGGAGTTGGATATCCATAAAGGGCCTTAAATGGGGAAATTTTAGTAGATGTGTGATAGGTAGTATCATATTACCATTCTTCCTTGATGAACCCACTTCACCCATTAAGATTGCTTTTCTAAAGAGTAACATTGTAGATAACCTTAAAAACATTTGTTAACTATTTTTGTTTGACCATTTGATTGTGTTTGATATGTAGAACTCATGGCAGCTAGCGTTTCTCCACTCATATTAAATAATTATTTCCAAAAGTTTCTTGTTACTATTACTTTATGAAAACCATGAAGACTATGAATTTCTTTCACGGACACTTCTACCACTTGCCTTGTTGTTTATGTACTTTGAGCTCTACAAAAAAAATCTACAAAATTTGTCTATATAAATGACCAAAAAAATGTAATACTTACCTTTATATTTCAGTAACCCTGTAATAAAGTCTATTGATATATCTTCTAGTCTTTGAATATGTATGTGGAATGGTTGAAGTAACCCTAGATATTTTACTATCTCTCTTTTATTTATTATGCAAACCTGACCTTCTCTTACAAAATTTTGAATATCTTTCTTCACTCCTTCCAAAAAAATATTTTTTGATCCTTTGAGATGTTTTAAGGAACCCTGCGTCCTACCATCAGAGATACATGGGACTCCCTTAATATTTTTTTATTCAAATATGCCTGCGTGCATAAAAATATTCTACATTTGCACCAAAGTATATCTCTCTTTCACTCCCAATGCTTCATAGAGTTCATCCCATCCTTTATAAATTTTAGTTTTTGTTTAGTACTATTGTCATTTTTCCATTATGGCAAGCTTCTTATAGCCACCTAGGAATAGAAAATGTAATTGGATATAAATTTGAGGCCTCTTCTATTTTAGAAAGAGCATCATGTACTAAATTTTCCTTACCCTTTTTGCAGATTATCTCAAAATTAAAACTTTGCATTTTTCTCCTCATTTTTGTTAATCTTCCAATGAAATCCATAGATTAAAAAAATACTTTATGCTATCATGGTATATCTTGACTTTAAATTACCTCCCAGTGATATACTATCCCCATTTTTTATTGCATGTAATATTGCTTCCATTTATTTTTCATACGTAGATTTCACCAAATATTTTCTTTGAATTCCTTGCTTTTAAAAACCAATGATATCCCTTATTGTGTTAATGTTACGTAAATTCCTTGTCCTAGTGCCTCACACTCTACTATGAATGTTTTACCAAAATTAGGTGCAACCGATGTTGGTGTAGAAGACATGGCATCCATTAAAAGAGAGAATGCCAAAGTAGCCTCATCATTCCATATAAATGATATTTTCTTCAAGAGATATGTGAGCGGACTTGAAATGCATGCATAATTCTTAACAAATTATCAATAATATCATGTAAGTCTAAAAAATCTTCTAAGAACCTTGATTTTCTTAGGAATAGGTAATTTTGTAATAGCTAGCATCTTTTGAGGCTCCAACTTCACTCCTCCCTTTAAAACAATATGAACCAAATACTCGAATTCTTATTTCCCAAAAGCACATTTGGATATTTTTACATAAAAATGATTGTTCTCAATAATTTATATAACTTTTCCACATGTTTAGTGTGGTATTCCCATAATTTATTATAAATATGTGTATTATCAAAGAAAACCAACACAAATTTTATAAGATGGGATCAAACAAAATTGTTCTTAAGTCGAGCCCGCCGGACTTCAAACGGCGATAAACCATAATTCAAACCAAATTCGCGTTCCAAAATAGCCTGCTGACGTCGGCCAATTTTGTGACGCGAAAACCAATTGAATTCCGCCCTAATCTTTTTCAGGTCCGAAGTTGGGCTGGCGTATGGAGGGAGAGTTGTGATGCAAATTTATTATCAAATTCGCCCTAATATTTTTCGGGTCCGGATTTCCACTGCGCGAGCAGCCCAAACAAAGATCCACTCCAATCAATTTCTGCCACGTGTCCTCAATCAGAACTTGCCTTGCTTCCGGCTGCAGGTGCATTCGATGGCGTTTAAGGCGATGGGACATGGATGTGGCGATTTCATATCAATCGCATTAAGTTTTAACGCTGTTCAATTAAGTTCCAAGGTTTTCACATCTAATCGCATTAAGTTTTAACACTGTTCAAGATCGGACCTCCACTACTGTTAGAAATTATGCATGCTCCAATATGATCCGGCCTTCGGCTCTCATTAATGATCAGAGATTAATTATGACGGGCGTCCTTCGATTGCATTGCAGTCGGGTCGATAAAATGGCATTTCGCTATGGTTTTTCAGACGAGCCGATTGCTGGGTTACACTACCTGCTCACTGTGACGAGAAGGAGAAGTGGCCAGCTGAACTGCTGCTTAGACTTTGCTGCATATCTGCATTTCTCTTGGTCTGGTCCTTGTCTGTCTTCCTTTGTTTCTTGGAATTATGCTTCTCTGTCTCCTCTTGTGCCCACTGCTGAGACTGCACCCATGCCTCACCTGCGTCAAAGGATGCTTTGCCGCAGGGGGAGCACTAGAGGTCAACCCCTGCGCGCTCCCTCCAGCCCCTCAACTGAGTCGACTTCCCAGTCCAGTGATTATCACACAGGTCGCTATCTAGATACTAGAAGTGGGCGGGGTCGGGTCCTAGGATCTGGCCACCGTATGGGCTCCCCTGCTCCTCATTTCCCCACCGCTTCACCTTCTCCCACGACGCGCCCTGCTCTTTTTTCCTTTAATTGCTCTCTGAATCGCTCACAAATCACAGCTTCAATTACTGTGGTTTTCTGTGAGGAGGCCCAAATGCAAGAACAATGCACCCGTCTGGCGGGTCTGAGCTCAGAAAAAGCCGACCAGCATTCGGGCCTTCAGGAGGGGAGCGGTGGAATGACTGTGGAGGTAGCACCTAGCGATCCTGGACCTTTCGAAGGATGGTGCCGAATCGTCGAGGAGCCGGAGGAGTAGTTTGGTTAATTTGTTTTTCTTGCTTCGCGGCCCACTTAATTGGACTGCTTTTAGATTATTTTACTATGTTGGACCTCTGTAATATTTTTGAATTCTGTAAACGTTCAAGACTGGTTTCCCCGTATAAGGGCAGTCTTCTTAATTTTTTGATTTTTTGATGACAAATTTGCCATGAGTCTGGGAAATTTTTTTGACTTCGGTGTAATTTTATTCCCACTGTTAATAGATTAACTTTACTTAGAAAAAAAAATGTTGCCCTGTTTCTATTTTAAACCTGTTTTTTTGAGATACAGAGCCATTTTTATATGGTCTACGTATTATACTCTTTCTCTGTATATCTACAGGAACCTTTTTGCTATGAACAGGGTGGATGCTGTAGTGGGCTACTAATGGAAACAAGCGAGCCTAAACCTTACATCTCGGATGCAACAGATGGTTACCAATTTTGGAATCAAGCGAGCCTGATCTTACAAGCGAGCCTAGGTTTCTGTAGATGGTTTTTATTTGCGGGAACAAGCGAGTCAGAACATACAATCGACCCTGGGTTTATACATATTTTTGCTCTATCATGGATGCTTTTTGTGTGAGGTGTATATCAACAGTACATGTCTCTGCACATTTCCTGTATCTGCTTTATGATACTATTTTATGTGTTGACAGGTTATCACTCTGCCTTCAAAACTAGCGATGCTGGTTTATTGATATGGTCTGATGGTCTTTTTATATTTTGGACATATCACACTCCTCACATGATTAACGTTTTTCTCTGTTCAAGGATTTTGGGTACTTTAATTTGTATTTGGAACAATGGACATTGGTACTCTATCTGTTGCTTTACTATTCTACATACTGCTATTTCACTTTCTTATAGATGCCTCGAGCATATTTGGATGCTTTCTCAGATTTGTAGATAATCTCCATGTGGACCGTTACTGGGTTTTATATCATGTCCCTGTATGTGACATGGGGTATTTTTCTATCATTGTCTGGGGTGGGACTTCCACTTTTCTAGATGGATATTTGGGTTCCAATCTTCAAATGTGAAAATGTAATGACTTCATGGATTGTTTTACTTCATATAATATATTCAAAACAACGTTTTTTCTCTTGTGAAAAAAAAATGATTAATGCTTATCACTCTGCCTTCAAAACTAGCGATATTGGTCTATGTTGCTGGTTTATTGATATGGTCTGATGCTCTTTTTATATTTTGGACATATCACACTCCTCACATGATTAGCTTTTTTCTCTGTTCAAGGATTTTGGGTACTTTAATTTATATTTGGAACAATGGACGTCGGTACTCTATCTGTTGCTTTACTATTCTACATACTGCTATTTCACTTTCTTATAGATGCCTCGGGCATATTTGGATGCTTTCTCGGATTGTCGATAATCTCCATGTGGACCGTTACTGGGTTTTATATCATGTCCCTGTATGTGACATGGGGTATTTTTCTATCATTGTCTGGGGTGGGACTTCCACTTTTCTGGATGGATATTTGGGTTCCAATCTTCAGATGTGAAAATGTAATGACTTCATGGATTGTTTTACTTCATATAATATATTCAAAACAACGTTTTTTCTCTTGTGAAAAAAAAATGATTAATGTTTATCACTCTGCCTTCAAAACTAGCGATGCTGGTCTATGTTGCTGGTTTATTGATATGGTCTAATGGTATTTTTATATTTTGGACATATCACACTCCTCACATGATTAGCGTTTTTCTCTGTTGCAGGATTTTGGGTACTTTAATTTGTATTTGGAACAATGGACGTCGGTACTCTATCTGTTGCTTTATTATTCTACATACTACTATTTCACTTTCTTATAGATGCCTCGGGCATATTTGGATGCTTTCTCAGATTTTCGATAATATCCATGTGGACCGTTACTGGGTTTTATATCATGTCCCTATATGTGACATGGGGTATTTTTCTATCATTTTCTGGGGTGGGACTTCCACTTTTCTGGATGGATATTTGGGTTCCAATCTTTAAATGTGAAAATGCAATGAATTCATGGACTGTTTTACTTCATATAATATATTCAAAACAGCGTTTTTTCTCTTGTGAAAAAAAAATGATTGTTTATAGTCGAAGCGCTGCGGGGTGGTTTATTATATTAATATTTCACGGTCTTTGGAACGCCCACAATTCATAACAAATATTGGAGATTTATTGTCCTGTTTTAAAGTTTCATTTTTTTTTTAAATTGAACCCGCCGTCGGTATACCGACGCCTTGTAAGCGTTGGAATTGCCACAGCTTAAAAACGTCGGAAGAGCGACAGCATAAAAAATGTCGAACGAGCGACATTCAAAACGTCGGACCACATTTCGTCGGAATTGCGACAGTTTACAAACGTCGGAAAAGCGACGTCCAAAACGTTGGACCACATTTCATCGGAATTGCGAAAGTTTACAAACGTCGGAAGAGCGACGTCCAAAACGTCGGACCACATTGCGTCAGAATTGCGACAGTTTACAAACATCGAAAGAGCGAAGTTCAAAATTTCGGACCACATTTCATCAGAATTGCGACAGTTTACAAACATTGGAAGAGCGACGTTTAAAACGTCAGACCACATTTTGTCGGAAGTGCGACAGTTTACAAACGTCGGAAGCGCGACGGTTTGGGAAACGTCGGAAGAGAGATGCTTGTTTGGAAGCGACGGAAAAATTGTCGATAGTGCGACACTTTTTAAGTGCGTCGGAATTGCGACGGTATGGAAAACCACGTTTTTCCCATCCTCGAACTGTCGCTCTTGCAACGACTATGTGTCGAAATAGCGACGAATTGGCCGTCAGAAGTTCTGCCAAATTTTCTAGTGAATGGATTTAACTTCAGCAAAAGAAATCTGGGACAGACTGCATTTCATGCATGGAGTAGACACTGAGGATTGCATTGTCAAGAAGGAGAAGAGAATTAAGAAAAAGAGAAATTCATGTCAAAAAGAAGATGCTCAATCAAATGAGGTAAATGCTAGTGTGAATGGTAGTAAGAGCCATGAAGAAATTGTAGCTGAAGAAAAAGCCAAACTTGACACAGCTCTGATTGAAATAGAAAAATTGAAGAATGAAAACAAAGACCTTAAGAGATTGGCACAAATATGTGATGAGAAAGAATATGAAGATAGGAAAGAAATTATTGGCCTGAAGACACAGCTTGAAGAAGCAAAGAAACTATAAGACACTCTACTGCAACAAATGAGAGAGAAAAGTCAGGAATGTGAAAGATTGCAAGAAGAAGTAGTGAGCCTAAGAAAGAACTTAGAAAAAACCCAAAGAGAACTATTAATGAATACACCTCTAATGAAAGGCTCTGGACAGTTGGACCAGATTCTAAATGCACAAAGGTCACCTCTCATAAAGACTGGGATAGGATATGAAGGAGAAACTAGTAAGTCCAAGGCAGAAGATAACAATAAGATCATTTTTGTAAAAGTTGTAAAGGAAGATGAAGCAGCTCAGAAGATTCCCACAAAAGAAGAAGCCAGCAAGAACAATATGTGCAAAGAAACAAACAAAAACAAGAATCAACATGAAAGAACAGAGAATGAGAGGATGAAAGAATCAGCTACTAAAGGCTCATATGCTCCTAAGGATGAATTCAATAAATTTGGAAGATGTCAAAGAAGGTTCTTTCCTCATATGGGAAGTATCACTTCTTTTGCCTGCCACAAACCAGGACATACTGAAACATATTGTAAGACAAAGCAAACCCAGTCCAACCAGCAAAGGATGTAGCAAAAGAGAAGAACCCCTCAAGCAAGCAAATGGAAAATACAATCTTCCACTAGGTACACAAACTATTTCCATGGCTACTGTTATGCATGCAATAATTTTGGACATAAATCTGTTGAATGTAAATTGTGTTCAAAAATGGGAACAAAGTATTGTACGTCATCTCAAATATACTTTGATAAAATAAAATGTTATGTATGCCTCAAGCTTGGCCACAAAGCAAAGGACTGTAAACTACATTATATACTAAATAACTCTAGACAGATGATGGAAACAAAGAAAATCAAAAAAAACTATGAATCTAAAATAAGTGTAGACATTATGAAGAACCCCAATAAAGTACGGAAAGAAAAGAGAAAGGGGGAGCCTATTATCTCAATAACGTAATGAAAACTTCATAGTCTCAGGGCGAGCTACTCTAGGAAACAAAGCTAATATTCAACCAGTGATAAATATGAAGCAACATCCCAGGGGGAGAGCAGTTCATATATAGACCCCATGAAAGTAGTCCAAGAAGAGCTCCATGAAATGAGAACAGCTATGAGAACAGGAAGGGAAAGGAACATCCCTCTAACAGAGAACTATTGAGGAAGAAGATAATCTGAAGCATTCAATAGCTGACAAAGTGATGGAATAAGAGAAGACAGCAAGAAGCCATGGTAATAGAAAGAATACATCAGCACCTTAAATGATGATCACATTGTGCATCATACTGCTAGAATTGAAAATGAATCACATTAAGAAGAATGAGTAAGAAAAGTACTTGTCATCATTAATATCATTACATCACTCATCTATGAAAATTCCCCTTGGAGGAGTTTAGTAAGTAAGGGACAAATCTCTGAGTGAAATGCCCATGAAGAGTCCTAGGAAATAAATTGAAGATATCTTCCCTAAGATCACTATGTTAGAACAATTGAGTTGAATATTAAGCAGCAATGATTCCGGAGCAGTCCTAGAAAGGAACATGTAATGGCTTTCCTTTGAACAGAATGACAGGAAAAAGGAGAATGGTTAATGATTCCAAGATCAAATTCAGAAGATTGATGATTGTTGGTCGAAAGATCAATAGTAGAAACTATGGGTTCATGTGCAAGCTAAAGTGAAATATTCGTATAATTTATCAAGGTAGTCTCAATTGGAACTTGGTACAGCAGCATGCCTATCTACAGATTATCAAGTATTTTCATGGAGCAGTGGTATGATACAAGTTCTCAGGATCAAAGAATTATGGCAAAAGTACATCAAGGTAGTATTCCCAACGTTATCTGGATTCTGCAGTCAGCATGAAAAGGTCAGTAACAGAGCTAAAGGATCAGTATTTTGTTTACACTTGAAGCATTATATTGAACTTTGAAGCAGTATCTTTCTCTATATATAATTGCATGCCTTCCTAAAGTCAGTACATATATAACTTCAAGGCCTTTTCCTTAAGATCAGTCATAAAACTGTGTGAAGACTGTTTGTTGAGTTTTCAATTAAACATCTTGAATATGCTTCTGGGGAAGATCATCCTGATAGAACAGTCAAAATATCTGAAGTATGAAGGACTATTTGATCAGTAAAGAGAAATTGATCTTTGACATACATACCCATTATGACATAAATGAATTGCATGGCTGATAAGTGAGATTGACCAATACATTGAATGCATCCTACCTCAAGGTTTTGTTGTGAATGTACATTATGCAAGCAGTAAAGGAATTTTATATATTAGATCAAATTTTAGTTAAATCATTGATCACATTTGTAACAATAACCTTCTACTATTAAGGATAATATCAACATCCTAGCTCATATCATCACCAACGGGCAGGAAAGGTGTACCACAGCAATAAAGGATATATTGGCTTCATCACAATTGAACTAATGTTGTACTATAGATGAGTATTGCAGAAGAAGACATATTCCATCTACAATATTCCTCAACATAAATGCATTGGCACACTACATCAGACAGATACTATATGTTTATTCAAGTTCAACTATCCTAAAAAGTGTTCTCTCAACAACTCTCGTACACTAGTCTGGAGTAGCAAGGTACAAAGTCAGAAGAAGAAGGTCTAAACACAAATCAGAGAGAAGAAATGCAAAGACAGAATCTACACTAATAAATGTGCAACCCTTTGCCATTGATGTCAAAGAGGGAGGAAGAGCAAGCAACAGGAGAAAGAATCCTAAAATTCAAACAGAGAAAGTGTATTGCCATCAATGCCAAAGGGGGAGACTCTTGGAAATATTGTCATTGATGGAAAAGAAGGTAGCAGATGCAGAGACAGGAAAAGAACAACAGCAGAAGATAGCAGGTAATATTTACAGAGAGGATTTGAGGCATAGGTCGAGCAGCAGAGGCAGAGGCAGCAAATATAGAGGAAGAGATGAAACGGTCATGCAGTAGAGGCAGAGCTGTTATCGCAGAAAGGCAGAGGCAGAGGCAGAGCCATTATTCCGAGAATCGTAACCCAAGCCGGAGGATACATAAACACAATTCCGGGAATCGTAACCCAAGCGGGAGGATACATAATATTCCGGGAATCTTAACCCAAGTGGCAAAGTATATATATAAACCTTATTCCGAGAATCATTACCCAGCTGGAGGTTACACTAAAGGCGGAAGCGGAAGCATATATATATGCAGCGCTTTATATAAGTATAGCACCTTTTAAACAAAGAACCAAAGGTTCTATCAAAGGAAAATCCTTATATGGTGGGACCCTCATCAATCGCATCGGAAAAAGTTGGTAGCGGATCACATGCAACTAAAAGTTGCGATTGCGATTGAGATCCGGACCCGATGGGCATATAAACTACAATTCATATTTATTTGAGTTCCGGTGAACAGTGATTGATCGCATCGGAGCATCGGAGTATAAGTATATCGGAACATGCAACTGCAAATTGCGATTGCGATTGAGATCTGGACCCGATGGGCATATAAACTACAATTCATATTTATTTGAGTTCCGGTAAACAATGATTAATCGCATCGGAGAAAGAGAAAAGTATATGCATATGCGCAGCGCACTATATACGAAGTACCATAAGGTGGGACCCCTCTACAGAAAATTCCGAGAATCATTACCCCGGCTAAAGAATACATTAAAGCGGAAGCATAAAGCTTATATATATATATATATATACAGCACGGTACAGATGTTGTGCTTTATATTCAAAGGCTCAAATATTATATATATATATATATATGGACCACTTTATGGACAAGGGACCAAGGGTATAATCCAAAGCATATGTATTATATCTTTTGGGGCGAGATAAAAATAACCAAAGGTTTTAACACTTGGCTTTAAAACAAACAAAGTTATATATTGTGGGACCCTCACCCAATCGCATCGGAGAAAGTTCGCAAGCGGAACATGTTAACAAAGATTTGCGATTGCGATGAAAGACCGGACCCGATGGGTTTATAAAACCATGACTGATATATGTTTGAAGTTACGTCATAACAGTAAATCATTGGAATCGGAGCTTCGAAGTATATGAATATCAGAACATGCAACTAAAAGTTGCGATTGCGATTAATCGCAATCGGAGTAATCGCATCTCATCAGATCGGAGTAATCGCATCAGTGGTCAATCGCATCGGAGTAAAAGCAGGACATCGGAACATACTACTGAGAGTTGTGATTGTGATTAATCGCATCGGAACTATTACAATCGGAATTATTCGTAAAGGGATTCATCGCATCGCATCAAATCAGAGGCAGCTCATCGCATCGGCGGATAGACAAAGATCGGCAAGTGGGCCCGAAAGGTTGTTTCCTATGTTAAATGGGTCTATTATTATATCGTCGAGAGTTATTTGAAGGTTTTATAGAAAAGCAAGATTTTTATTGTTGGTTTGTTATATGTTATATAGAATAACCTTATATTATGTGAAGTTGTGTTGTTGCTATTCTACCGTATCCTCAACCTTTGTTTGAAGGAAAAAGCTTTTGTTGGTAAGTTGTTGTGTTGAATTTAAACCAAGGGTGGAATATTAACATGGGTAAGATATGTAATGGATGGTGGCCGACAGTATAATGTGTTGCACTCATTTGATGAATGATAAGAAGCCATTCCATAAAGTGGGCCCTATGTAATGCAGTTTATTATGAAGGTCGAATGTTGATTAGAGTTTGGTTTAAATTATATATGCAGATCTGCCATATATATTTTGGGTTTATAACCATGGCGATATTAAAGCCTCCACATTCAGTTATTTAAACTGCCAGTAAAGGAAACCAAAGCGTTGGAATTTTCCCAGATTTAAAGTCAGCAGTTATATATATTGTAAAGCAGCTATATGTATATAGCAGACGCGCAATCAAGGTGAACAGGAATATGCACAGGAATGAACTTGACAGGTGTACATGCGCAGGTGCACAGAGTAGCAGTAAATAGAGTATGTAGAATAGTTTCTTAACAACAGCAGAAAAAGACAAAACCAGCAAAGCCAAAGCCCAGAAAATGGGCTGAGTGAAATTATTTTTATGTAATTGAAAAGGTGAAATGTAAATGTTTTAATTGATTTATATTGTTGTGATGCATTGGCAAGTCTCCAGAAGAGAACAAATATCCCACTGTAATGATAAATTGGTACCTACAGTTATATTTTCTGAATGAGCGGATAAAAGAGATGAGAAGGCAAAAGGCAAAGAGACATGGCTATCCATTTCGAATTCCCAGTAGAATACAAACAGCCATGAAGCTATTTTGTATAAAACAGGGTAATATCCAAGGGGAGAGGTGTACGAAAATAGAATGAGAGAAGAAGAGAGTGTGCAGCAGAATTGAAGAGAGTTGAAGAAAATAAGAAATCTGCAAGAGGTTAGAGACAGAGAGGTTGGAGAATGCGAAATTGAGGCAAAAAAGATAAGAAGAAGGAGGAGCAGAACGAGATGCAGAGAATGCAGAAATGAAGCAGTAAGGCAGAGAAGAAGGAGGAGATGATAGTGAATCTGAGAAGATGCAGAAATGATATAAGGCAGATATGAAGACTGATGCACAGCAGTGAATATGGTACAAAATAGAGCTGATATCCAAGGTAAATCAGCAAGTGTTTTTCCTTTGAAAGAGTAAGGAAGTTGGAGCTTCCACATCAAGTTGTAGCTTGATAAAATTTTAGTTGTAGCTGACTGAGGTTGGAGCCTCCTGTAAGTTGGTGCCTACAGAAAATTGATGGGATTTGGAGCTTCCTTGCAAGTTGTAGCTTGCAGAATTGAGGTAGGAGCCTCCTGTAGGTCGGTGCCTACAGAAAATCAGTGGTGAGAGGGAGTTGGAGCTTGCCTTTGCATCGCAACAATAATAAGATGTGGTTTTCTCCCTTTATGGGTTTCCACTTATATCTGGTGTCTTTGTGCATGATGTTTATGTGCTGATATGGTTTATCTCATCTGCTTAATACTTGTTTCTCTCATATTAAATCTGTTGTTACATTATATTAATACTTGCTGCTCACATTCTAAGATTGCTCACATATTAAGTTGATCATGAAATGAAGGTGTAAATAAGTTTTAAGGGAAAAATTTTAAAATTCCATGAATGTGTTAAACTGATTCACCCCCCCCCCCTCTCAGTTTAACTAAGGGTTCAACAGTTCTTGCTTCAATCCATACAACGCTTGCTTGAGTCTGCACACATGCGACTCTCTGTCAAAGGTATCAAAACATTTTGGTTGCTCGATGTACATATCCTCCTCAATAACTCCATTGAGGAATGTTGTCATCACATCAATTTGGTGGATCTTCCACCCCATCTGTGTAGCCCATGCTAGAATTGATCTAATGGAAGAGTGCCTTGCTACTGGATTAAAGGTCTCCTCATAGTCAATTTCCTCAACTTGAGAGAACCCCTTGGCCACAAATCTTCCCTTGTATTTCTCTATGTGTTATCTACTGCATGATTCACCTTGTAAATCCATCTCAAACCCACCACTGGTTTATCCTTTGGTCTTTGTACCACTTCCCAAATTTTATTTTGACTATGGAATCATATTCCTCTATCATAGCATCAATCCATACAGGCTTCTCTACTACTTCCTCGAATGAGGAACGTTTTTTCTCTACTAACTCAATCATCAGAGCCATGTAGATAGTGTATTAATCCGGTGACCTCCTCTGCCTGCGCTGAGAAGTGGGTGTTCCCACATTCTCTCTAGCATCCTGCAATAATATGTCAGCTTCCTTGGTTTGTTTCATTCCTTCTCCGAATTTCTTTTCTTGAGTGGTTGTCTCCACTCTTTTCTCCTCTGCTTGTGGCTACTCCACAAATTCCTGAGGTTTTTACTTTGGAGACAAAAGCTCGTAATCTGAATGCAACTGAAGCTCTCTGTCAAGAGAACGCCTCATTTCCTTCTCCTGACAGAACTTCACTTCCCTTCGAACAATTTTCATTCTGAGGAATGAAAATTACACACGATAGTTTTGAGGTGTTTCTGTGTACCCCACAAATATCCCCAAATCTGTTGTCGGCTCTAGCTTTTTCCTTGATTCCTTGGAGACATGGAATTATATTGATGCTCCAAATATCCTAAAGTGTGACACATCTATTTTCTTCCCTGAAAAACTTCTTTTGGTGTTCCCATCCGAAGAATCCGATGAGGACTCATGTTCTGAAAATAGACCGTTTTGTTGTGTGCTTCAGCCCATAAGTGAAAAGGTAGGCCTTGGTCATCAAAAATCGCCCTTTCTTCTCTCACAATACTTATGTTTTTCCTCTCATCCACCCCATTCTAATTTGGGTTTTGGGGTGTTTTCAACTCCATTCGACTACCTTCCTTTGCACATAAATTTTTAAACTCATTCGACACATACTCACCTCTATTATCACTCTTGACAGCCTTCAATTTTTTGTCAGTTTCTTTCTCAAAATTTCTTGGAGAATGACTCGTCTTTCTTCTGCATGAAGAATATCCACCACTTCCGTGAGAAACCATCTACAAATATTGTTGAAAAATGTGTAACTAGGTTCGGTCTTCATAAATATGAAATGTACTTTTGATTCTTGTATATTGTAAAATGAAAGAAAAATATTATTATTATTATTAGAGCATGGGTTTCATGCTCAAAATATTTTATTTTATAAGTCAAAAAACCATCGAGTGCATCTAGGGTTTGTCCTAGGCCAACAAGTCAAAAGATTCATTGTCATAAGTTGAAGACCCCTTCAGGCACATTGTAACTTGTAAAGAAAATTATTTTTGTCTTTAAAAATGTCAATATACCCTCCAAGGTCAAGTCAGCCTAATTTGATGAGCCACATCCACCTTTGAGAAGCTTATATATAAGAGGAAACTCGACCTCCTTGGAACAAATTCATCACTCAATCATCCAAGTGAAGGAGAAAGAGGAATAAGGAATCGAAGAAGGAATAGAATGAAGAAGACATGGTTTTGGGCTATTTGTTTCTCACACCTACGAAGGAAGGCTAGGGTTTTTGCAACAAATCTAAGGTTTTCCTATACAAGTTTGATCTTCAAGGAGAGAAGGAAAGAAGGTCAAGTGAATTTCACAATAATCCATCCTTAATCCATAGAAGTCAGATAAAGCCAAGTGAAGGTCTAAGGAAGTCCTGGAAGGATAAAATAAGCTCACACGTGTGGCAGCAGCAACTGTAGGAGGGTCAAAAATTTCAAGTCAGCAGTGGAGGCCAAAATTCTGTAGTTGGGGGTCGAAGTTGTGCTAGTGGAAGAGATCTTACTATGTTTAAATTGTAAAAGGAAAGAACATCATCTGGAAAGGTTGGACTTGGTCTTGGAGAGTATTGGTCTTGATCTAAAGATCTTGGAAATCTTCAATTGAAGGATCTATAAGGAAGAGAAGATATTTACGGGTTTCCCTCTCAAGAGGAGAGGTTTTTGCCATGGATTGCAGCCTATATTTTGTGTTATTTTTCTTCTTGTTTTGGTATTTGTTTGATGATACACAAACATAATAATAATAATAGGAGATAATAAGTAAGAGAAGTAAAAAGACATCACAAGAAGTTATTGAAGAAATAGAAATCACTCTAATCACTGCCCTATATATTTCTCAACATGGTATCCTAACTAAGGTTAGCTGAGGGAATCATAAAGATCTATACTACATTGAAGAATATTCTCAAAAAAATTTCAAAGGTAGCAATTCATCTCAAGAAAGGCATCAAAAAAATATGGATCTCTTATTTAATCCAAAGAAGAAAGTGACCGAGACAAAAGACGAAGGACTCTTCTCGGGACTCACAGGAACATTTCAAGATGAGAGCTTTTTGGTGATCGACAGTGGAGCATCAAGGCATGTGATTGGTCATCACAAGCAACTAAAGACGCTATCAAAAGGAAATTCTTCTTACTCCGTAGAACTTGGAGTTAATAAATCTATCATGTGCGGGGAATTGGATCAACCTCGATAGAGCTAGAATATGGAGCCAATATTCATCTCAACAACATCTTATTTGTTCCAGGTTTTCATAAGAACTTACTCTCAATTTCAAGTTTATAATACAAAGGTGATAGTGTGTCTTTCATTGATTGAAAATTTGTAGTATGGGGTAAAAACTCAAGCATAGAAAATGCTTGAGTGGTTGGGATTCATGAAGGAAGACATTACAGGTTGTTATCTCCTCTTGCTCAATGTTTAGTCCACATTGAAATAATTCCATGTGAACTTTGGCATAGAAGATTCGGTCATCTCCATTTCAAAATCCTTCCAACCCTAAACACAATAGTAGATGGAATCCCTGAACTGAAAGAAGATCACAAAGGAGTATGCAAGGGTTGTGCATTGGGTAAGAACACCAAGAGACCATTTGGAAGCAGTGCTTCATGGTCAAAAGAAATATTGGATCTTATTCATTCTGATGTTTGTGGTCCTATAACTCCTAAGTCACTTGGAGGTCATCTATATTATGTCACATTTATAGATAATCATTCAAGGAAAACTTGGGTTTACTTAATGAAATCCAAGGATGAAGTAGTTGCCAAATTTCAAGAATTCAAAGTTGAAGTAGAGAACCTTACAAAAAGAATAATAAATATATTAATATTTGATAATGGAGGAGAATATACATCTAAATAAATCATTGTTTTATATAGGGAGTCTGGGATTAAGAGGGAGTTGATATTCCCATACAATCCTGAACAAAATGGAGTTGCAAAATGGAAGAATCAATCCATTGAAGAAAGAGTAAAATCAATGATACATGATCAAGATTTAATGAAATTTCTGTGGGGTGAAGCTACAAAGACAGTTTTATACATACAAAATCGAATTCCCCACAGGTCTCTAGATAACAAAATAATAGAAGAAGTGTTCACTAGGAGGAAACCAATTGTGTATCATCTCTAAATTTTTGGTTGTCATGTCTATATTCATATACCAAAGGACAAGAGAAAGAAGTTGGATCCATCAAGCATGAAGGGAACGTTTATTGGCTACAAAAACTCTTCTAAGGCCTATAGGATCTACATAAAGGAAGGACATCGAATAGAAGTCAGCCAAGATGTGATGTTTCACGAAAGTATTGCATTCAGAAATCAAAGGATCTCCCTATGAACTCTGATGATGAATAAATTCCTGCATTCGAATAAGTTACTAGGGAGGATGAAGAATGAATTCATGAAAATGAAGGTCCCAGTGAACCTATACAACCTGTGGCTATCCCTAAATCTAGAAAAAATACCTAACTAGTTGAAGTCTACACTTCTAGATGTAGAAGGTCAAGGAGAAACTCGAGGTACATTCAAGGAAAGAAAGAAACCCAAACGATATTCTGGGTATGTAGCATACATGAAAAAACTAATAGAAGCAGAGCCATCCACTTTTGAGGAAGTTATCAATCACCAAGAATGGAAGGATTCCATGAATGAATAATATCAATCTATAATGAAGAATGGATTTTGGGAGATCGTACCTAGGCGTGAGGATAAATTTGTGGTAACTTCCAAGTGGATATACAAGATCAAACATGTGATATATGGAATCATTGATAAATATAAGGCAATATTTGTGGCTAGGGGCTTCTCTAAATAAGAAGGCATCGACTATGAAGATACATTTTCTCCAACAGCAAGGTATATGACTATTCGTTCGTTGGTCTCTTTGGCAGCATTGATGGGATGGAACATCCACCAAATGGATGTCAAGACAACATTCTTAAATGGAACAATTGATGAGGAATTATATATAGAACAACCCTTGGGATTCGAACATAAAGACGGAAAGGAATATGTTTTCCGATTGAATAAGGCATTCTATGGCCTAAAGAAAGCACCAAGTGCATGGCATATTAGAATGGATACATACCTGCAAATATAGGTTTCGCAAAGATTTTTGTTGATCGAAACCTCTATATTAAGGTTGTGAAATGAGATTCAATAATCATTCTTATGTATGCGGATGATCTTCTCTTGACAGGTGTAGAAGGTCTAATTGAAGAATGTAAGAGGTAACTAGTAGCAGAATTTGACATGAAGGATATGGGGTTGATGCACTACTATTTGGGACTGTAAGTCTGGAAAGGACCTGATGAGATCTATCTAGGTAAAGGGAAGTATGTGCTAAATATGTTAAATAAGTTTGACATGATGGATTTTAAATCAATGACAATCCCAATGATCACAAACTTCAAGAGACTAAGGAGTTCTAAATCTAGCCTAGTGGATCCTACCAGGTATATAAAATTGATTGGCTCACTCATGTACTTGGTGAATACTAGACCAGACATATGTTTTGTAGTAAATGTTCTTAGTCGTTTCCAAATGGATTCGAAGCATGATCATTAGATAGCAGCAAAAAATATATTGAGATTTTTGCAAGGAACCACCCACTACTGCCTACAATATGATAGGAGGAATGATGTCCACTTGATTGGATATACAAATTTTGACTAGGGAGGTAGTGAGCAAGATGCCAGGAAGCGTTACGGGAGGAATTTTCAGTTTGGGATCCTCATCATCTCATGGATGAGTAGAAAGCAAGACACAATTTCTTTGAGTAGTGTTGAGGTTGAGTATATTACAGCCTGTGAAGTAAGCAAAGAAGGGGTATGGTTGAGAAAGTTTTTATCCGACCTTTTCGAAGGAACGATGGACCCTACAGTGATACAATGTGATAACACCAATTGCATATGATTGTCTAAAGGCATAGTATTTCATGGAAATACAAAGCACATTAACAACAAGTATCACTACATTCAGAAGCTAGTAGAAAAGGTGTGTTGTAGCTACTATATATATCCTCCAATGAGCAGGAAGCTGACACGTTGGAAAAATATCTTCATAATAAGAAGCCTATGTATTTCAGATACAAGCTTGGTTTGGTTGATATATCCTCCCTGGTTGAGAGGGAGAGATAGGAACATCATTCTTGTCTTCACTTGGGACGACATAATGAAGGATTAGGTAAGCATCTGCCATCCAATTCTCTTTGAGGATGAGGTAGGGCATCCAAGATAAGAGTAGTTGTGGACCGATATTCTATGACGACTAGCTATCCAAGGTAAAAATAATCCAATGAAGGTCATACTTTTTGAACACCCAGGTGGGGTATGTACCTTGAGAGATAACAATGATGGTGTCTATAAATCATTGGTCTCGCCAGCATCGTGCTCTGACCTTGTGGAGAGATAGAGTTGTTAGCTAAGGCCTTGATATATGACAATGCTAGTTGATATGATGTTATACAGATGGGTTAACCATTTATGAATACCTCCCTAGATAAGAGGGAGTGTTTCATGCTCAAGGTCTTTTATTTTATACGTCAATCACCCATTGAGTCCTTCTAGGGTTTTTCCTAGCTCAAGAAGTAAAAAGAGTCATTGTCATAAGTTGAAGACCCATTAGGGAACATTCTAACTTGGAAAGAAAATTATTTTTGTCCTTAAAAATGTGAAAATACCCTCCAATGTCAAGTCAGCATGGCAGTTGGCAAGTCGTCCTAATTTGAGGAGCCACATCCACCTTTGAGAAGCCTATATATAGGAGTAAAATTTACCTCCTTGGAACACATTCATCACTCAATCATCCAAGTGAAGGAGTAAGAGGAAAAAGGAAACAAAGAAGGAAGATTATGAAGAAGACTTGGTTTTGGGATATTTCTCTCTCACAGGTGCAAAGGAAGGCTAGGGTATTCTGCAGCAGATCTAGGGTTTTCCTCTACAAGTTTGATCTTGAAGGAGAGAAGGCAAGAAGGTCAAGTGAAGGTTACAAGAAGCCATCCTTGAGCTCCAGAAGTCAAGAAAGCCAAGTGAAGGTCTAAGAAGTCCTGGAAGGCTAAAAGAAGATCACACATATGGCAGCAGCAACTGCAGGAGGTCCAAAAATTTCAAGTCTGAAGTGGAGGCCGAAATTTTGCAGCTCAGGGTTGAATTTGTGCTACTAGAAGATATTTGGTTGGGTTTAACTTGGAAAAGGAAATCCCATCATCTAGAAAGGTTTTACTTGGCCTTGAGGGTATTGGTCTTGGTATAAAGGTCCTGGAATTTTTCAATTGAAGGGTCTATAAGGAAGAGAAGAGATTTACGGGTTTTCCTCTCAAGAGGAGAGGTTTTGGCCCTGGTTTGCAGCCTATATTATGTGTTATTGTTCTTCTTGTTTTGGTATTTTTTTTATGATACATGAACATAATAATAATAAGAGAATCTAATAAGTAATATAAGTAAAAAGACATCACAAATATTTATCAAAGAAAGATAAATCACTCTAATCATTGCCTTAAATATTTCTCAACAAATATAACATAATACATGTGCTTGGAAATGGAGGCTATTGAGAAAGGTCCACAGACATCAGAGTGGATCCTTTCAAGGAATGCATGCGCCTTGTTGTCCCGTTCATTGTAGGTATCTTTTGTGTACTCCCCCAAGGTACACCCTTTGCATGTATCCTGATGCTCTAGTGTTGCTTTGGGGAGGCATGTGGTGATCTATTGGATGATATTCAAAGCTCCATGATGAAAATGGATAAGTATTCTATGCCATAATTTTGGGCTTTTGTATAAGAAGAAGAAAAAATTTGCACTTGTTTCATATTCAAATGCAGATTTTTCAAGCGATATTGATTACAAAACATCAACATCAAGTTATTTAATGAATATGGGTTTAGCAATAGTTTCTTTGAGTTGTAAAAGGTAGGAAACAGTGGAAAATTATTCCGTAGAGATGGAATACATTTCAACTTGGGAAGCAACATGTGAAATTGTTTGGCTACATAGAATTTTATAATATATTGGTGTTATTCAAAAAACGCCAACTATATTATTCATTAATAATAAATCGGTAATAAAAATGATCAATAATCTAGTTTTTCATAATAAAACCAAACATCTCAATAACAAGTATCACTTCATTAGGACCCTCATCAATGAGGCATAATATTACCCATCTGAAGATCAAATTTCAGAAATTTTCACTAAGCCATCAGGAAAAATAAAATTCACAATGTTTAGAGAAGAAATTGGCATTTGTAAAAATAAACTTTAGGATTAAAAGGGGGAATGTTAAGCTCATAATCCTAGATTTTATTTAGTTATTTAGTTAGATAGTTTTCCTAGATTAATAATTTTATTTTATAATGTATTATTTTTAGAATAATAAGAAAGTTAATTCTAGAAGTGTTGTATTCCTTGGAAGATACATAGCCCTTGGCATAGCCTTGTCATAGTGATTATCTTTGAGTTGTTGATCAAGGAACATGACATGTTGATATTATTGAGCATGTTGGTAGTTATTGCCATTGATGCCAAGTAATATCAAGTTCAGGGGGAGCTTGTTGAGGTTTTCATACATGAGGCTTATGTTATTATTTATGTCTTATTTGTTTCTATTAATAGTGTGCTAAGCCTATGATGCCTTGGTTATTTTTAATTAGACTATGTTGGAATGCATTTCGATTGCAAGTGACTTTCTCATAAGCACATGAAAATTTCTTGGTGGGATAGTTGTCTCCTAGAACTTCCTAAGGGTCTATGGAACATAGGCTAACTCCTAAGAAATGAGGAGAAATTAGGCTTTGAAGTATGTCAGCTCAAGTAGGGCTCCAAAGGCTAATGGTTCCAGTGTGGGACCCTCACTAGATCAACACTAAACAATAAACTACGGCTTAGGAGGGAGTGCAATAGTTGATGGGAAATGGAGTGATAAATTCATTGGTCACGTCACCCAGTCACATGGAGTCAACATCCACTGCCAAAACCATTATCAAACCACCCATTTTGATCGATGTCCAAACAGCAGAATGAGTGAAGAGCGAAAATTGGTGGTTGACAAGGCCCTAGACACAACACCTGGTCGCCAAGAAGCTACTAGCAAGCACCGAGGTGCTTATCTTTTTGCACAATATAAATTATTTTCACATAAAATAATAAGTGATGAGTTGCTAGAGACAGAAGTAGCATCTAGGTGAACCCCATACAAGTCATAGCATGAGGTGGAATCCAGGTTGCGATTAGTGGTTGTAATGTGGAAAGGTGATAATGTGGCACACTGAGGTGAGGACACATGGTAGGACGATTTGGACTTTTTGGGTGGCCAAGTGATCATATTTGGATCAAGTAACTAAGTGATAGCTCAAAATTCAAAGTGTTCAAAAGTGTGCCAAACCTGAGCGACCAGATAGATCTTATCTTCCTAATTCTGGTGCCGTGAACGGTTCGAAAAACTGACACCGTATGAAGAAGTTATCGCGATTTGAAAAGTCCAGTAAACTGTAATTTCTAGCTTTTGACCAAGTTTGACTGGATTTTGGGAAATTCAAAAAAAAATTATTCCAGGGAATATTCCTAGAATATTCCTCAAAATATTCCCTGGAATATTCCCTCTTGACCATTTGGATAATGACAAGTGGCACCTTATTATTGGGCATACATAATTTTTGTCCAATCAAAAGCCGCCACGTGGCATATATTTATCGTTGAACAGTTTTGGAATTGGGGTTTTGGAGGGGCTAGCCCCTCCCCACAGGGTCATCATCATGAACAGGGCCAAGGGCTAATCATTAACCATTCCTCCTCCAATTTCGTTCCGGTCACATGGCAGGTTCACTCCAACGTTAATGCCAATGGTTTTTAAAATCGAAAACTTCGCAGTTTTGTTCACCCTAACATCCTCCACTAACGGTTACGAAACTTGTTCACATGCAACCACCCACATTTAGTGATAGTAGCTAAACTGGTGGAGAATTAGCGGCAGGATCCAAAAATTCCGGAATTGGCCAGTTTAACTTCAGTTAAGTGAATTTGCTCCATTTTTAGTGGAGTTGATTTAGGGGACACTGGGCAAAATCAGTTTAGGCTCTATCTGGAGCTAGATTCGTCCATTCTGAGAGTGTGAATATTAATTTTTACTATCTCATACATTCCAGAGTCATTGATGAGGGTTGCAGAGCCATCAGAGGAATTTTGAGTAGGTTTTTTCTTCAGAGAAATTCTAGGGGCTAGCACGGCCACCAGGGGCCAGCAACAGAAAGAGGCTTAGCCAATGCAGCTAGAGGCCTTTCTCAGTAATACAATAGTAAATTTTGGATGTTTCAGACATTTTGGAACTAATGGTGTGGTTTTCAGAGCCTGTAGAGGACTTTTGAAGGCCGAATTTCTTCAGAGAAGTTCCAGGGGCCACCTGGGCCATCCAGTGCCAGTACGAGAATGAGGCCTATCCAGAGCAGCCAGTATCCATTCTCAGAAAACCAATAGTCATTTCTGAATGTTTTGATACTTATGAATCCATTGATATATTTTTTAGAAGCTTTTGAGAGCTTTTGAAATTTGAGATGCTTTAGGGAAGTTTTCAGTGACCCTAGAGCCAAGGGGTGCCACCAGGTGTTGGAGGTGAAACCGGAGTAGCTGGAGGCCAATTTCTCCAAGTGAATAGTATATTATGACTATTTTAGACATTTTGAATCCAATGAAAGGATTTGAAGATCCATTTGAAGACTTCTTAAGTTGGAAAGCCACAGGTAAATTTTGGGTTGCCTAGGGCCATCAGTGGATGGAGGCCTAGATTGGGAAGTTTGTGCTCATTTGAAGCAAATGATCAGTATATTTTGGATGTCTGATGTGTGATATATATATTAGGTGAGGTTTCAAGGACAGAAAAGAAATTCTATGGAGTTTGTGCAAAAGAGAAGCTCAAGGAATCTTAAGGGCACCGACAGATGAGGTCAAGTCAAAGGAAGCCTAGTTTTGTTTTCAGAGTGATGACAGCCATGACAGGGGTATGATGGTATTCTAAACCCATTGGTTCAGTTTATATAACCATTGGAGTTGAGTTATTAACTTGTAAAAGTATATTTTCATCATAATACCAAAGAGACAAGTCAGTTGACAAAGGCTCAAGGAGACGTAGCCCACGATATTTGGGTGAACTCCTTTATTAAATTTGTTGTTATGTGTTTTTTCTTTGTTGATGCACTATATGGTTGTTGTACATGCTTAATTTCAGCAAAAAAAAAAAATCTTAAAGCACTTAAACAGTTAAAAAAAACATACACATGGTTCAAGTAATTATTTCTGCACAAGTCAAGAATAAGCTAGATCTTAATTTGTTTAACTAAGTGGGAGGTTCTTGAGAAGCATAACAAGTTATCCAACCCATTTTCAGATCAGATTTGTATCAAAACATAGTTGCTTGCTTGACAAAGCACTAGGTTGCTTGCTTGACATAGCACAAATTTTCTTGTTGACTTGAAAGGTGTTTAACAATGCAAAGGATTTGATTGTTTGCAAATTGACTGTTGCTTACAAGTTTGAGTTTGCTAGAGGTGAAGGGAAAGCTATTGTTAGCTAAGTCCATAAGAGTACAATAAGGAAGAAGGCATATTTCTTACCCAAAGGACCTCAAGGCAACCCTTGAAGCACAAAAGGGATTGTTTGAAAAAGGCTGCTTGAAGAAGAGCTTGACTCTACAGCCATTTTGTTCTGAAGCTTTGTCAATTGTTTTTTGAAAGCTTTGTGAATTTCGTTGAAGTTATTTAGTTCATTTTCATAATGAAAACGTCTTCAAGTGAGGTTTCAAAATCCTCCTCCTTCACAAGATTCTTCGATGAAGACATGAAGCGAGACTTCTACATCTTGAAGGATATGGTGCAAATTCTGTATGAATATAGAAGAGAAAGCACTAGTCTTCATGAGAAATTGGTTGTATGAATCAAGAGAAAGAAGGAATTCTTCAAAGATTGCAGGAGATGGAGATGCAGCTCCATCAAGCCCAAGAGGCCTTAACCAAGAACATGCATGAAGCAGAGGTAATTCACTCAAATTTGTCTTCAATTTCCTCTTTAGATAGATGTGTTGGTTCATTTGAAAAACACACTAGATGTATAGGGTCCAAGTTAATGTTAAAAATGGGATATGAACGCAAGGGTTTAGGAAAGCATGCACAAGGCATGATTGATCCTATTTTGGTTGAGGAAAGGCCTAAGAATTTTGATCTAGGCTATGTTCAATCTTATGGCGAAAACTCTACAGCCATGAAGGCATTTGAGACAACTTCAAAAAGAACTTTTGTTCCAAGTTGTAAACCACAAACATGTCAAGTTTGTTTTCAAGTTGATTGCCATTTTTTGAAGCCTATGTTGTAGCAAGGTGTTTGTACACATGCAGATTATGGCGAAGCTAGAACCTCTACATGTTCATCTCCTCAAGAAGGTAAAAAGGATAGACATGCAAAGCAGCATGTGAGGTATAATTCTTCCCGTAGTCAAGTTAATTATGTTTATAATAAGCATGACAAATCTGCATGCTTCAATGGAAAAAAGAGTTGTTGTTCCTATTGTGGTCTGTGTAACCATGTTGTTTCAAGATGCTGGAAGAGGTTGAAGGCATACAAGAAGCAGTTGAAGCGAAGGCAACTTGAAAATAAGGTGCAAAATACTTGCACACATTGCTAGAAAAAGGGACATTTTGTTTCCCAATGTTGGACACTGCATCCAACTAATCATCCCAAGAATTTGAAGCAAGAGGACAAAAATACTGGTGAAAATGGAACCAAATATTCCATCATTGATGTGAGAACATATGTTTCACATGAAGAAGATTTTCAGCAGAAAAATTCGTCATGGAAGTGGCTTGGTAAGAAGTGGTTTGACTTCTTAACTCAGTAAGACATACATTCATTTGTACATATGCAAATTTCAGTTATGTATGCATGTTTTCTGTTGTAATCTCATGTTTGTTTGAGCCACCTTGGATCGATGATCAAGGAAGTGATGTTCAGCTACCTTCTATCAATTTCTCGCCAGAAATTTCTGAGTGAGTTCAAGGGAGACAATTCTTGAAAGGAGGACAAGCGCATCCAAGAAGGGAAGTGTTGACTACCTTTGAGTTGTGGTTCAAAGGCACTAAGCCAAGTAGGGCAAGGGGAATGAGGGCTGAAAAGTGAGGGTGTTGTACTCTCATCTACTGAACATAACAGGTACTCAGTCTTTTGGGGTCCAAAAGATTCCCAATGGGGAGGTGTGATCAGATTTGGATCAAGGACCTAAGTGATAGCTCAAAATTTAAAGTGTTAAGAAGTGTGTTGAAGCTAAGTGACCGGATAGATCTCGTCTTCCTGAATCTGGCACCGTGAATTGTTCGAAAAATCGACACTATATAAAGAAGTCTTCACGATTTGAAAAGTCCAGTAAACTGCAATTTCTGGCTTTTGACCAAGTTTGACTAGATTTTGGGAAATTCAAAAAAAAAATTCCAGGGAATATTCCTGGAATGTTCTTGGAATATTCCCAAAAATATTCCCTCTAAGCCAGTTGGATAATGACAAGTGGCACCTTATTATTGGTCATACGACGTTTTTGTCCAATCAAAAGCCACCATGTGGCAAGCCTGAAGGCCGCCACGTGGCCCAGGAGGGGTCATGTAAAATTTTGTGGAGGGCCAGAGGAGTCAATCACAAGACCTCACGCATAGAGTGCTCACGCCTTACGTTCGGGCTATCAATTGGTTATTAACCATATTGTGTAGCGACATATATTTATCGTTGAACAGTTTTTCAATTGGGGTTTTGGAGGGGCCAGCCCCTACCCACATGGTCGTCATCATGACCAGGGCCAAGGGCTAATCATTAACTGTTCCTCCTTCGATTTCATTGCGGTCACATGGCGGGTTCACTCCAATGTTAGCGCCAATGGTTTTTAAAACCGAAAACTTTGCATTTTTGTTAACTCTGACATCCTCCATCGACGGTTACGAAACTTGTTCACATGAAACCGCCCACATTTAGTGCTAGCGGATAAAATGGAGGAGAATTAGCG
The DNA here is from genome assembly GCA_034641835.2 of Pinus albicaulis. Classification (NCBI taxonomy): domain Eukaryota; kingdom Viridiplantae; phylum Streptophyta; class Pinopsida; order Pinales; family Pinaceae; genus Pinus; species Pinus albicaulis. The sequence goes on along the minus strand of CM076573.1, from coordinate 736,470,394 downwards.
GTGGGCCCCAAAAATTTTGGAATTGGCCAATTTAACTTCATTTAAGTGAAGTTGATCCATTTTTAGTGGAGCTGATTTAGGGGACACTGGGAAAAATCAGTTTAGGCTCTATCTGGAGCTAGATTCATCCATTCTAAGAGTGAAAATAGTAAATTTTGACTATCTTAGACATTCCAGACTCATTGGTGATGGTTGCAGAGCCATCATAGGACTTTTGAGCAGGTTTTTGCTTCATATAAGTTCTAGGGGCCACTAGGGCCACCAGGGGCCAGTAACAAAAAGAGGCTTAGCCAGTGCAGCTAGAGGCCTTTCTCAGTAATTCAATAGTCAATTTTTTATGTTTCAGACATTATGGAACTAGTGGTGTGGTTTTCAAAGCCTGTAGAGGAATTTTGAAGGCCGAATTTCTTCAGAGAAGTTCCAAGGGCCAACAGGGCCATCCAGTGCAAGCAGGAGAATGAGGCCTATCCAGAGAAGCCAGTATCCATTCTCAGCAAACCAGTCGTCATTTATGATTGTTTTGATACTTTTGAATACATTTATGGAGTTTGTGGAATATTTTGAGAACTTATGAAAGTCGATATGCTTTAGGGAAGTTTTCAGTGACCCTAGAGCCAGGGGTGCCACCATGTGTTGGAGGCGAAACCGAAGCAGCTGGAGGCTAATTTCTGCAAGTGAATAGTCTATTCTAACTATTTTGGAAATTTTGAATCCAATTAAAGGATTTTCAGAGCCATTTGAAGACTTTTGAAGGTCGAAGAGCCACAGGGAAGTTTTGGGCAGCCCAGGGCCATCAGTGGATGGAGGCCTACATTGGGAATTTTGTGCTCATTTGGAGAAAATGATCAGTCTATTTTGGATGTTTGATGTGTGTTGGAGACAATAGGTGAGGTTTCAAGGACAGAAAATAACTTCTATGGATTTTTTTCCAAAGAGAATCTCAATGAAGCTTAAGGGCACCAACAGATGAGGTCAAGTCAAAGGAAGCTTAGTTATGTTTTTCAGAGTGATGACAGCCATGACAGGGGTATGATGGTATTCTAAACCCATTGGTTCAGTTCAGATAACCATCTGATTTTAGTTAGTAACTTGTAAGATAATATTTTCATCATAATCCCAAAGAGCCAAGTCGGTTGAAAAAGGCTCAAGGAGATGTAGCCCACGATATTCGAGTGAACTCCTTTATTAAATTTGTTGTTATGTGTTGATGCTTTGTTGCTGCATTATATGGTTGTTGTACATCCTTAACTTCATAAAAAACAAATTTTATTAAAGAACTTAAACAGTTAAAAAAACATACACCTGTTTCAAGTAATTATTTCCGCACAAGTCAAGAATAAGCTAGACCTTAAGTTGTTTAACTAAGTGGGAGGTTCTTGAAAAGCATAACAAGTTATCCAACCCATTTTCAGATCACCAAGTGTCCCTTTTCAAGTGACATGTGTCAGCAATGTGGCATGACATGTGGCAGAGAGTGATGTGGAAGATGATGTAGCCTATCTTGGAAGTCGCACAAGGAAGTTATTTTTTGAAGCTTCCAATATTTAAAGATTTTAGTGTTTATGTGTTTGAAGTTGGTAGGAAAAATACCATATGGAATCTGGTGGTCCAAAGGTGCACATAGCATGCTTCATTACCAAAGGATTGGATAAACGTATTCTTCAGATATGGATTTTATCATAGGTTCCATCATGACGCAATCTAGACATCTGGGACTAGAGCATTTACTATCTAAGAAGCAGATGTCGGATTCATTCGAGAATTTGAGATATCCGAACTTATCTTGGATGCACTATATATTTGGGGGTTTCATAATAAAACCACTTTAGAAATGACCCAGATCCAAATTTTTCCAAAGATAAATTGATAGAGGAACAACCTTTGGTCACAACCCCTGGCTTTAGGAGCTAATAGATGAGCGCCCATGGGCATATCATCCATCAACCACTGCCACTACTAGATAGAATGTTTAGGCACGAATTAATAGAATCCAATGGTGAGCAGCAAATAGAGATCTTCATGTTCAAATAAAATTATTCAAGTAACAGATTGTGCCCCGCCCCCCTTCTCTCATTAAAGCAGAGAAAGACAAGGGGGGGGGGGCCACAGTGACCTTTTAGCCATTATATTTAACTGGAGTACAGGATCTCTTGGCACGCTATGAGATGTTCGGGATGAGTTAAATCGCATAATTAATGGGACATTAGTTTAATTAATTAATTATTATTATTATGTAATGTTATTTATTAATTGATATTTTTTATAAATATTTTATTCATAACATTTCCACCCCCTTTAGATATGCTTTGTCCTCAAACCATAACAAGAATATTTTTTCTCTAGTTGAACATGTAGTTATGGAATGGCATATTTACTTTGACTTTGTTTGTGCCTAGTGAATTCCTCATGTGTATTATACCTTCCTTAAAGCTGGAAGTGTTAACACCATATAATTTATAATGTCGTCCTTTCCAATTAAACTCCATGAACTGTTATTCAAGGTTTGTAGTATAGCTTCTTATTTGTATTAACCATTTTTTCCCCTAGAACTATATCCATTTCTTTGAGTGGTATGTAAAATAGATCTGTTTGTAGCTCTAGTTCTTGTATCTAGATTGAAACCTTATGGCATTCTCCTATCTCTTCAAACTTTTTCCTAGTATCGAAAGACATGGTCAAGTCCTTGATTAGGAATATACAAATATTAATTTGTTTAGCAAGTTAAATTTTTATACAATTGTGAGTACTACCAGAATCTACAAGTATATTGACATTTCTTCCTCTTATGAGCCCTTTAAGCCTCAGGGTTTTAGGGCATAATATCCTTGTCATGTTTGTTGGTAGAGTAGTAGGATTATTGGTCTTTCGTCTTGGATACTATTTTCTCTACTTCTAAAGGTGTGGTGGAACGTATTTTGCAATGACTTGTTATTTTTTACCTTTTGAAGAAGTGTTCTCTTCACCCTGATTTTGTTGGACACGTGAGATTGTAGTTAGTGACGGTTCCTCGAGATTTGAATCTTCGCTATGTGCGACAACGATTTCTTTGTCATGTTATTTTACTTCAACTTGCTTCCCATCTACTATTTTATAGTAGCGTAAGGACATGTCTTCACATTTATGTCCTAGTGCCTAGTTCTCTCCACGCTTGCAACAATTATTTTTATTTTTTATCCTTTTCCTTGACTCATTACTTGAAGTATCTGAATCTTTCTAAACTTCATAAGTATACAATTCCTTATTAAGGAATTAGTGTCACGATGTCCATTTGTCACCACAATACCTACATTTGTGTGATTCTTTTTTACCTAAGTATTTTTATTGTTCTTCTTCTTCCTCAAATGACGACATTTTGAACTTATGTTTTTGTTTAATAATATTTGTTGCATGCCTAGCTTCTTCGATAGTTTGAGGTTTGTCCAATTTCAATTTTTGCAGAATGTACTATTTAAGTCCACTTATATACATTTTATGCAGTTGTTCTTCAATAAATCCTCTTTGTCTTGTAGCTAATACTTCACATTCATGGGTGTATTCGCTTACAAACCCTTTTTGCTTGATATGAGAAAATTTTTCGTAAACATCATCTTCTTCTTCGTCGTAAAATATTTTTAGCAAGGCATCCATGAAGGTCTTCCAATGAAAGGAAAAGGCATCCCATTTTTCAGACCACCATAGGAACCAATCATGTGCCTTTGCTTCCAGATTGTTGTATGTGGTCATGATCTTTTCTCGTTCACCTATTGGCATCTTTGATTCAAAAATCCCTTCCATTTTATTAACCCAAACAATAGCACCTTTATGATCTTTACCATCGTACTTGGGTAGCTCTTTCTTAATTCGCTAATAATATTTTTCTATGAATCTTGTATATTACTGGCTACCTGAGAAGTGTATTTGTGGAATTTTCGTAATTTCATGATGCATTTGCAAAATTTCATGATTTGGGGAATCTTCGTTATTTGAAGTCTTGGGACTTTGTGTTGGTTCTTGATCAATTAAAGGGATTAACAAAAAATGAATTAACCCTTCCTATCAACTGATCCATTCTTACTTCTTGTTCTTGACCTTATGAGTTGCTTCTTGCTTGTCTTCTTCTCTTAATCTCAAGAAAGCTTGCCATCAATAATCGAAGTTTCTTTTTTCTTGGTTTTGCGTTCCTTACAACATTTTCTCAATGTTATCTATTTTTTGAATATCACTTGTTAATTCCTCTTGAGTTTTGATTATTTTATTTTGACCTTATCCTAACTTTGTCTGCTTCTTTTAGACATTATCGAGATGATGTCGTACCTTATCGAGTTCCTCTTGATATTGTTTTAATTTGGCTTCCTCATTATTCACCATCTTGAATTTGTTTTTCTTCTAGCAGAACCCACGTTGTTTGTTTTTATTATTATTATATAATATAATAATATTTTTAATTTAATTAATTAATTTTTTATATCAATAATTAATTTTATAATTAACTATTTATATAATAATTAATTAATTAAAATCATAATTAAATAATATATATAACTATATTAAAATTTTACTATATAACAGACATATCGTATAAATTTTAATATATATATATATATATATATATATATATATATATATATATATATATATATATATATATATATATATATATATGATAAGGTATATTATGAAATCAAAATTCGTTAGTCTAATGTTTTTGTAGGTCAACAAAAAAACGGCTATGTCAACGGAGATCGGAAAAAAAGCAACGTTTGGTGGGGGGAAAATAGGGCGATGGAGCAGAAGATGTCGGGTAGGAGGACGAGGCAGAAAGGTTGTTAGAATTGTGGTTGCACAGTGGATCAGGATCAAATGGCGGTCAGGGAGGTGCCTACTCTAAAGACGCAGCATGTTGGCAGAGTAGAAGAATACAGTGAGAATAATGACGGCTTATTGTAAGGCGGTGGGACATCGATGAAGCAGCGAGGTGACGTTGAACAAAAGTGGAGCAATGTGATGGTAGGCAAAGAATCGATGACTCCGATACCACTATGGCAAGGAAACTAGTATGCAAGAATGAATTATGTGTAGATTGTGTATGTAAGGGTAAGTATGTAATTGTATTATTAAATAAGAAGTGAATGGTGATTACAATTCTTCGTGGTGGTGTGCCTATATAGGCATTGACTGGCCACGAAGATGAGTGGTCACATATTTTGAAATATCCCCCTTCATAATCAATAGGACATTAATTTAATTCATTAATTATTATTATTTTAATGTTATCTATTAATTTATTTTTAATAGTGGCATCAACGAAATATTCTTAATTTTATCTTTGTCCTATCAGTCCCCTTGCTTCCCCTCTCATGGAGTAATAGTCCTTTTGGTATTTTTATTTGCATCATTTTAGTGGTTTTTATATTATATTTGTATTGTATGTGCATTACAAAACCAAAATTTCATGGATATAGTTACTTGTATGGGGAACGGTCAATGTTACCATAGTTAAACTTAGATGACATATGTCTATGTTTATAGTTAATTAATCATCACATACACATCCATAATCTAGGGATCAAAATAGCGGTATAACATTTTTTGTCCCTCTTATATTAACATTAGCCTTGGTGAAATATTAAAATTAGGAAAAAAACAGATATTCCTTCCACATAGAACCCTCCATCTCCCATGTTGCTTCGTCAAAATTATAGCTCATTGGACCTTTACTTGCTCAATGGATTTTTTCTAGAGTAATGTGACTTTGTTATCGAGGGTGAAAATTGGTTCTATCTAGAACATTGCTTCTAATTCTAGCTAGATCAAATCCCAATCAATGACATGGTTAGAATCATGCACATACTTCTTTAACAAGAATACATGAGACATTGTAATTTATTATGTTAGTAGGAGACAGACACCCAAATTGGCAACCTTTTGATATGCATTCACCACTCTTTTTGATACATTTTTTCCATCCCCATACCATATTATAACCCATTTTTCTCACAACAATGCATTTTTTACCAAGGTACAATATTTCTTTGATTATGTCAATTTTAGTGTTCATTATTATGAATTAAGGAAAGAATCGACCTTTTATGTTAACTAATAGGGAAAACATGATAAATATTGTTAAAATGCTCATAAAAGGTACCCCTAGAAGTGTCAGCAAGAATATTGCATTACACTAGTTCATGGGCCTTGGCAAATATTGCATCAACACTTGGGCACAAATGAAGAACAAGTTCTTAGAGAAGTATCAATATTATTGTAAAGAAAAGGAATGAAGGGAGAAGGTCTTCTAGATTACTCAAAACGAAGATGAAACCTTAGAAGACTATGTTGAATGATCCAACTACAATATGCAACAAGCAAGACAAGGAGATTTGGCACTGGACACAATATTTGTCTTGTTGTTATGTGGAATTCATGATGATTGTATTCAAATCCTAAATATGATGGGTGGAGGTGATGTCTCCCAACAGTATTATGCTAATATTGTCGAAGGTATTCTCGAGCAATGTCAAGGATTAGAAAAGGATTGAGAGACCTATTAGAAAAATTCAACAAGATTGCAGGTAATGGAGTCACCAGGGAAAAAATTGTGGACATTTTTGAAGACTTTGACATTGACATACTTAGCTCATTGAGTTTTCAATTGGACACCATACAAATGGATAAGAAGAAGGAAGGGCTAGAATTAGCTTTAGCAATCTTTTGTCTAAAGTGCAGGAGAAAACACTCATTGAAAGAGTGCTTGTTGGACCACATTGAGGCTTGTGAAATATGTAGTGAGGACCACGCCACAAGAAAATGTCCATATCTTCCTTGACTGAAAGTTGTATACTAGGAATTTGAAGAACTAAATAAATTTTGATTCATCTCTCAGAAACATCCATGGCATCCTAAACCTCAAGGTATGGTTTCAAATCAATTGTAATATTATAATTTATGTTGAATTAACCCTTCAATGCAATATTATTTAGTGGTGCCTACCTACTCAACTATGGATGGATCCCCATCCAAACTAGATTTGGAAGAAAGGGTGGAGGAATCCATCCTTTGGATGCCCTTAACATGCCTTACTTAAACCACCCATGCCACTTATTCCTTCTCCACCAATCCAATCATCCACTTCAACCCCTCCTCAACCACAACTTCCCGAATAAACAATTCCTAACTTGAATAATGGTAAAGGAATTGAACCAATGCAAGTTGTTGGGCTTGCTACTTACCCCACTTACTCTATATCTTCTTTGGATTGTCAAGATATTACCATAGTTCAAGGAAGACTCTTAAGTATATAACTCCTCTAGTACAAATATAGATCTTAACGAGGAAGCTCATAATGAAGAATTAGAACTAGTTAAATCTCCTAAAACCTTAAGAACCAATCAAACTAGCCTAGAACCATAAGTTCCTCCTTGCCCTAAAATATTGGACCAAGAAAATCCTACTACCCAACTTGAGTTTGACTTCTTAGGAGAACTCAAGAATGTGTGTGTTCGCATACCATTTTTTCATAACATTAATAATGTTCTACTTAAAGGAAATTCAAGAACTATGTTTGAGGAGACCCAGTCAAAGGAACCTCAAACTATATATATTATAATAAAAATAGTCGATATTATGTTGGGGTGTCCTTGCTGCTAAACACTCAAATCCTAGCAGCCCAGTTGTTAATGTGCATATTAATCACATAATTATTGTAAATGCATTGATCGAATTTAGAGTTGCCATGAATGTGATAACCCATGAAAAAGTGGAAGCTTTAGGAATTTTAGGTCTTAGACAAACCACCACAGTATTATAACTAGTGATTTTTCCACCATTAAACCTGTAGAGATCTTAGAATATGTGGTAAGTTTTTGTCAATGCTTTGGAATACCCCGTAATTTCATGGTATTGCAACCCAAATATTGGGAAGACCATGGCTAACCATTATATATTCATATATCAGTTGCAGGTCAAGTAATATGAACATTTCTCATGAGAGCGCCATGAAGCAACTCGTCCTTTGTCCTCCAACAAAGCCAAATATTGACCAAAAAACTCCAATTTTAGTTTATGGGGAGGAAAGTATTGAGGAGGCAGTTGCTCCCCAAATACTTATTGTAGATCAATATCTCACCCTCAGATATAAAACTGAGGGTGAGGATATTGGCGGTTTCATAGCTTCATCCTCCTCACTTAACTCACACATTCTCACCCATATATTAGACCCCCATTTCCAGGATTCTCTTTCTTTAACAGATGCATCACCTTTGGAACACGAGTCCTCCTCTGAGGAAGATCATAACCCAACCTCAGAAGCCATGGATATCAGCTATGATCATTTTTTGAATATTAATTTAGGGATAATATAACATCAAAAGAAGTAATTGATTAAGGTTATACAAAAGCATAGTGATGCTTTTTCCTGGGATTACATTGACATGATGGAGATTCATCCTGATCTGTGTACTCAGTACATTTACATCAAGGAAGACTCCAAACCCATTTTCCAACCTCATTGAAGAATGAATTTGACTCTCTAGGACATCATCAAAGAGAAGTTGCAGAACTTGTTTTCAACTATATTTATCTACCCTTTTATCACAGCCAATGGGTCTCCCCTATTGTCATTGTACCTAAAAATAATGGCAAGAGAATCATTTGTGTAGATTATAGATATGTCAATGAGGCCACTCATAAGGTCCACTTCTCATTAACATTCATCAACCAGGTGCTAGATACCTTATCAGGAAAGAAGTATTTCTCTTTCCTCGACAGATTTAGTGGATACAACTAATTTCATATCACTCTTGGGGACTAGGAAAAAACTGTGTTTACTTGTCCCTACGGGACATTTTTCTATTATGTTCTTCCATTGGACTTGGTAACATGCCTACAACCTTCTAACAAGCTATGATTGGAATATTCTCTAACCTGATCCATTAATTTGTGGAAATTTACATCGACAATTTTATAACCTGTGGTGATGAATTTAAATTAGTTTTGGCCAATCTAGAGAAAATATTAATAAGATGTAAGGAATGTCATGTAGCCCTTAGTAATGAAAAATTTTTAATGTTGTTATTTGAAGGAATCATGTTAGGGCAACATATTTTCATCTAAAGGCATAAAAGTATATCCAATTAAAATAAAGGTAATATTTAATTTTCAAACTCAAAGGACTCAAAAAGAGGTATGTAGCTTCCTTGGGCATGCAGATTACTATTGATTCTTCATGGAAAAGTTTACTCAAGTAGCTTATCATTTATTTTCATTGCTTACTAAGAATTTTAATTTTATTTGTACAAAGAGTTGTAAGCATCCCTTCGAGGGACTAAAAGCGATATATGGAAAGGCTACCATCTTAAGAGGGCCCAATTGGTCCCTCCCATTTCATATATCTACAAATGCTTTAGATATCGCTATTGGGGCTATCGTGGGACAACAAGAATAAAATTAAATGTATGGAATATACTTTATTAGTAAGATCTCTCTCCCACAAAACTGAATTATATGGTAATGGAAAAAATAATTCCTTACAATGATTCATGCTACCAATAAATTTCAGAATTATATAGTTGGATATACCATGATCTTACATACTAACCACAGTGTCGTTAAATATCTAATGAACAAACTAATTACTAATGGAAAAAGAATTCCTTACAATGATTCATGCTACCAATAAATTTCAGCATTATATAGTTGGATATCCCATGATCTTACATACTAACCAAATTGTCATTAAATATCTAATGAACAAACTAATTACTAATGGTAGGGTGACTAGATCACTATTACTACTAAAAGAATTTGATTTAACCATCACTAATATTGTAAGAAAATATAATGTCGTAGTATATTTTCCTTTTAGGCTTACCACAAACGAAAATGAGCGACCTATTGAAGGCTCTTTTCCTGATGAACATCTTCTTGTAGTATCTATTAACTCATCGTGGCTTGCAGACATTGTTAAATATTTGGACGCAAGGAAGCTTCCTCCTCATCTATCTCCAAAGGAATGACAAAATATGATCAAAAAAGTTGGATCTTTTCATGGATTAGTGGATGCCTATTATACATAGGGCCAATTCTAGTTATCTAACAATGTGTAAGAGAGGATGAGATCCATGACATATCAAAGGCTTGTCATGATGGGCCTTGTTGAGGTCATTTTGAGAATAAGAGAACTGACTATAAAGTACTCCACCGAAGATATTATTGGCCCTCCATTTTTCAATATTCCAAACAGTATGCGAAAATATGTCACAATTCCAAATGCATGGGAAGGTTAGTCCAATTATATGAAATGTCATTACAAACATAGCTAGTGATAGAACCTATTGAAAGGTTAGATTGTTATTTCGTCAAACCCATAAAATTTTTATCATAAAGAAACTCCTATATTATGTACTACATAGATTATGTTACAAAGTGGATGCAAGAAAAGGCACTTCTAGTCGACATAGAACAAGAAGTAGAAAACTTCCTCCAAGGGGAAATTCTTGTCAGAATAGAGGTGCTACATATCGTCACCAATGGATGAACATAGTTCACTTTGTGATCCAAGTGGATATTAGTTGCCACCCACCTATTCCACCTGGGCCCCCACCATTTTTTTTTTCAGTTTCCTTAATTTAGCACATATTACTATTTTTGGAATTTTTTCAGATCATGAACTTCTAGAGTTGTTTTGAGGCCCTAAATAATTTTTTTTTTTTTTTTTTTTTTTGGGTGGGGGGAGGGGGGATAGGAAAACATGTACCATATGGTAGGGTTTCTCAAATAAAATTTGTATTCCTTGGATATATCTTTCTAATGAGGTATCGTACGCATCAAACGAAGATCATATACCAAAGTTACGACCCCGGGAAGTTGATGTACCAATTTACCCCAACGTAGCCCATAGACTTTTGGCTCTTCATCTCCTAGGGTTATGTTTTTGGGTGTTTAGGGTTTTCCATTGTTTATCAATAGTAAATAGGCCTTCAATACTCATTTTAATACAATACAGAAGGCATGTATCTGCCACATATCTTCTTAGAGATAAGCTACAACCGCCTGAGCTAATTTATTTTCATTCTACATATAAACAATTTTCAGTACTTTTTTATTAGTGAATTGAAGTTATTTTTTGTTGTATCTCTTTGTTTCTATTAATGTATGTATTTCATTTCATTCCTTCATAAATCTAGATGATTGGTATCATAGCAGTATGCTCTTTCTCTTTTTTACTATGCATGTCCCCAACGAGGTTGGGGTATAAGGAGTTAGGGCTCGAACTAGTTGAACCTTTGCAGGAACAGCCTCGCCAACCCCGACAACCTCCCATGGCAAAAGAAAATAAAGACGAGGGAGCATGAGATCCTTTCAAAATATTGCTCGAAGAATACCTCGAGTAACAAAGGAACACAATGATAGACAAATTTTCCTAGATCCTTCAGCATATTCCCATTGGCGATGCATCCTCATCCAACAGTCACTTTGCAGGCGTCGCCCCCTTCAAGGTACAAGTAAACTTCTATATCCCTATATTTGAAGGTAAAATAGATGCGGATTTTGTAGATAAATGGTTGAATCTTTTTTAAGGTTACTTTTCGGTCCATATTTCCTCCAATAAGGAGAATATTACATTTGAACTACTTAAGGATGCTCCCCATGTCAAGGACTAGTGGGACAATTACTGTGAGAAAAGGGCGGAGGAACCTTCTCTATTTACAATTCCCCCTCTTGGAACTCTTTCCGAGACACTTTCAAGGAACAATATTACCCCATGGAGAATTATGAGAATAATTACATATAGTGGATGACACTACGATAGCAAAGGGACCTAGATGTGCATGAGCTCACAAATATTTTATATACTCTATGCAAAAAGTTGGGTATCAAAGACTTTGAGCGAAATCTGGTGCTCAAGTACATCGGTTGGCTGCATAAATACATTTAGGAAGAGATGGAGTTCTTGGACATCTCCTCACTTGGTGTAGTATATGCATATGTTGCCAAGATTGAACAAAAATGTAAAAAAAAGAATTGTGATTTTGGATCTACGAATCAGAAGCAGAGAAAGAGAATCCCAAAACCACGGAACAAAGGACAAAGCCAAGGCGGGATGACCTAGGACAACCCACCGAAGCTGCAAGAAAAGAACAACACCATGAAGAAAAATAAGGACACAGGAAAGTGGTGTGAGTTCCATAAAATCCCCACTCACAACACAAGTGAGTTTCAAGCCGCATGCAGTCACTAGTGGTTGAACTTAAGGCTTCAAAGTCAAATTCATGTTATGACTCTGAGATAGAACCCGATAGGGGGGATGACAAAGGGAAGAAAATTATTGATGCGGAGCCTAGCACCACCATTGGCAACACCAAGATCAAGAATATTGAGCCTGAAGATCCAAAGGATGGGGAGCGTCACTTCTACTCAGAGGTGTGGGTGAAGGGTTCTCCATTGTAGTTCATTGTCAATAGCGAGAGCCAAAAAAACCTCCTTTATACAGAGGTCATGAACTGATTGGGCACCATACTTTTGGAAGCATCATGTTGTGTATGAGTTTAGGCCTCGCACCATTATTATTACTTTGGGCAATAAAATATACAGAATACATGAGGTAGCTCTGCCTACCGCCGTCTTTTTTATCTATGCTAAGCAATGCAGCAAGATCATCTCTTGAACAGGGAAATTTATTTTCTTTCTAATTAAAACTCAAATTAAGGGGAGGATAGTGGCCACATCCATGGCCCCTAGGAAGGGTCCCTCCATGCAGCAGAAGCCAGTGGATAAGGTCATGGAATAATTCAAGGACATATTCTCCTCATCCACAGGGGTGTTCTTGCACTATCAGGTCAAGCATTTGATTGATATGACTCTTGGAGCACCCCTACCCAATGGGTCAACATACAACTGCTCCATTATGGAAAATGAAGAGATCAAGTGGAAAATCTAGGATTTGTTGCAAAAAGGGCACATCTGACAAAGTTCCTCGCCCTGTGGGAGCCTGATTGTACTTGTACAGAAGAAGGATGGGACCTGGAGGCTTTGCATTGATTATTAGGCACTAAACAAAATCATTGTCAAAAATAGGTATCTAATTACACATATTTATGACCTTATAGATCATCTCGACGTGGCCAATTATTTCATCAATATCAATTTGAAGTCTACCTATCACATGGTTCCAATAGAGCCCACAAATGTATGAAAGTCTTCCTTCAAATAAAAAGAAGAACTTTTTGAATGAGGCTAATGGATGACATCTTGCGACCCTTCACCAACTCGTTCATGGCTTTTTATTTAGATGACATCCTCATATTCAGCAAGAGTTGGGAAGAGCACTTGCAACACATTCGGCAGGTCCTTTAAACCCTGTGGCAACACAAACTGTGTGCTAACTTGGAGAAAGACACCCTTTGCAAGATCCAAGTCCAATATTTGGGTTACATCATAGATGAGCAAGGAATGCATGTGCATATGGCTAAGATCTAAGTCATTCAAGATTGGTGAGCCATGACCACTTTAACAGAGCTTCACATATTTTTGGGCCTTGCAATTTTTTATCAAAGGTTCGTGTTGGGATTCTCCTATATCACTTGTCCTTTGAGTCATATTACCAAGGGCAAAGTGACATCAAATTTTTCCTGGTCCGAGTCCCAACAAAAGGTGTTTGTTAAGATAAAGCACTGCCTCTTCTCTGCACATTTACTCACATTTCCAGACTTGCATCATCCATTTTAAATTGAGACAAATGTCTCCAACTATGCTATTGGAGTAGTCCTCACCCAGAATGGGCATCCAAGGCCTATCATAGTGAGACACTTTCTGATACAATTAGGAAGTACCCCACCTATGATAAAGAGATGTATTCTATTATGCAGGCTTATCGGTAATGGAAACATTACATTCTGGGGAAGGAGACGGTTATCCACACCGATCACCGACCACTTTAGTTTATACAAACACAAGGGAACTTGCTGAACAATTTCCATTAGAAGTGGTCTACATATCATCAACAATTCACTTGAACATTAAATACAAAAAGGGAAACACCAATCATGTTGCAGATTACCTCAGTCCACCCCCAGTTGGAGCACTGGCTATTGTTCTCAAATCTTGTGGCCACGAGACCTCTGGATGGCTACAATTGTAGAAAAATGATCTAGATTTTGCCACCACATACCAGATGCTAGTGGATGGCAAGAAAGTTCCTGATTTCTACATCCATGATGCATTATTATGCTACATGTGCCACCTTTGTCTTCCTTCAAGCCAATTTGGGAGGCACGTTACAGTAAGGTCACAGGACACTTTGGTGTGGAGAAAACTATGGTTGTACTATATAAATACTTTTATTGGCTAAAACTCTGACAGGATGTTGGAAAACATATCATATCCTACATTTCCTGTGTTATTGCCAAGCCAACCATCAAGAAGCAAGGCATGTACATTCCTATACTAGATCCCAGCCAGTCTTGGGAATCCATCTCCATGGACTATCTGACTGGCCTCTCTTTTTCCAAACATTCTAATGACTATGTATTTGTGGTTGTGGACAAATTTTCTAAGATGGCTATATTGGTGGCCTGCAAGAAGAGTATCATAGCAGAGGACACTGCCAAACTCTTCTTTGAACGAGTGTGGGTACATTTTTGGATCCCACAAACCATTATATCATATCGGGATATCAGGTTCCTAAGCACATTTTGGTCGAGCCTCTAGACATCATTGGACACCAAGCTCACCAAGTCGACTGCATTCCATCCCCAGACTGATGGCCACACAGAGGTCACCAAAAGGATGATAGCACACATACTCTACATGTACAACCCCAAGAATCCATGAACCTAGGATGAGAGCCTTCCCTATGTGCAGCATAGCTATAAAATATCTCTCCATAGCTCGATTGGTCACAATCCCTTTCAAGTGGGTCTGTGATTTCAACCATTGTGTCTTATTGATGTCGCACCATGCCTCATGCAACGACACAGAAAGAATCGACACGTGTACAGTCTGAGTTTGATAAGTAAAATAGGTTTATTGAACACTTTCATCACATCTTCATCAGGTTCACGACATCTTGAGAAGTCCAATGTGAAGTACAAGTAGTGACATGATCAATGTCAGGTGCCACACAAGTTTTAGTTGGGTGACAAATTTTAGTTGCATTTGCAGAAATAATGCCTTACCAGAGCCCATTAGAAGCTCAAACCACTTTGATATGGGCCTTACACATTCACCTAGACTGTGGGAGACAATTTTTTTGAGCTCAATGTTCCCCCATTCCTTGGCATCCACCCATTGTTCAATGTAGATCACCTTTGGCCATACTTTCCACCATTACTGGACACATCATACAGTGCAGAAAAACTCACACCAATAGAGCTAAACCTAGACAACATGGAACACGACACAACTGATCAGATCATGGACACGCAAATCAAGAACACTCGCTGGTAGAAGATCCAACTATATCGGGTTGTCAAAGATAGCCAACTCGTACACCAAGGCAAGTGGCTCTCCAGGGACCAAGTTCAACAGAAATTTCCCCATATCATGGAGGCACTCAACACAATGGGGACCTTTACTTCCTAAGGGGGGTGGACTGATCCAGGTGGATACTTCTAACGAGGTATCGTATGCAAAAGTTACAACCCTGGGAATTTGATGTACCAATTTACCCCAACATTTCCCACAGACTTTTTGCACTTCATCTCCTAGGGATAAGTTTTTAGATGTTTGGGGTTTTCCATTATTTCTCAATAATAAAAAGACCTCTGACCTCATTGTAACACAGTTTAGAAGGCATGTAGCCGCCACATGTCTTCACAGAAATAAATTACTATCGCCTAAGCTAGTTTATTTCCATTATGCATGTAAACAGTTTTCAGTACTTTGTTATTAATGAATTGAAGTTTTGTTTTCATTTTTTCTTTGTGTTTCTATTCATATGTATATTTTATTTCATTCCTTAATAAATATGGATAATTTTTATCATAGCGCTTTTCTCTTTCTATTTTTTTCTATGCATGTCTCCAACGAGGTCGGGTATAAGGAGTTAGGGCTCGAATTGGTTGAACCTTTGCAAGAACAGCCTCGCCGACCCCGATGGCCTCCCATGGAAAAAGAAAATAAATATGAGAGAGAAGAATATACTTTAAAAATATTGCTCGAATAAGCCCTAAATCAACAAAGGAACGCAATGATGGAAAACTTTTCACAGATCCTTCCACGGATGCCCGTTGGAAACACATCCTCATCTAATAGTCACTTCAAAGGCTCCACCCCCTTCAAGTTACAAGTAAACATTGATATCCCTATATTTAAATGTCAAATAGATGCGTATTTTGTAGATAAATGGTTGAATATGTTGGAAGGTTACTTTTTGGTCCATATTTTCTCCGATAGGCAGAATATTACTATTGAAATGCTTAATTTTGCTCCCTATGTTAAGGACTGGTGGGAAAATTACTCTGATAAAAGGGTTGAGGAACACTCTCTATTTCCAGCCACCCCTTATTAGAACTCTTTCCAAGATGCTCTCAAGAAACAATATTACCCCGTGGGGAGCTATGAGGAAAAATAAATGTAGTGTACCACACTATGACAACAAAGGGACCAAATGTGCATGAGCTCACAAATATTTTCCATAATCTATGCACAAAGTTGGATACCAAATATTCTAAGCGACATCTGGTGCTCAGGTACTATGAATTTCTACACAAATACATTCAGGAAGAAATGGATTTCTTGGAAATCTCCTCACTTGGTGATATATATCGATATGCTAACAAGATTGAACAAAAAAATCAACAAAAGAAGCAAGACTTTGGATGTGTGAATCAAAATCAGGGAAACAACACCCACAAACTGTGGAATAAAGGACAAAGTCAAGGCATGCTGACCCAAGACAACCCATAGAAGCTACAAGAAAATAACAACACCATGAAGAAAGAGAAGGACACAGGAAAGCAGTGTGAGTTCCATAAAATCCCCACTCACAACACAAGTGAGTGTCAAGCCAAGCAATCATTGGTGATTGAACTGAAGGCTTCAGAGTCAGATGATGTTTCGACTCTGAGTCAGAACCCGATAAGGGGAATGACAAAGTGAAGTAGATTATTGATGCGGAGCCCAACTCCATCGTTTCCACCACCAAGATCAAGAAGATTGAGCCCGAAGATCCAAAGAATGGGGAACGCCTCTTCCAATCACAGATGTGGGTGAAGGATTCTCTGTTGCGGTTCATTGTCGATAGCGGGAGCCAAAATAACTTCATTTTAGTAGAGGTTGTGAAGCGGTTAGACATACCGACCACACTACACCCGCAATCATACACCATCATGTGGCTTCACCAAGGACGAGATCTTTGCATCAGCCAACAATGTCATCTTCCCTACAGCATCAAACCCTTTACGGATGAGGTACTATGTGATTTTTCTCCTCTTGAATTTTGTAATGTATTATTAGTCCAACCATACTTTTAGAAGCGTCATGATGTGTATCATTCTAGGAATTGCACTATTATTATTACTTTAGGTAATAATTTATACAAGATACCGTAGGTAGCCTCGCCTACTGCCATCTCTTTGATCATTGTTAAGAAATGCAGTAAGATCATATCCCAGACTGCAAAAAATTAAAAAAATTAAAAATTAAAAAATTTGTTTTATTTTAGATTTGATCTCAAACTAAGGCGAATATCACGGCGAAATCCATGTCCCCCGGGAAGGGTTCCTCCACGTAGCAAAAGCAGGTGGATAAGGTCATGGAATAATATAGAAACATCCTCTCCTCACCCAAAAGGGTACCCTTGCACTATCAGGTCAAGCATTCGATCAATCTAACTCCCAGAGCACTCCTACCCAATGGGTCGATATATCGTCGCTCCATTTTGTAACATGAAGAGATCAAGCGGAAAATCCAGGAGTTTTTGCAAAGAGTTCACATACGACCAAGTTCTTCACCCTATGGGAGCACAATTGTACTTGTACTAAAGAAGGATGGGACCTGGAGATTCTGCATTGATTATTAGGTATTAAACAAAATCATTGTCAAGAATAGGTATCCAATCCCATGTATTAATGACCTTCTGGACAAAATCAAGGGGGCCAAGTATTTCATCAAAATCAATCTAAAGTCTAACTATCACCATATTCCAATAAATCCCACAGATGTATGGAACACCACCTTCAAATCCAAGGAAGACATTTTTCACTGTGTATCTGTGGTCATGGAAAAAATTTCTAAGATGTTGTTGAAGGCTGGAAGGTGATTGCCTCAACATTAGGGATTCCACCCGATCGGGAGCTTAAAGCAACTCCTTTTCCATTGAAATGGTGGGTGTGACTGGGGATATAGGGGCCAGTTTCCCGTATAAAAAGATTTTATATGAATAACAAAAGGGATAGAATCAACAAAAATGTTATGATTTCTTTCTAATGATAACATAAATTAAATCTAACTACTTCCCATGATCAGACTCTTTTATATGATTATAGAGAAAGATTTCATAAGCATGAAACAATATAGATCATTACATACTTTATGAATATAAGCACATGTAAGAAATTAAATCAATTTAATTGATTTAGTTGATGAACAATATCAATCACCTAAAAGACTTCTTAGTTTCACATCTAATAGCATATCATTCAATATATTATATCAATAGTAATAATAACATATATCACTTCAATGCTTATCAGAATGAAACAAGTAGACATAAATAAGTTTGCTATAAATTTCAAAAACATAAAACAATTAATATATAGGTAATAGTACCCACTGAATCATAGCTTTAGATCTGAAAAAGATAGCTTAAGGGTTCATATTTCCAATTAGATAACTTTTGTTACAACAATAGTGCAAGTTCCAAAAGAAGTCTTCTCAAAATTCTGGACCCCTTTCTAAATGCATGAAATGGGTTTAAATACTAATTAATATTACAAAAATAGAAGACTGGTGAAACGAGTCTCTAAAACTATATAACTAAAAACTAGGAAAATAAAGTGCATCGGTTGGAACAGTCTCGTGACTATTTCCCAGATTCATTATTTTATCACTCTGTCGGATCTCTCAGGCTGAAGAAGAGATACCAATAGAGGTAACCACCGACCAACCTTTCAACTTGGTATATATCCCTACCAAGTCGGAGAGGGCTCTCTCCACAAAAATCACAGCCAAGAGGGCTAGATGAAAAGTTTTTAGGCTAGCTATGAAATGCAGAAGGGTTTGTTTTGTTTTGATTGGGTTTGATGGATGAGGATTAGGTCAAGGGGACTAGGTCAGGGAAAATGGTATAGAATTGCAGTCCATTCGATGGGGCATGGTAGGTATGAGGCTTAACACTTAAAGGTGATTTGGTGAGATGGTTTAAGACTGATGAGGAGTTAGGAAGAGCATAGGAGATATATTCTTCCTAAACTGAATAAAATGGAAAAATTATGACAACTTTCCCAAAACAGAGCATGAAAGAACATGTATTCTGCCTATCAACTTGAAAATTATCATATAATAGACATGAAATGGTTTGTGAGCTTACAAAACATTCATACAAATGATCACAGAGAAGAAACAATGCTAAAAATTCATGCCACATGAATTCCAAGGAAATAGCTGCAATTCTTCATTAGTTTTTGGCCAAACTGGTTACACTTAGATTCCTTGACTAATTACAAAGCAACCAATTAATTCCAACCCTTGATAAGAGTGAAGAAAGGGAATATATAGACATCAAAACTACATTCTCTCATCCTCAGAGGTTGAATCTCTGATTTGAGGATGAGATCCACACAATTCTGAACTCAAAGTTGGAGTATAGGGAGCTCTAAGTGACTACTCCCTAATTACATTGAAACTGATTCATTTGACTTAATGATAACTTCACATCATGAATCTACCCCTAGGTAACTTATCCACATCATAATTACATTTCCCATCCTCAATTACATAGGTGAAATCATAATTTTAAAAAATAAAAGTCAAATTTGCAGTGAAAATTCAAAAATATTAGCGAACTGTCAAACGCGCCATTTTGTGCCAGGCATGCCCTCCCTTTGCCAGGCGCACCCTCCATCTTGTAGGTTGTTTTTGACTAGGTTTTAGGCATCCAAATTGGCTCCAAGATGGCTTGTTGGAAAGCCCTTCAAGTCTAATTTATAGATATGCCTTTAATTTTCAAAATGGAGCTCATTTACCATGTAAAAACTCAATCCTCCCAATACTGCTCAGCGCGTAGTGCCAAGGCAAAAAATGCGGCAAAAACATGATTTTTTTTCTAGTTTGTTGACATTTTGACCTGCTTTTTTTGCAAAACAAGGCTAGAAAAGTGCTTTTCCTAGATATATTTTCCATTTTTCATCCAATGGTGGTGTCCAATTTGGTCAAAAATTGGCTCAAAAAAGAGCGCAACGCCAAGGGAGCTGTAGTTTTGAATGTCACATGACTATCCAAAAACACAATAAAAATATAGAAATTTGCAAAAACGACCCAAAACCTTTCAAAATTGGTGAAGTGAGTATTGATGTAGCTAGGCTTGGATTGAATCTTCTGCAAGTATATCCAACCTCCTTTTCTCTTCTTGCATGGTCAAAGCCTCAATTTTTGCATTAGCTCTTTTGAGCTTGGCCATTGCAATTTTGTCCTTTTGGGTATAATGTTTGACCTTCCTCCTCAGTATGTCATTGTCTCTGTTTTCCCTCTCCAAAAGCCTCTCCAAGTGAAGGTTAGCTCTATCAAGCCATGGCTCCTGGATCTCATTGATTACCATTGCAAGTTGTTCATTTAGAGTGAGTTGATTAGCAAGCTCAAACTCTTTTTTCCTTTCTAGTGCTAGAGCTCTTTTCAGCCCTCTAGTCCTAGGTCTTCCTCTTGGTGCTTGTTCTTCTTTTTCTTCAAGCAAACCATGCTTTTCAAGTGTCTCTTCTAACAAAGCCTTGGCTTTTTATGCCTCCCTTTGAGCTGTGATGTATTTAACCTCATCAATGGCATGTTTTATCTTCAACTGCTAGTTCTCCTGCTCAAGGAATTTTATGACAAATTTGGACCCGTCAAGATTAGTTTGGATCTCTCTAATCATGGCATCCTTTCCCTTGATGACTGTGCTAGTGATATCATTATCATTATGCTCATCTAGTTCAACAAGGTCAAAATCCTATTATGTCTCATGGAGGTCATCCTCATCATGAATGACTGCCTCATGTACATCCTCCTCTACCATCTTTTCTTTCCCCTTCTGTAACTGCTTTGTTGGTGAAGAAGGCAGTGCCCCTTGCACAATATGTGGAGCAAACACCTACCTATGGCCCCTCTGGTTTTTTTTTACCAATGGCTTTTTCTCAACCACATTAGCCTGCTTAGGCTCATTGATCTCAGCTCTGCTAGGTGACCCATACTCAATGTGGGATGGAGATAATGGTGGTGAAATAGATGAAGGAGACTACTCTGATGATGATGAATGTATTGTGGGCTGAGATGGAGGAATCGATGTGGAAGGATGATATGATGAAGGTACATTTTGGGCATGTTGAATAGGTGGAGCATTGAATATGCCATTAGTTATGAATGAACTCCATGGAATGTTCAATTGTTTGAGGTGATGGAGGACTATAATTTTGATGAGGGAGTGATGGAGAATATTTTCCATTTTGTGTTCATACTCTCTCTTATCGACAATAAATTCCATCTTATCAATGCTCCAGAAGAGGTAGAAGGGTATGTTTAGCATCTATACCCTAGTGAAGTGTATAAGTAACTGGATTTGATAGTCATACAATCTAGAAAATATACCTTCACATGAAAAGTATTTCATGATGATCTTCATCATGCGAGCATGTCTGTCTAGGAGGTAAGAGAAGGGGTAAATCCTCTTTCTCTCAGTCTTGTACCTAGGTTTGATGAAAGGCTCATATTAATGCTCCTCCAAGTCTTTCTGTTTGAATAATTTCTCCCCAACATTTGGGATCCTGGTGGTAGCTGAGATGATGGTAGTTGACACAGAGAAAGTGACACCAGCTAGAGTAACTTGGTTGTCATGGATATTATAAATGAAAAGTCTAGTCAACATATCACAGTGTTGGACTTTCTGAATTTTATCATAGAACTCAAAACATCCAACATTTTTGAAACATGTCACAGCCATAGGAGATGACAAGATTTCCCTGGTATTGTTGGCTCTAATCTGAGTATTCTTCCCCCTTTGTGTGGCATCTTCTCCTCTGTTTCTTCTCCCTCACTGAATGGTTTGTTTTCTTCTTCTACCATGATTCCTTAGTGTCAAAACCTTAGGGAGGTGTGATGATGGTGGAATGTGTTTTTTAGGAATAGGAAATGGGATAGGGTAATTGAGGGAGATGGGGGTAAGGGTTTATGAGTTAAATAATTTGACAGGGATTAAGGATGTAGAGGGTTTGGAATACAGGATTAATTACAGGTGTAGGGAATTGGGAACCTAGGAAAATAGCGTACCTAGGGCTTAGGGTTTTAATGGAATGAAAGCTTAGGGAAATGGGATGTTAATGTAGGGATTTCCGAAAGGGTAGATTGAAATGTTGGAAGGTTTATGAAGGTTTAGGGACTTAAATTGAATTGTAATTGGGTATTTGAGGAATACTGGGGTTTTAAATGAAGAAAGAAACCAAATTTCCTTTAACAAACTTTACACAACACAAAATGATTTCATGGATAAGAGGAATGAAGCAATGGTATCTTACTTGTTTGTTGGAGTCTTAAAGAACCACTGTTGAGAGATTGAGGGTGATTTTGTGAAGTTTGGAGGCCCTTCTGACAATTTCTGAGGAAGATTGACAGGCACGCAACGCCACAAGCAAGCGCGCCCTCTCTTTGGCAATCGCGCAGCGCCACACACAGGTTCGCCCTCCCTTTAGAAAACGCACAGCGCCTCCCCTGTTTTGCTAATTTCACCCAAAAATTTGAAAATCCTGCTTTGCTTGAGGATGCTTGATGGTAGTAAGAGAAAAATGACGTCTCTTTTGATGTCATGAAGGATATTATACTTGAGTGAAACTGATCCTTTGATTTAAAACCCAGTTTCCAATGTTTCAGTTTCACCTTTGAAATTTTGGAAAATACCCTTTACACTTTGACTTTTTCTTTGCAGGTTGAGATGCTGGAGTTTGGCACTCTTTTCATTGCTTTGTTTGGTGTTCAGTTTTGCATATGGAGTTGAATTGGCAGCTTGGGATTAGTACTTATTACATATAATGAACATAAAATTACATTAAAATAAAAATAAATTACATCTCTGTTTTTTAATAAAATTACATTTCAGAGTGTAAACTTTTGTGATCCATATCATATTAAAATAAATCTTCTGGGAAATCACATGAGATATTTTAGAACTCTCTCATGTGATTTCCCGAAAGATTTATTTTAATAAAATTACATTGCAGAATAAAAATCATAACTTGAAAGCAGAATTAGAACTTTGGAAATATTCCTTGGAGATCATATTTCATGTTCTCAAATCCTCTTTAGATGATAAAGTAATAGTATTCAATCACTCTCGCATTTTTCCTGGCCTTATGCAAATGAAATGGTGTTTTATTTGGTGTTTTATTTGGACCTTGGAAAATGAAACCTAGTGATCTAATGGGACCTTGAATGACCAGACTCCATGGTGACTTTACTGACATAATGACATGATGAAATGGAGTTTCATGACTGAAATATGCTCATCAAGACATGAAGGTTGGCCAGCAAGTATAAATTTTGAGAAGGAGTGATATTTTATGACTAGGGCTACCATCAGTGATTGAATTTTTTACATGACCTAATGGAATGATTAAAAATTTCTGATTGAGACTCTTAAAAGGATATGAAAAGAGTATTTTTTATCACTGATCACAATATGCAAATATTGACACTAACATTGGCCTTATTGGATATGGAAGCTCCTTGGTGGTATCAAGAACATCGTATACCAAGTTCCTAACTATGTGGGCCAATACGGTCAAAAACTCAAACTGAAAAACATGACTAAATGATGACAACTCAAATGACACAAACTGACTTTGAACTATCTTGAAATTGACTAAAAAATTGACTTAAGACTTTACTTGACTGAAAACTGAACTTGAAAATAGCATAAATTCAATGAAGCTCCATGGCTTTCAATTTGGGGTCCAAACTCTAGTGCTTTTCTACTTCACACTTGCTGAAAACTGAATATTGAAAGAAAATTGATGTTGAAAACAAAATCAACTCAAACTGAAATGATACCAACCTACTCTAATCTACTGCACAATCGTTGATTAGGTGAAATGAGCCTTCCAGTGTAACCAATCCAGGAGATGGCTACTTACTGAAGTTCTGCTCTCACTTTCCTCGAGCAGGTAGAATGATGTACATGTAGGAAACTCACAACAAAAACTGAAACCAAGGCTTATGCTGACAAATTAGACAACATTCATCTTCTACAATGCTTGCAAAAGACTGCTGAAGGGATATTGAAAATCCTGAAGCATTACCTTGTCTTGAGATCCAATAGCAAAAATACAAGTACTCCCTTCATTCTGATCTAAAAGAACACTTGGTTGTTGATCGATAGGAAGGCATATGGAAGTATAACCTTCCGTTTTCTGAGTATTGGTTGTAAATTCCTCAAGCATGAGAAATTTTGACTTAATCTCTAGCATATTGTCTCTCTCAGGCTCATACTCCTCAAATTCATATTCTAAGTCATCCTTTAACATAAAAAATTCTTCAAGATTGTTAAACATGACAGCCTTATCCTCTTCATGAAAGACAAAAATCTCTGTAAGTTGATCTCTTTGCAAGAAATCATCATCACAAAGTGGCTTACAGTCAACAAATTCCTATATAGTTTCATAAATTTCATTGATGTCATCATTTAAACTCAAATTTTCATTTTCAATAATGGAAGAAGTTTCACTAACACATTCTTGACTATGTGAACACTGTGAACCTGCATTAGCTTGGGCTGTAATATGACTTTTTAGGAGCCGATCTATCTCAACTTCATTCAAAGGAGGAAGTACTCTTTTTTTTCTTTGGATGAAACAGTAATTATCTTCTTTCCCTCCTAAATATTCACAAGGATGTTGAATATCTTCTTTAATCTCAAGAAAAGGAGCATATAAATTTTCATCAGACTACTGATTTATTTTATGTGGTTTCATTTGACTATCAAGATGCAAAATTATTTCATCTTCAAGAAAATGGGAAGCTACTGTATGTTGAATATGATCTTGTGTATCAAAGTGACTAGCTTCTTCAGATTGTTGTTGAAGGGAGAAATCATAGAAGGCTTCAATGATCTCTTCATCATTCATGCATTCAATATCATTAATACTCTCAAGATATGCAATAAAACCTTCACTATAATCACAACAACTTTGTAAGAGAGATAAAGAAAGATTAGATTTCACATATGTTTGGAGAACATCTTATGGAAATATTTAAGAGAACATAAACTTCCTTCTGGTAACCCTTCAGACCATACCCTAGCTTTATCTTCAAGAGTAGCCATTAAAACCTTCATGAGATAGTCTTCAGGAAACTCAACTCTCAGTCTACATACATGTGTTGAAAAGTGTAACTAGGTCGGTCTTCATGTTGACTATGTAATCCTGTATTTATGTAAAGAAGAAGACAAAGATAATAAAATGTATTTTTGGTGTACTTGATTCATGGGTTTCATGAGCAAGATTTTATTATGTAGATAGACTTATTCTTGATGTCAATTAGGTTTTTATCTTCTAGGAATAAATAGAATTAAGGGTCTCATACATGAAGGATCTATTATAGGTATTTATGCTCCAAGACCTTGTGGAAGAAGCTCACAATAGCCCTCTATGCAACGATGAAAGACAAGCCTTAAATGCTATGAAGAATCAACTCTCCAAGGTTGGAATAAACCTTATCTAGTCGGCCTAATTCACCGTGGACAAGTCAGCTGGCAGGTCAGCTAATTAACTAATAGCAACAACTATAAATGCCCAATTGATCTGCACAGAGAAGGAATAGAATTGTGGATCTACCTCAAGAAGAATTGCGTATCTACCTCAAGAAGAATTGCGGATAAATCTCAGGAAGAAATAAATCTCAGGAATTTTTGCGGATAACACTCAGCCTAATGCGAATATATCTATGAGATCATTGTGCAGATAAAGATAGAATTCAGTGTGGAAATAAGGCAGTAAAAAGTGTGGAACACAATCATAAGTGCAGAAAGAAGGTTACGAAATATAGGAAGGATAGTCAAGAAAAGTTTGCGGATGGTCAACTATAGGATTGGGGATAGTCAACTACAGGACTTCGAATAATCAAGAACAGTTTGCAGATGATCAAGTACAGGATTGAGAATTGTTGCAGATAGATACAACATGATTTCAGATTATTGCAGGAAGAGTATAGTTCAAATATCTCTAAGTTTTAAGGAACAGACTTAAGAAGGTTAGTGCAAGAATAAGTTACTGATATATTATTGTGAAGGGTTGTTGATTTGAAGATATAATTAGAGACATTAATCATAAGGTGAAGAGGCAGTCATTGTGAGGAAGGTAAATCTATGATTTACCTTCCTACTATTCTAGAAATTCAACTAGCAGCATATGCAAGGTGAAGATCAAGGTCTCCAGTGTTGATTCAGAACTAAGCAATTTGGTGAAGAGAATATTCAAGGTTGGAAAAGTTGAATCAAGGTCTTGGAAGCATATCTTGGTCAAGGGTCTAATTTCGGGTCATGGTACTTGTCATTAGAAGATCTATAAAAAGAATTCTTTGCGTATTTTCCTCTCCGAGAGGGAGATTTTTTTCCGTGGCTCTAGGAGCCTAACTTTTGTATCTTATGCATTTTGATAATTGGCTTGATGGAAGATTAACTAAACTAAAAGAAGAATAATACATAAGTATCACAAGTAAGGTCACAAGTAATTATCAAGAAGAGAATTTGTATTAACCTCCAGCCCTCCAAATTCACAGCAACATGTACATGAAACTTTACTAAATGCAGATCAGCATCATCTTTCTCTTCATCTTTGAATATGGGAAGATGTGTAAACCAATAAACATAAGGCATAGGATTTGGAAATCTAGGGATTTGAGATCAATCCATAGGAGCATAAAAGGGATTTTTTCTTGTAGTAGAACTCATCTCGACAACAATGAAGTCACCAAGAAGTCTATTCCAATTACCAGTTCTTGAAAAGTGGAGTCTCCATGAAAATTTTGAACCTTAGGATTTTTCGACACTGAGGTTTCTACGTGAATGATGCACAACCTTTTTGTGTCTTATCGTTTTTCACCATCAACAATCAGATCTGATCTTTGTCATTATTTTCTAGGGAAGATTTTTCATTTCGCCTCTCTAGCAACAATGCCAGTATGTTATCACTCCGCCTAATCTCTAAGACTGAAGAAGAGATCCCAACAGAGATAACCACAGACCAATCTTTTAAATTGGTATCTAGCCCTGCCAAGTTGGAGAGGGCTCTGTCCACAAAAATCACAGCTAAGAGGGTTGGATGAAAAGGTTTTAGCCTAGCTATGAAATGCAGAAGGGTTTGTTTTATTTTGATTGGTTTTGCTGGATGAGGATTAGTTCAAGGGGACTAGGTAAGGGAAAATGAGATAGAATTGCAGTCCATTCGATGGGGAAAGGTAGGTAGAAGGCTTAATACTTAAAGGTGATTTGGTGAGATGGTTTAAGACTTATGAGGAGTTACGAAGAGCATAGGAGATTTATTCTTCCTAAACTGAATAAAATGGACAAATTATGACAACCTTCCTAAAACAGAGCATGAAATAACATGTATTTTGCCTATCAACTTGAAAATTATCATATAATATACACGAAATGGTTTATGAGCTTACAAAACATTGATACAAATGATCACAAACAAGAAACAATGTTAAAAATTCATACCACATGAATCCCAAGGAAATAGCTGCAATTCTTCATTAGTTTTTGGCCAAATTGGTTACACTTAGAGTCCTTGACTAATTACATAGCATCCAACTGATTCCAAACCTTGCTAAGAGTGATTAAAAGGAATATATAGACATCAAAACTACATTCTCTCATCCTCAAGGGTCTAATCCCTGAGTTGAGGATGAGATCCACAAAATTCTGAAATGAAAGTTAGAGTATATGGAGTTGTAAGTGACTCCTACCTAATTACATTGAAACTGATTAATTTGACTTAATGATAAATTTCACATCATGAATCTACCCCTAGGTAACTTATACACATCATAATTAAATTTACCATTTTTAATTACATAGGTTACATCATCATTTTAAAAAATAAAAGTCAAATTTGCAGTGAAAGTTCAAAAATATCAGCAAATTGTCAAACGCGCCATTTTTGTGCCAGGCATACCCTCCATCTTGCAGGTTGCTTTTGACTGGGTTGTGGGTTTCCAAATTGGCTCCAAGATGGCTTGCTGGAAATCCCTTCAAGTCTGATTTCTAGATATGCCTTCAGTTTTCAAAATGAATCTCATTTGATATGTCAAAACTCAATCCTGCCAAGTCTATTCAGCACGTTGCGCCAAGGCAAAAAATGAGGCAAAAACATGATTTTTTGCAAGTTTTTTGACATTTTGACCTGCTTGTTTTGCAAACCAAGGATGGAAAATTGGTTTTCTTAGATCTATTTTCCATTTTGCATCCAATGGTGGTGGCCTTTTGGTCAAAAAGTGGCTCAAAAAAGAGTGTAATGCACGTTTGACACTTTCTTTGTCACATGACTGTCCAAAAACACAATAAAAGACAGAACTTTGAAAAAATGACCGAAACATTTTTAAATTGGTGAAGTGAGTGTTTATGATGTGGCTAGGCTTGGAGTGAAGCCTATGCAAGTATATACAACTTCCTTTTCTCTTCTTGCATGGTCAAAGCCTCAATTTTTGCATTGGATCTTTCGAGCTTGGCCATTGCAATTTTGTCCTTTTGGGCATCGTGTTTGACCTTCCTCCTCAATATGTCATTGTCCTTATTTTCCCTCTCCAAAAGATTCTCCAAGTGTCGGTTATATCTATCAAGCCATGGCTCTCGGTTCTCATTGATTAACATTGCAAGTTTTTCATTCAGAGTGAGTTGATTAGCAAGCTCAACTCCTTTTTTCCTTTCTAGTGCTAGAGCTCTTTTCATCCCTCTAGTCCTAGGTCTACCTCTTGGTGCGTGTTCTTCAAGAAAACCATGCTTTTCAAGTGTCCATTCTAACAAAACCTTAGATTTTTCTACCTCCCTTTGAGATGTGATGTATTTAACCTCGTCAATGACATGCTTTGTCTTCAACTGTTGGTTCTCCTGCTAAAGGAAGTTTATGACAAATTTGGACCTGTCAAGATTAGTTTGGAGCTTTCTGTTACTGGAATCCTTTCCCTTGATGACTATGCTAGTGATCTCATTATCATTATTCTCATCTAGTTCAACAAGGTCAAAATCATGTTTTGTCTCATGGAGGTCATCCTCATCATGAATGACTACCTCATGTACATCCTCCTATACCATCTTTTCTTTCCCCTTTTGTACCTACTTTGTTGGTGAAGAAGGTAGGGCCCCTTCCACATTCTGTGGAGAAAACACTTGCCTACGACCCCTCTAGTTTTTTTTTGCCAATGGCTCTAACTCAACCACATTAGCCTGCTTAGGCTCATTGATCTTAGCTCTACTAGGTGGCCTAGTCTCAATGTGGGATGGAGATGATGGTGGTGAAATAGATGAAGGAGACTGCTCTAATGATGATGAATGTACTGTAGGCTAAGATGGAGGAATGGATGTGGAAGGATGAGATGATGAAGGTAAATTTTGTGCATGCTGAATAGGTGGAGCAGTGAATATGTCATTAGCTATGAACGAACTCCTTGGAATGTTCAATTGTTTGAGGTGATGGAGGACTATAATTTTGATGAGGGAGTGATGGAAAAGACTATTCATTTGGTGTTCATACTCTCTCTTCTGGACAATAAATTCCATCTTATCAATGCTCCGGAAGAGGTACTATGGTATGTTGAGCATCTTTACCCTAGTGAAGTGCACAAGTAACTGGATTTGATAGGAATACAATCTAGAAAATCTACCTTCACATGAAAAGTATTTCATGATGATCTTCATCATGGGAGCATATCTCTCTAGGAGGTAAGAGAAAGTAAAAATCCTCTTTCTCTCATTTCTATACCTAGGTTTGATGAAAGGCTCATAGTAATGTTCCCCCAAGTCTTTCTGTTTGAACCATTTCTCCCCAACATTTGGGATCCCGATGGGAGTTGAGATGATGGCAATTGACACAATGAAAGTGACACCATCTACAGTAACTTTGTTGTCATGGAGATTAGAAATGAAAATTTTGGTCAACATAGCATGGTGTTGGACCTTCTGAATTTTCTCACAAAACTCAAAACATCCAACATGTTTGAAACATGTCACAACCATAGGAGATGCCAAGAGTTCCCTAGTATTTTTCAGCTCTAATCTAAGTATTATTCCCCCTTTGTGTGGCCTCTTCTTCTCTGTTTCTTCTCCCTCACTGTATGGTCTGTTTTCTTCTTCTTCCATGATGCCTTAGTGTCAAAACCCTAGGGAGGTGTGATGATGGTGGAATGTGGTTTTTAGGAATAGGGAATGTGATAAGGTAATTGAGGGAGATGGGGGTAGGGATTTATGAGTTAAGGAATGTGACAGGGAGTAAGTATGTAGAGGGGTTTGGAATAGGGGATTAATTATAGGTGTAGGGAATTGAGAGTGTAGGCAAATAGTGTACCTAGGGCTAAGGGTTTCAAGGAAATGAAAGCTTAGGGAAAGGTGATGTTAATGTAGGGATTTGGGAAAGGGTAGATTGCAATGTGGGAAGGGCTATGAAGGTTTAGGGACTGAAATTGAACTATAATTAGGTATTTTAGGAATACTAGGGTTTTAAATGAAGAAAGACACCAAATTTCCTTTAACAAACTTCACACAACACAAAATGATTTGATGGATAAGAGGAATGAAGCAATGGTAGCTTACCTACTTGTTGGAGGCTTGAGGAACCAGTGTTGAGAGATTGAGGTTGATTTTGTGAAGTTTGGAAGCCCTTCTAAAAATTTCTGAGGAATATTGACAGGCGCGCAGCGCCACAAGAAGGCGCCCCCTCTCTTTGGCAGGTGCGCAGTGCAACAAGCAGGCGCACAGCACCACACACAAGTTCACCCTCTCTTTAGAAAACGCGCAATGCCTCCCCTGTTTTGCTAATTTCGCCCAAAAATTTGAAAACCCTGCATTTCTTAAGGATGCTTGATGCTAGTAAGAGAAAAATGAGGTCTCTTTTGATGTCATGAAGGATCTTATACTTGAGTGAAATTGATCTTTTGATTTAAAACCCACTTTCTAATGTTTAACTTTCACCTTTGAAAATTTTGGAAAATACCCTTTACACTTTGACTTTTTCTTTGCAGGTTGATCATGCAGGAGTTTGGCACCCTTTTCATTGCTTTGTTTGGTGTTCAGTTTGGCATATGGAGTTGAATCTTGGGAATAGTACTTATTACATATAATGAACATAAAATTACATTAAAATAAAAATAAATTACATCTCTATTTTTTAATAAAATTACATTTCATAATAAAAATCATAACTTGAAAGAAGAATTAGAACTTTGTAAATATTCCTTGGAGATCATATTTCATGTTGGAAAATCCTCTTCAAATGATAAAGGGATATTATTCAATCACTCTCAAATTTTTTCTGGCCTTATGCAAATGAAATGGTGTTTTATTTGGACCTAGGAAAATGAAACCTAGTGATCTAATGGGACCTTTAATGACCAGACTCCATGGTGACTTTACTAACATAATGACATGATTAAATGGACCTTCATGAATGAAATAAGCTCAGGAAGGCATGAAGGTGGGCCAAAAAGTATAAATTTTTAGGAGGAGTGATATTTTATAACTAGGGCTACCATCAGTGACTGAATTTTTTACATGACCTAATGGAATGATTAAAAATTTATGAGTGAGACTCCTAAAATGATATGAAAAGAGTATTTTTTATCATTGATGGCAGTACGCAAATACTGACACTAACACATTCTCTAACTAATCTTTGAGTTGGAACGCTTTCACCATATGTTTGTGTTGGAAATATTGTCATTTATGGAAAAAGAGGCAAAGGTGCATGGAGAAGCTTTTGCATGATTACTTAAGTCAAAGAAGAAGCAAAATAACAAAGGCATTTAAGGCAGCGAAAAGCAGCAAACGCAGCAAAGCGGGTCAAGTTGTGAAAGGCAGCAAGACAGCATATGCAACGAATGCAGCAAAGGCAGCTAATGAAGCAGAGAGGCAGCGAACTGCTTCAGCACACAACAGAAGGCAATCAGATTTTCTAGACACAACGAGGACCAGAGATCTTACACATAGTAGAAGTAGGAAGAGGTGAAAGCAGTGAAATTTGGAGTTACAGATCAGGACAGTGTAAACAAAAGAAAAATAGACTAAGACAGAGAATTCTTTGAAGAATTCCAAGGGAGGCGAACGGACGGTCTGGATTAGATCGCAAAAGTAAAGGCAAGAGATGGAAGGCTGAGATCAAAGCAGGCAGAAAAGGAGAAGAAAAGCCACATGAAGGCACGCAAACGGTCGGGATTAGATCGCAGAAGGGAAGGCAAGAAATGAACGGATAAGATTCATCACAAGATAAGTGGGGCAGAAACCAATCGGAAGTGCCAGTAGCAGCAAAGACCGTAGATCTGAGCAGATCAACGGTGACGATCACATAGGTGAAGATCAAAAGCGCAAATCGCAAATTTTAGTGGCTAAGTATTAAGGTCGTCGCAAGGTAAGTTATTTTTTGTGCGATGCGAAGTGCAGAAGGGACACGTCGTGGCATGGCGCAATAGTGAAAATCGCATGAAATAGAGGTAACCACTAAGTTAAATGGTTATAAGTTGCGAACTGAAAAGTACGAACAGTGACGTAAAGATGACGTGGCAGTAACATAAAATACGACATGGAAGTGACACAAAGATAACGTGACAGTGACGTGGTGATGACATGATGATGATGTGGCAGTGACATGGCAAGCTAACGTGGCAGATGATGTGGCACCGACCCCACATATCGCAGGAATTTATGATGACATGTAAAGGTGACGTGGCCGTGACATGGCAGGGTGATGTGGCATGATGATGTGGACCTCGCCCGTATACCACACATCGCAGCACTTAAGGGATAGCAGGAAGGCGACCGCAAGTTAAGTTAAAGTTTTTGCGATGTGAAATGGAGGGACACGTATCGACCTCACACAACATCGCATCCCACAAGAAATAGGGTGTAACTTCAAGATATCGCAAGGAATATTATTTTGGTTGTGATGCAGTAAGGTTCAAGCGACGCGATGCGATGAAGGGAGTCCACGTGGCAACACCGTGCACGAGTGCATATCGCAGATCACACGGTTTATGGTTTATCGCTATTGATAGAGTGGGAAACATGCGAGCAAGTGTTTGCGATGAATTGTGATTGGTTCAAGGAACTATGGGACCCAATAGCCCTTGTTCAGTGTATGTTATATGCGCCATATTATAAATTATTTGTTGTTGATTGCTAAGTATGTATGTTAGTACATTGTTTTGATCGCTAAACGTATGTATGTGGAACAAACATCGTAATTTGACTCCACTATGTTATAAAGAGTTTTATGTGGGCCATATCATACAGGTCACAAAAGAATGACATTAACGCATAACAAAGGATCAGGAACTCGTGTTGAATAGTGTTGCAGCAGTAAAGCAAACGAAAAAGGTTGAATGCAGAAGGAAAAGAATCGGGAGACAAAAGAAAGGGGCAGTTATGCAGCAAAGTTGGAATATAACTACAGAAATAGAAAAGACAAAAAGATAGCAAGCAGAAGAGGAAAAACACTCAGCAAAGCTAAGAAAATGAAAGGGTTGAGTAAATAATTGATTGTAACTGAAAATGTATTATTTGTTTTATATTGTTTGTGATGCAAAGGCAAGTATTCGTAGGCAAAGCAAAACTCCAATGTAATACTAAAATGAGTACATAGTGTTGTAACATCCTGAATGTGTTGAGCAAGGAAATGAGAAGGTGGAAGGAAAAGAGTCATACCTGTTCATTTCATATTCCCATATGGAATGCAAAAATCTATGAAGTGATCTCTATAAATTATGTTATAGTGATATGCATAAAGAGGTTAGAGAGTGGAAGAAGAATAAGTAGCAGATAGAGAAGCTGTGAAGATCCAGAGATGATTTAAAGTAGATATAAAGGCTGGAAGGACAGCAGTGAATAAGGAGAAAAACAGAGTTGATATCCAGGTAAATCAGCATATGATTTTATTGTAGAGTGAGGAATTTGGTGCTTCCATATCAAGTTGTAGCTGGTTGAGGTAGGAGCCTCCTGTGGGTTGTATCCTATAGAAAATACATGGTAGTTGATGCTTCCATTTCAAGTTGTAGCTTGATAGATGTCCAGTTGTAGTTGGTTGAAGTAGGAGCCTCCTGTGGGTTGTAGCCTACAGAAAATACATGGGAGTTGGTGCTTCCGTTTCAAGTTGTAGCTTGATAGATGTCCAGTTATAGTTGGCCAAGGTAGGAGCCTCTTGTGGGTTGTAGCCTGCAAAAAATATATGGGAGTTGGAGCTTCCTTGAAAGTTGTAGCTTGTAGAATTCAAGTATTTGTCTCCTGTAGGTTGGAGCCTACAGAAAATCAGTGGTGAGAGGGAGTTGGAGCTTGCCTTTGCATCACAACAATAATAAGATGTGGTTTTATCCCTTATGGGTTTCCACTTATATCTATTGTCTATGTGCATGATGATTATGTGTTGATATTATGTATTTAATCTGATTAATACCTGTTTCTCACTTATTAAGATTGTTGTTCCATTATACATTAATTTGATCATGAAATTAAGGTGTAAATAAGTGTAAAAGGAAGTTTTACAGGACCATGAATGCATTAAACGAATTCACCCCCCCTCTCAGTTTAACTAAGGGTTCAACAGTTCGAGCTAGGGGGGGTGAATTGGTTGCATTCGCATATGCCCATGAATACTGCATCTTTTAATGATGGAAGAATTCGATCTGCTGCATTGGAGATACATTTCAACATTATTCGTTGGCTATGCAGTTTAATCAACAAGTACCAGTAACTTTCCATATTTTATTTTTCCAGGCTTTGAATGTCAAAAGATTTTCTTCTAAATGTTTCTTGCCAAGATTGCCTTAGGAATTTGATATCTGGAAAAATGTCTTTTTGAGAATCCTGAATTAGGTTGGCTTGCAAGAGAGAATCTTTTATGTGTTCAGAAATGTTG
The DNA here is from genome assembly GCA_034641835.2 of Pinus albicaulis. Taxonomy (NCBI): domain Eukaryota; kingdom Viridiplantae; phylum Streptophyta; class Pinopsida; order Pinales; family Pinaceae; genus Pinus; species Pinus albicaulis. The sequence goes on along the minus strand of CM076573.1, from coordinate 736,435,130 downwards.
GAAGATAGATTCTTAGTTGTGATAATAGCTAATTCAACACTTTTCATTTTAATGTCCCAGTCTCCAAATACTATGTCTTTGATTGATTCTTCAAGACGAGGGAGATCGGTTGCTCTACCCTGTGTAGTGTCCTACCAATCTATATATTTACACACTTTATCATAAATCTCATCATAATATGTCCTCAAATCAGATATCTGTAATGAATAATTGATCACTGGTTTTAACTAGCTCTTGAACTTGGTTTAGCTTGTGATAGAAAGCTTCTTGTTGCTTTGACAGTAATGTCTCTAACTCTGTTGCTTCCTTCTTGACTACATTGAGTTCGGGATTTTCCTGGAACTTCTCAATTCTCTGTTGTAAGTGATGAATCAGTTGATCCTTTTCATTAAGCTCGCTCCCGAGTTTGAGTTTAAGACCCTCAAACTCTTGTTGAAGAGTAGTGATATTTAATTGCAGCTCTTGCTCAATATTTTTCTTTTCATTCAAGAAAACTTGCTCCATCTAAGCAATTTTATGGTCATTTTCTCTGATTATTGATTAGCTTTTTGAAGCTTTTTGAATAGTGGCATCTGCGTAAACACCTGCAAATTGAGACAGTTTATGAATTTCTTCCTCTGGAGAAAACTAAGTCTCTTTCCAAAGGATTTGCATTGGTGTTACATTTGGAGTTAGTTTTGGAGATTTCTCCATCCCTCGCCTCTTCTTTGATCTGGTCATGATAGCTTTATGTTTTGGACTATAGAATACATCCCATGGAGGTACTTCCTCAATGTTGAGGATTATTTCATCAATGGGGAAATATGGGATTATTTCCATGTCTTGGGCAGATGTAGCTTCTCTATTCTCTTCCATATCATTATTTCTTTGGCTTTCACTTTGCTCAACACTTTTGTAGGAACCTATGCAGTGAATGAGGTTTCTTTTCATTCTTCTTGACTCTTCAAATTATCATTATCAGTAGGCATGTGTTGTGCACTTGTCTCTCCTGTATAAGCTACTTAATTTATAGTGTCAAGAATAAGTGCAACATCTAATTTAATAGTATCATGAGTGGTCGTAATATCAACTGTAGATAGTACTTTCTCAAACTTGTCCCAGTCTTGGGTGAGTTTGTCATTTTTATCAATATTTTCAATTCCTGTCTATGCAATTGGTACCTGAGATGAAGTCGTTGAAACTGTAATATGTTCTGTTTCTGGTGCTAGTCTTTGGAACAAAAATTTCACCAAATCAGCATTTCTTTGTTCTTTATATTCTTTGAACCTCAGCGAGTCTTCAGGACTGAGTCTTTCCTTTGCTATTTTTTGAAATCTGGAAAATTCAGAAACTGACTCGAACATATCATCAAACCTATCAACCTCGCTTGGAAATGCTCGAAGCTTCCTGATTTGTTATTTCTATAGCAACACCATAAGCATCATAATTTATATTGGGAAAAACTGGGAATTTGAACGATTTTAATCAATCAATTTCAAGACAGGCATGCTTGAAATTGTTTGATGCATATGAGCCACATTAAAAAAGGGAAAGTTGGCCAAATGGTATTTTTAGCATCTTTCAAGACTTTTGTCAAACCGTTGCCAACAGTTTGATAGGCAATTTCTTTAGCCAATAATCTGTCTGGTACGTACAGAGGTAGGATATGTGGAGGCACATAGCTTTCAAAAACACGAATGTGCGTAAAGTACTTGTCACCAAACCACCTACATATATACTTAAAACTTTTATCAGCTTCAGGGGTAATTCTAGGGATTTTAACTTCAAAAATAACTTGATAGACAGGGAGCATTATTTCATTACAAATTTTGAAGATATGGGAGTAGTATTTTGACTCCCACAAGAAATCTAACTGGACAAAGATGGGGGTTACTACTTTCTCGGTCCATTTCCATCCAAAGGAGGGGAATTCGTAAGAAAAACAGACTGCATCCATGATATAAGAGCTCATGTAAAAAGGAGGGGTTGTATTGGCTTTAACATTCCAATTTTCCCTATAGGTTGTGATGAGTCTTATAAAATTATCAGAAATAATTGTTGCCCAATTTAGAATATACCCATCAGAGGTTTCTTCTATCAAGGGTGTCCAATTCTCTTTAAAATTACTAGTATTTATAGACCCAAACAGGCAACCCATCATTGCATCTATTTGAGAGTAAGGAAATTTAAGAGAAGTTACTGAATACATACCTTTATCATCACGCTTATGCCAGTTAGGGTAATTTCTCCACTCTTTAATTACTGCTACAGGATTGTCCTTCTCTTGCATGAACTTCTGAACAAATTGTGAGTCATATCTCTTTTGTGGCTCTGGTAATTTGTACAACTTCCTTAAATTTTTTGTTCTGAGAGAAACAATGACATTTCTATTCTTGGTAATGAATTTTCTATCCCTTGTATCCACATTTTCTAACACCCATCTCACTAAGCCAGTGTATGGAAGTATTTTGGGATGAGAAAAAATTCGGTGAAGAGAGGAGTTAGTTGTGTCGATCCAGGATTATGAATCATTCGAAGAAGTATCATTAGCTACGGCTTGCACGTCTGGAATTACTTGAGGTTTCTCATTCTCGAAGAGTTGGTAGATCCCTTCCCAACCTGAAGAAACAATGTCTGGATTGCATGTGGTATCCAAGATTAAGGGAGCCATTTCGTTTTTCTCCTCTTGCTGCATAAATAACTGTGGCAGGGTGTCAGATATCCTTCGTGCTTTAATCAATCGTGACATCCTTTTATGCCTTGCATTTTAGAATTATCCTATTCAAACAAACCAGAGATGATAAGCTCAAGTCACTTCGAAATGTTGTTAAGAATATTATCAATTTGAATTCATGCATAATGGGAAGCGTTCGATATTTAATTTTGAAACTAAAAATCAATTGAAAACCTCGAGATTACAAACTCGCATAAATGAACATTAAATTTGCAAGTGTGGGTCCACGTGATTCTGAAAAGTGGCATTATATCGAGACGTTACATCAGAAATTTGATAGTCGACATGCTTTAGTAATTTAATAAACCTGTGAAATGCGAAATTGCGATTGCGCGATGGTTTTAAACGGAATGCGATATCGGTATCTATTAGATAATAGATTTCGGTGTTTCAGCATTGCAAGAATTCGCTTACTTTGCAATTCAGTGTTTCAACATTTCGGCTATTCGCAGGTTTGCAATTCGGCACTTCGTTATTCGCTTGATCGCAACTTTGTCCCGTTATATGCTTTTGCTTTAAAGTTTTTTTAGTTTTTAATTGTTTTTAGTGATTTTCTTATTTGTAAAAGAAAATTAAAATCTTAACCTAAGAAATTTCTAATTTGGGTTTTATTTCTAAGAATAGAATATTAATTCTAAAAAAAATTAAAGGGTCCCCATTATTCTTTCTAAGTTACTATCTAGGATAATGGGGAGTTGTTGTAATACTACAACAATTGGCGACACACTAGATTGAATCTAGAATCTCTGACAAATCTTAATACTTAGAGACAATTTAGGAAATTTATAATTAATTCAAATCTGTTTATAGATAAATTTTAATTTAAATAACCCAATTTTTCTTTAAAAAAACTTCCCCGTACTTCTACAAATGAAATTTCTCTGTAGATGAATCAAACCTTAATAAGTTGAAAAGATAAGTAGAAATTATTTGAAGCTTGGCTATTAGATAAACTTATTAGTCACTAGTAGATCCATTGTTGCCAACAGGCATTCATAGCCTCAACAAGGTTACTATTTAACCAAAAATGAACCAGTATCCCATTCATAACATAATAAATATCTTCAGAGGTAACATGATAACTTAGTTTTATTATTTTTTTATAATCTTTCCTTTTTGTTACATTAAAATCATTATCCTAGTTTTTTAGCTAGAAATGATAATGTCATTCACTGGTTATAATAAATTTGAACAAGTTGACTCGTGATGAGAGCCCTTGTCTCAATGTTTTTTAGACCATGAGCCACTATCTTGGTTTGGTAGCCAGTTGATAATGTCAAGTTTATTAGTTTCCTATGATCATGGTGAGTCGACTCGTGATGAGATCTCTCAACTTTAAAGTCTTTTATATTTTAGAATTACACTCTGAAGAATATCTAATACATAAATGAATGGGGAGGTTGTCATTTTTCTCTTTATGAGATTTTGGATGACCATTTTAGTTAAAGATGCTAATTCTTCAATAAAATTTCTTACTTTGTAAAAATAACTTTTTGAACTTGATTCATGTCAAAATAATTTTTCAACACACATAGGTTGGAAGAATTCTTCTTTCTACTCACTATTTAAATCAAAATTCTCTAAATAAATAGAGAGTTCAATTTATGTTTTATTTCCTTGTTTTTATCTCTAAGTATTAATACTTTCATGCTCTTTAATAAATACGAAGTGTTTCACCTTTTGCGTAATATTGCAAAAACTTCCTTAGTTTAATTAACCTATATACATATTTATACAAAAGAACTGATGTTCTTTAAGAAAAAAAAAAATTTAAGGATAAGTCCATTAACAGGAAGAGTTTCCTTCTTCCCTTGTAAATCTTTCAAAATGAAAGTTGATTGACCAATTTTTTCAATTATTTGAAAAGGGCCAAGCGAAAGCTTTTGAAATTTAGTATGTTTTCCTTTATCCTCATGCACTTTATCCCATTTCAATACTAAATCTTTGATCTCAAATTGTTTATCCTTGACGATATTTGAATCAAACGAAGTTTTGACCAACTGTTGATGATGACTATGTACCATTTTATCCTTTTCTCTTTCTTCTTCCATTTTAATTATTTGGGATATTCTTAATTTTAATGAAGAGAAAGGTTGTTCATTAATAAATTAGACTAGGTTTGTTGACGGGATAGCTATATTTAAAGGTGAAACTGCCTCTTTCCCATTCATTAATGAAAAGGAGAAGTTCCTATTGAAGCTTTTTTACTTATCCTATCTGCCCATAATGCAATGGTTAAGGCTCTCTGCCAATTCTTTTGATTTTGATCAATGGTTCGTTTAATTATTCTTATGAGGTTTTTTTTTGTTGATTCTGCTAAGCCATTTCCTTGAGCGTAATAATTTGCAGAATACTTTAATTTAAACCCTCTTTTCAAATCAAATTCAGTCATGGGATTTCCAGAAAAATAATAAGCATTGTCAAATACGAGAGCGTTAGGAACACGAAACCTTGTGATAATGAATCGATCAATAAATTCAATAATGTTTTCGGAGTTGGCGGTCTTAATAGGTATTGCCTCTACCCATTTCGTGAAATAATCTGTAGCAGTCAATATATATTTGTGTTTTTTAGAAGAATGAGGAATGATCTCACATATTATGCCAAGTCCCCATTGTTCGAAAGGTTGTTCCATATTGACTAATTACAGTGGCATTGACGCTTTTCTTTGTCTTCCTGCTGCGGTTTGACAAATTTCACAATTTTCGACATAACTATGCGCATCTTTGAATAAGGTTGGCCAATAATATCCAGCATGTAAAATTTTATGAGTTGTAGTGACTCCACTAAAATGTCCACCTGTTGGTCCATCATGGATTTCCTGGAGAACATTGGGTATTTCAGGTTTCTCTAAGCATATCAGCAAGACATAATCATAATTCTTTCTAAATAACACATCATTGACTAACTGATATGGATTAGATTTCAATATTAATGTTCATTTTCTTTTAAAATCCAAGTTCAGTGGAGCATAACCATTTTTTAAATAAAATATTAAATCAGCGTATTAAGATTGAGGTTCAACCATGAGTACCTCTGTAAACTGTTCAATACTAGTTGTTACCTCATCTAGTGATGTATCATTCATTCATGTAATCAACCTGCAAAAACCTTGACCTCTTACAATTTTAACAGGTTTTATTTCTAAGTCGTATTCTTGCATTGTTGTTACCCAATTGGCCCTATTTTCTCCTAGTTCCTTTTAAATAAGTATTTGTCTGACTATTGCGAAAGGAACTATCACATTGACATGAGATTTTAAGAGAAAGGGTCGGAAGTGTTTGACTGCTTTATAAACTGCAAATGCCTGTTTTTCAGCTCCTGTGTAGTTTTGATGCAGGGATTCTGCACAAAACATATCCTTGCACAATATATAGTGTGTGTTCCCTTTTTATAAAAATCCAAACTCAAAAACCCCTCTTAACTAGTTAAATTTAATACAGAATATGAAGAGGGAGCCGAGACAAATAAAATGCTTGCTTATAATAAAACAGTAAAATTACAATTCAAACCATTTGCCCGAATATTACATTTGTGGGAATCTCAGCTCTCGCCCATTACATGAACTCTCACACCATTCCTCTTTGTATCACTCTCTTCTATTCCATTCTCTGTGTCTCTCTATCCTCACACAAAGCTTCACATTTATACATAATTATGGATTAATTCCAATCCATGATTTCCTCCCCAAATATCTCAACCAAACTCTAAAATAGATTTATCCCTTTTTTAACTCGACTAAGTTCCATTTAAGAAATTTCTAATCCCTAAATTTTCTATCCAACTCAATTCCACTCATATTATCAATTAATTAAGAGAATATTTACAATAATCCTCACACTCAAATTTTTCTCTAAATATTTTTTTTTTTAAATGTACATAATTTATAAAATAATTTCAAAAAAAATCACCCCCTAAATCACACAAATAAATAATGAAAATTAGGCAAGATGCTCCTGCATCAGACTCCCCATGTAGAGAAGTTTCCATAGACCCCTATCTATGAGGTCTGTCACTTTTCTGTAATAATGCGACAGGCACAACTCTTAATGAGTTGCTCCCTCCAGGATTCCAAACTCTGTTTTTCCGCTGGTCTTTTAAAGTATCAACTCCATTTTGTAATTTTGCACAGGATTTCCAGAATAGTATGTTCATAATACTATTTAATGTAACTGTCGCTTTTCCATACCTCATCATCTTTATTTCGGGAATTACAGACTTGTGTAGAAACACTGATACCCATTCTTCTAGTCTCCGAACTCTGAAAGAATCTCGAACTGGTTGTACATCAGCATCACTCATTCTATCAACCGCATTCCATCGGCCTCTCCAACAATTTCTTCCACCAATTCCTTGGAGTAATTCCTCTTTGTTTGATGCTTCCATCTCCAACTGTGTTGAACACTCAACTTTTGGAAATGAAGAATAATCAAGAACTTCTCCTTGATCACAGCTATAGTCATTGATTGCTCCTATAGTAACAAATTTCTCATCCAGTGTTGTACCTGCATTCATCAACAAACTATTAGTTTTAAAAATACAAGACCTTTCGGTCTCTTTTGATGCTTCAAGCACCAATATCCCATCATAGTCTTTCTGGATTTCAGCAGATCCTGTTTTGAATTGCTGGCTGCTTTCATCTTTATCCTGCTGGTTCAATACTTTTGTTTCCTTTATGTCTCTAAAGACATAACTTTCTTGCTGCTCCTGATCTTTCATCTCATATCTAAATACTTTATGCTCAATTTATCTGATTTCAACATCATATTTATTAATTTTTCCTTCTGTACCTACAGCCACATTATTATTTGAAGAGTTAAAACATTCACTTAACTCTATAAACTTTAGAAACATTTCATCCTTATCATGCACGGTAACTGCAATCTCTTTTGTATCAGGTTCTGCAAACTTCACTTCTCCTTCAGGTTCCTTGAGCCATCTTTCCAAGAACTATATTTCCATGTGAAATCTTTCCAGTATTTCATCACAACCTTCATTCTCAGTTTCATTCTTCTTCTGGCAATCCTCCTAAGTTATCATGTTCTTTGTATCATCGCATTGCAAAATTCTATCATCAATTTCATTACACAAATTCATTTGTTTACCTCATTGGGATATCACTTCGGCATTTTCATTATGCTTCTGCTCCATAACAACTTCAACTAGCTATCTTACACCAAACAGGAATTCATCTATGAATTATTTCTGCTGCAAGAAATCAGTACCTTTCTCCCCTGAAAGGCATTCTCCATCATACTTCACCTTAAGAGTTTCATTCATATCTGTGACAGTTTCACCAGACTGTCCACCAGCTTCTGCACATCCTCCAAACATACACAAACTATGAGATTTAAAAATACAAGGCTTCATGGTCTCATCTGCTTCTCTCTTCAACATATCTTCCAATTCTTTTGAACTATTCCAATAGTCCATGAGATCTTTCTCATTGATCTCTTCACCCAGAATTTCACCCTATTCTGGGCCACAAATGGAAACTTCCATTTTCAACTCAGCCTCTCTGAGTTTTTCACATCTCAATTGCACACTCATCATCTGCTCGAGCTTCCTCAGCTCTTCTGTCAATTGTATGTTTACCTGTTGTTCCCTCTTTGCGTGTAGTCTCTGCCATTTCACTTTCTTCCTCATGGTACAACCATGTCTCTGGTATTTATTTCTCTACAACAATTCCATCAATAACTCAAGGTGAACTGATATCTCAGCTTTCTCCCTCTCATATTCTTCATCAGTCAACTTCTTCCATATGACATTTTCCTTGGCATCTTCCTTCTTCTTTCTTCTATTGCGGTCTTTCTCAAAACCTCTGAAATGACTCTCAAAAGTCATATTATACTTTGTGAACTTCATTTTTTCACTTGTGGGTTTCATTTAATCTCCTTTTTAGCAAGCCTACATACTCACCATCCAACAATGCAAGCTCTCTTCCTGTGCTTGACCTCTTGCGGTTCTCTGTCTTGGAATCATTTCTGGAAACTCTCTTGCTCCTCTTTGCTGCAAACAAAAACTGCAGTATTTCATGTGTTACAATGACTAACTCTTTGGGTATCAGGCTCCGCCGATCATGCACCCAATTACATTCAAACCTTTGACTTGATTTAAGACTCTTTGACTCCAGACTTGACATCAACTCTTCATCTTGGATGAAAAATACACCCTCTTGTACACTAACTCAATGGTTTAACTTGACTCAATCTATCCAAATTTTCATTTGACCTTAACATCTGATTTGACTTCCAATCTTGACCCAATAATTATAATAGTGGATATTTTGACTCTAATTCAAGTTATACAACATACTAATGAACATCCACTCTTAATACATTTTCATGATGTAAAATATTCACTCTTTCTCATACTCCATTCTTATGAAAATGTCAGTAGTCTCCCATTATCACTTCACATGATACTGAAGCCTTTAAATCAAAATGCAATCCATTTTTCCCAAGATTTATTTTATGGTGAAAATAAATAAACCATTTAATTTTCAACATTTAAAATACCTCTTTGAAATGAATGATCATACCTTATGCTCCCTTCAATAAACCTTTTCTTTGCAATTTCAATTCTTCGGATTTCATTCTTCTATGTTGTTCTCATCCCTGTGAATATTTGTATGCCCTTCATACCATAACCTCTTCAACACGCTCATCACCCTAGTGCAGAAAATTTTCTTGCACTTCCATGCATCTCCTTCTTTGCAGTGACGGTTCTCATGCAACACCATATCTCTCCAGTGCACAAAACAATTCCTTCATAGGAATTTCCCAAAACTTTCTTTTAATATGGTGACATCAATACATTTCTCTGGCAGTAACAAACACAAACGGCACTATCTTCGGGACAGAACAATGTGAACATTTTCACATGTGCTACAAGAAACGATCAATCATGATCTTTAACTCATAGAAATCATAGATGCTCTTTTACTGGCTTGCTCCTTCATGTAGATCTCAGTTATCATAACTTTAAAAACGATATGCCACAACCATGCTCGAATCATATTTACACATCAATTTTTGAGATGGATTTCAATTCCATTCCTTAACTTTGGATTGACTTCACTCTTTCATAAAATTTATAAAAATATTAAATTCTCGAGTATGGCAAGGGAAATTTAATCATCCAAATTTTAAAATACCTTTAATAAATGAATATTGATCCATTCAATGAGCACTTACCTTGGAAGCTCCTTGGGTGAAATGATCTAACCCCTCTCTCTTGTATTCCTAGCAGAATTTGGCTCATTTTTCTTTTTCCTTCAGACTCACCTCCTGAAGAACCAGTGAGAGGAGCAGCTACTGGGCTAGGTGTAAATTCTAAAATATTATGTAATGAGGGAGCTCGCAAAGCACTTCTAGATGCAGCAGCAAAAGCAACTGCGGATAATACCGAGGAGTTATCATGTTGGGTATCATCCTCATCATCGATGCCAGCAGAGACACTTAAACCTCCAACACCCGTTGTTGCCAAAGACACATCCTCCTCATGAATTATATGTAATATATGTCTCACAATGTTCCCAACAGATAGTTCAACTAGATTGGCAGCTATAAGTTGCACGCCCACTGACTTTATAGCTTCAATAAGTGAAGCTGCCTGATTTGAGTGTGGTACTCTTTGTTGAGAGATAACAGACCATAGAAGAACTACAGTTTCTCTAGCAGTGTCCTGTGAACCCTCAACTTGCCGTCGCTTGATTTTGACAACAAAATCATTAATTGCTACCTGTATCTCAATCTGTAACAAGCCCGACCAACCTAAAGGTTATGTCAAATCAGAGGGGACATGCCTCTAGTGAAAAGTCCAAAATCCCAACTCCTCACAGTAGTATTCCAATTATTGATATGAAAAATATGTTACATAACAATTATGTGGAAGAAGAGATGCTCAAACTTCACATGGCTTGCCAAGAATGGGGTTGTTTTTCAGCTGATAAATACATTAGTTTTTCGAGTTTCCATTAAAGTAAAAACGGAAGTATGCTTTACAACCCATCAACATTTAAGGTTACGGCCAGCAATATGAAGTGGGTGACCACAAATTGAATTGGGTAGAGGAAGCACCATAATTCAAAAGCCAAATCTGATGACCTTTACAATACGCTACCCGATATGCACAACACATTCACACAATTTATGATACCACAGTATTTTGAGACCACTACAAGGGTTCGAAACCAGTACCACAATGATGTGGCCAATTTATAGCAAAAACTCAACAACCTCCGACAAAGAGGCTTACGAGGCCGAGATCTATACTCAAATTCACAAATTGTTAACTCCATACATCAACAAAGTATGGCACTATGCTACAATAGAGGCACTTAATTAAATAAACAATTCATCACCCAAGACGCGGTTCACAAAGGAATGAATACCTCTCTGTAGTTCAAGCACTAACGCAAACAAGATTTTGTAGTTTCTGTTATACACTCATAACCCAAATGTTGGCAACGTAGATAAGAATTTTAAGGGAAACGTTACCACACATGAGACGTTGACACGAACGAGCAATGCTGCTTTGGACACTTCTGCGTTGCTTCAATCGGCATTTGTAATCACTGTTAACATAGTTACGAATTCATTATGGACATTGCACTTGTCTTCCAACCAGTCTTTGTGTTCAACGTTCTAGGCAACCAAAACTTTGCTCTTCCAAAACATTGTGCAGCTCCTCAAAGCATTCAACCTTCTTCCAAAAGAAATCACATATTCAAGTCAAACCTCCAGCATTCTATCACATACTAAACTCTAACCTCCAAGACCTTCGATCGCACCTCGCCAGGCATGGATCTTCGGCTCCGATACCAAAATGATGCAGGGATTCTGCACAAAACAGATCCTTGCACAATATAGAGTGTGTGTTCCCTTTTTATAAAAATCCAAACCCAAAAACCCCTCTAAACTACTTAAATTTAATACAGAATATGAAGAGGGAGACGAGACAAATAAAATGCTTGCTTATAATAAAACAGGAAAATTACAATTCAAACCATTTGCCCGAATATTACATTTTTGGGCCTCTTGGATCTCGCCCTTTACATGAACTCTCACACCATTCCTCTCTATATCACTCCCTTCTATTCCATTCTCAGTGTCTCGCTATCCTCACACAAAGCTTCACATTTATACATAATTATGGATTAATTCCAATCCATGATTTCCTCCCCAAATATCTCAACCAAACTCTAAAATAGATTTATCCCTTTTTTTACTTAACTAAGATCCATTTAAGGAATTCCTAATCCCTAAATTATCTATCCAACTCAATTCCACTCATATTCTCAATTAATTAAGAGAATATTTACAATAATCCTCACACTCATATTTTTCTCTCAATTTTTATTTTTTAATGTACATAATTTATAAAATAATTTCAAAAAACATCACCCTCTAAATCACACAAATAAATAATGAAAATTAGGCAGGATGCTCCTGCATCAAGTCCAATTCTTCTCTTTGAAAATTAGAACTAAAAAATGAAAATGGGTTTTCGAGTTTTTTATCATCTGGTAGAGTTAATACTGCTGCATATCACAAATCAAAAGCAAAATTATATAGAATGAAATTATTGGAAAAATTGGGAGTTGAAAGAGAAGGAGCTTCAGCAATTGATTATTTGATGATTTGGAATGCTTCCTTTTCTTCTTCTCCCCATTTAAACAAAGTATCTTTCTTGATCATGTTTTGTAGTGGAAGAACAATATGTGAAAAATCTAGAACGAATCTTTTCACAAATTTTATCTGCCCTAAAAAGGATTGCATTTACTTTTTGTTATGGGGTAGTGGAATTTTGGAAATTGTTTTAATCATGTATAGATCATCACAAATTCCATTCTTTGAGACAATAAAACCTAAGATTTTTCCTTCATTTAAAGCAAAGACTTACTTATTCGGGTTAAGAGAAATTCCAAATCTCCTGCATCTTTCAAAGATTTGTTTTAATTCATGCAAGTGATTTTTGTCTCTTTCAAGTATATGGTTATATCATCAAGATATACTACCACTCTTTTATTTATCAATCCTTTAAATGAAATATACATGGCTCTTTGAAAGGTGGCTCCTGCATTCATTAGTCCAAAGGGAATCTTTTGGTATGCGTAAGTTCCCCATTTTGTTCGGAATGTAGTTTTCAAACGATCTTCAAGATGAACCAAAATTTTGTTATATCCTGAAAATCCATCTAGAAAAGACATTAACTCAGAACCGGAAACTGATTGTAAAACTTCTTCCATTGATGGTAAAGGAAAATTATCCTTTTGACATGCTTTATTCAAGTTCCTGAAGTCAATAGAAGTTCAAATATCTACATTATTTTTCCTAACTTGTACCAGATTAGCGACCCATTTCGAATGTCTAACAGGAAAAATGATCTTGGCTTTCAATAGTTTGTTTAACTCATTTTTTATCTGTGTTTCCAAATTTGGATGAAATTTCCTGAGCTTTTGTTGGACAGGTTTAACTTCAAGCACCATAGGAATAGTATGTTGAATGACAGAAGGGTTAAAAGTTTTAAGATCTTGGTAATTCCATTCGAAAATATCTTTGTAGTTCTTCAATAATGAAATGAATGCATTTATTTCTTCATATGAAAGGATAAGCCCTAAATTTATGTCTTGATGAAAATTATCGGATCCTAGGTTGACTAATTCAAACTTTAGAGTAGAACTCTGCAATTTGCAATTGGTGATTTTCTTGAATCTGTGTTTCAAATCATATAAGTCTTCAAGCTTAACCACAGATTTCGGTGAAATATTTTTATTAGTTTGTTGTTTGATCTGATTATCATGTTCATCTTCATCCATAATTTGATCATTGTATGATTTCTCGGAAGTAAGAAAAATTAAGATATCACTATCATTAAAAACTCGTCAACTAGTAACATTATCTGGTATAGATGGTCGAAAAATTAATTCAATAGAGAATCTGTTACGACTAAAATTCTCTGATGGAATAACCTTGGAAGCAACATTAGCTAAAAGGTCGGCGTTGGCATTCTGCAATCTAGGAATAGGATAGATATTGAATGCTATAAAATTATATGTAAGGTCTTGAACCAAGGATTGGTAATGTTTCAAGTGATTTGAGAGATAGTGAATAGTATTACATACTTGTCTTACAACAATCTTTGAATCCCCAAACACCTGAATATATTTTATATCAAGACTAATTTCTTTACAGAGGACTTGAACTAATGCCTCGTATTCAGCAATATTATTAGTGCATTCAAATTCTAACCTACAAGTTGGCATGGTTTTTTCGCCTTTTGGGCTAATGAGTATGCATCCTGCTCCTTAACCATCATTGGATCTTGATCAATTGAAATAAAGGTTCCAAAACGGAGATTGGACTATATTTTCTTCTTCAAAATTGAAGCATCTAATGGTATCCGTCTGGGAGTAATTTTCTACTTGCGAATTAACAGAGTTTATTGGAAAAGGTGATGTTTGCGCATTGAAATTGCCTAAAAATGGTTCTGCAGAGTAATTGCCCAGAATATTGTTGTTAAATGTTATAGGCTCATTTTCTTCCCTAAGGTCTGTGACTGAGTACTTCATATGTTTTTCACGGTAAAATCTAATTTGATTAGGCTTTCCATTATATGAAAGCCACATGTGAGACCAGTCTATTGCAAAATATCCATGTAATTTTTCATACCAATCTTTGCTAAGGACTAAACCATAAAATTCAGGAATGTCTGCATTCAGTATATCGATGATTTGAGCAAATTTTGAATTAGATGACAATCTAATACTTACTGAATTGATCTCTCCTAAGACTTTGACCTTTGTTCTATCCAATTGAACTATATTAACTGATGACTTTTGGGATGCGATATTTAATTCTTCGCAGATTGAATATGGCATTATATTGGATGAGGCCCCAGAATCAATAAAACAGTTATGAACATTCTTATTGTATATTTCATAGGTCGAGAGAAAAGGAGGTGTATTGGAATTAGATCTATCACCAATAAAGATAGAATCAGAAGCATTAAATTTGTTTGAATGGTTAATAGGGGGTTTTCCCATTCCATTAGCAGCTTTAGCTATAACAGTTGTAGGAAGAGGAGATGTTGTGACTACATTCAACTCTTTCAATAAAATTTTATGTTGTTGCTTTAATTTGCTAAGTTCATGGAGAGAAATATTGGCTTTAATCTTCTTCATATCCTCAATTATGTTATATTAAATAGTATCAGATACTACTAAGGTTTTAGACTGAGGATCGGATGTAGATTTGATTGGCTGAGAATCGGATGTGACCTACTAAGATGATTTGATGGGAGGCTTTTGTTAACAGATTTTTCTTTATCAATGGAATTTGGTGTTTTCTGTTTCTGTGTTATTTGTGTAGATTCTACAGAATTTTTACTTCTTGTGTTAACTGGCATGGCTTCAGTTTTTTATTCTTCATTAGAGGAAGGTAAAATGAAATCCCATAATCCATTTAATTTTTCCACTTCTTCCTCTTGGGATTCATCGGCAGAAGTTGTTGTTTCCTCTTCTTCTTCTTATTGGTCAGATTTTGCATTAGAAATAACATTAGGAGGCTGAGAGATAGACAATTGACTTTTTCTAAATGATCTAAAAGGTTTCTTGGAGGAGGTTTCAGCCACCTGCTTCTTAATTTTGACCATCTCATTGGACATAGTTTTGAGAACCTTTTGCAATCGTTCAAGATCAAAAGGATCTTTAGGAGCTTTCTTTTTTGACTCATATTTAAATGTTACCTTTTTGGATTTCTTATCTTCTACCTCTTTTTTCTTTTTTAAAGCGACAATTCTTCTTTCAACAGATAAAGATTCTTTCACGTTTTCTACAAGGGTAGCCTTATTGGCTCTATCTATGAAAATTTCTATAATAGAGGGGAGGGAGGATATGTACCACTCTATTTGTACATCCACTCCAGGCTTAGAGGTGGCTGGGATTTTATTCAATAACTTGTTAAATCTAGAGGTGGCTAGGATCTTTTCCTTTGAATTAGCTTTTGTATTAGAAAGGTCATTAATCAATGATGTAATTGTTCTATCATCACCAAATTTAGCAATAAATAGTTCTTGGAAGTTATCCCAATATCCTATTGAGCTTAATGGGAGAGAAAAGTACCAGTATCCTGCAAATCCCTAGAAGGTATATGGAAAAAATCTAACTACAACATCTTCATGTACAAGACCATTGAGATTCATGGCTAACATAAAATTATTGAGATGTTCCTCAGTGGGAAGACCATCATTAGGGTTATATTTAGGCAGCCATTTTTCTGGATGCGCTTGGACAGGATTTAGATTTTCTACTTAAACAGTGCCAAGATTAGTCCATGGTAAGTTAGTCATTACTTGCCCTGTTGTTTGTGAGGATGAGACAGCAGGTCCAGATGCAGATGTGGATGGAGAAGAAATTACTAATGGACTAGTACTACTTATAGCAGAACTAATTGTTTGAGGAGAAATGGATATGTAAGAAGGTATGGGTTGACAAGAGAAGAATGTAGAAGTAAATGGAGGTGAAGATGATGTGATCTCACTTATATCTGATTGAGATGTTGATGTAGTAGATTTTTTAAGATTTGAATGAATAGGAAACTCGAAAGGAGTTATCCCGATTTTTTCACTTTGTCATCTGGTTAATACACGAGTACCCATAAATAAGGATGTAACACTTTCTTCAAAAGTTTCAGGATTAACAGGATTATCTGGATATATGGTTATTTGTTCCAATATCTCAATCAAAGACTGAACTTCAGGATATTAAGGAATATAATCTAAAGAATGTATACGAGGTAGCACTTCAGGAGATGAGAAAGGTGGTTCCACAAATTTAGACTTTTGACTTGGAGATAATGAAGGAGATCTAAAATCTATAGGAGTTTTGGAGGGGGGTTGACTCTTATGATGGCTTTTTTATTGAGATTTCGCCTTATATGCCATACATAGTCGAATGGCCCTCCTTCTAGAGCAAAAAATGTTGAAGGCTGGAAGGTGACTGCCTCAACATTGGGGATTCCACCCAGTCGAGAACTTAAAGCAACTCCTTTTCCGTTGAAATGGTGGGTCCGAATGGGGATATAAAGACCAGTTTCCCATATAAAAAGAGTTTATATGAATAACAAAAGGGAATAGAATCAACACAAATGGTATGATTTATTTCTAATGGTAACATAAATTAAATCTAACTAGTTCCCGGGATTGGACTCTTTTATATGATTATAGAGAAATATTTCATAAGCATGAAAAAATATAGATCATTACATACTTAATGAATATAACCGCATGTAAGAAACTAAATCAATTTAATTGATTTAGTTGATGAAGAATATTAATAACATCAAAGACTTCTTAGTTTAACATCTAACAACATATCGTTCAATATATTATATCAATATTAATAAGAACATATATCACTTCAATGCTTATCAGAATGAAACAAGTAGACATAAATAAGTTTGTTATAAATCTCATAAACATAAAACAATTAATAAACAGATAATAGTACTCGTTGCATCATAGCTTTAGATCTGAAAAAGATAGCTTCAAGGTTCATATTTCCAATTTGATAACTTCTTTTCCAACAATAGTGCAAGTTCCAAAAGCAGTCTTCTCAAAATTCTGGACCCCTTTCTAAATGCATGAAAAGGGTTTAAATACTAATTAATATTACAAAACTAAAAGACTTGTGAAACAAGTCTCTAAAACTTTTACTCTAAAACTATATAACTAAAAACTAGGAAGATAAATTGCATCGGTTGGAACAGTCTCATGATTGTTTCCCAAATTCATTCTCTAACTCATCTTCAAGCTGGCATGCTTTCACCATATGTTCGATTTTAGGGGGATGAATTGGTTTCATTCGCATTTTCCCCATGAATACGGCATCCTTTAATGCTGGAAGGAGTCGATTTGCTACATTGGAGAGACATTTCAACATTATACATTGGCTATACGGTTTAATCAACAAGTACCAGTAAATTTCCATATTTGATTTTTTTATGCTTTGAATGTCAAGAGCTTTTCTTCTAAATGTTTCTTGCCAAGATTTCCTTAGGAATTTGATATCTAGAAAAGTGTCTTTTGGAGAATCTTGAATTAGTCTCACTTGCAAGAGATAATCTTTTATGTATTCAGAAATGCTAGAAGATAGATTCTTAGCTCTAATAATAGATAATTTAGCACTTTTCATTTTAATGTCCCAGTCTCCAAATACTATGTCTTTGATTGATTCTTCAAGACAAGGGAGATTAACCGCTCTACCCTATGCAGTGTCCTACCAATCTGTATACTTAGACACTTTATCATCAATCTCATCATAATAAATCCTCGGATCAGATATATGAGTGACTAATTGATCACTACTTTTAACTAGCTCTTGAACTTGGTTTAGCTTGTGATAGAAAGTTTCTTGTTTCTTTGACAGTAATGTCTCTAACTCTGATGCTTCCTTCCTATCTGCATTTAGTTCGGGATTTTCCTAGAACTTCTCAATTATCTACTGTAACTAATTAATTAGTTGATCCTTTTTGTTAAGCTGACTCCCAAGTTTGAGTTTAAGACCCTAAAACTCTTGTTTAAGAGTAGTGATATTTAATTGCAGCTCTTGCTCAATCTTTCGCTTTTCATTCAAGAAAACTTGCTCCATCTGAGAAATTGTCTGGTCCTTCTCTCTGATTATTGATTGAATTTCTGATGCTTTATGAATAGTGGCATCTGTGTAAGCACCTGCAAATTGAGACAGTTTATGAAGTTCTTCCTATGGAGCTGATTGAGTCTCTTTCCAAAGGATTTGCATTGGTGTTACATTTGGAGTTAGTTTTGGATATTTCTCCATCCTTCGCCTCTTATTTGATCTGGTCATGACAGCTTTATGTTTTGGAGTATAGAATACGTCCAATGCAGGTACTTCCTCAATGTTGAGGATTATTTCATCAATGGGGAAAGCTAGGATGATTTCCATGTCTTGGGCAGATGTAGCTTCTCTATTCTCTTCCATATCATTATTTCTTTGGCTTTCACTTTGCTCAACACTTTTTGTAGGAACCTCTGCAGTGAATGAGGTTTCTTTTCTTTCTTTTTGACTCTTCAAATTATCATTATCAGTAGAAATGTGTTGTGCACTTGGCTCTTCTGTAGAAGCTACTGAATTTATAGTGTCAAGAAAAAGTACAGCCTCTAATTGAATAGTATCATGAGTGGTCGGAATATTAGTTATAGATAGTACTTTCTCAAACTCGTCCCAGTCTTGGGTGAGTTTGTCATTTTGCTCAATATTTGAAATTCATATCTTTGCTATTGGTACCTGAGATGAAGACTTTGAAACTGCAATATGTTATGTTTCTGGTGTTGGTATTTGGAAAAAACATTTCACCAGATGAGCATTTCTTTGTTCTCTATATTCTTTGAACCTCAGTGGGTCTTCAGGACTGAGTCTTTCCTCTGTTATTTGTTGAACTCTAGAAAATTCAGAAATTGACTCGAACATATCATCAAACCTATCAAGCTCGCTTAGAAATGCTCGAAGCTTGACCTGATTTGTTATTTCTCTAGCAACACCATAAGCATCATAATTTCTATTGGGAAAAACTGGGAATTTGAACGATTTTAATCGATCAATTTCAAGACAGGCATACTTGACATTTTTTAATGCGTAAGAGCCACATAAAAAAGGGAAATTTGGCCATATGGTATTTTTAGCATCTTTCAAGAATTTTTTCAAACCGTTACCAATAGTTTGATAGGAAATTTCTTTAGCCAATAATTTTTCTAGTACGTATAGAGGTAGGACATGTGGAGGGGCATAGCTTCCAAAAACACGGATGTACGTAAAGTACTCTTCACCAAACCACTTACCTATATACTTGAGACTTTTATTAGCTTCGGTGGTCATTCTAGGGATTTTAACTTCAAAAATGACTTGATACACAAGGAGCATTATTTCATTAAAGATTTTGAAGATATGGGAGTAGTATTTTGATTCCCACAAGAAATCTAACTGGACAAAGATGGGGGTTACTACTTCATCCATGATATAAGAGCTCATGTAAAAAGGAGGGGTTGTATTGGCTTTAACAATCCGATTTTCCCTATAGGCTATGATGAGTCTTATCAAATTATCAGAAAGAATGGTTTCCCAATTTAGAATATAACCATTAGAGGCTGCTTCTATCAAGGGTTTCCAATTCTCTTTAAACTTACTAGTATTTACAGACCTAAACTGGCGACACATCATTGCAGCTTTTTGAGAGTAAGTACTTTTAAGAGAAGCGAATAAATACATACCATTATCATCACGCTTATTTTGGTTAGGGTCATTTCTCCACTCTTTAATTACTATTGTAGAAATTATACAAATGTATGTATATTAATGGATTCAATCTGATCAAGCAATGTATTAAAGCTAGGTACTGAATCCTTCTACAAATCAATTGTGGAAATTAAACACAATTGCCAATCACATTAAACAAAGAAAGGATCAAATCAAACCACAACACATATATTTTCCCGGGGAAAGCTTACTGCTCAAAACCCCTCTATCATATATTATATATTCCATAAGGAATCATGCAGCAAGTACAATGCACTCTTCTTACAAGAGTCTCATGCAATCTGCCTATTGTCTCACACTCTTCCAAACAAAATCGGGCCAACATTTAGCCAATTCTCAGTTTGTCTTTAGTCTGTCTTCAGCCTGCCTTTCTCACGCAATTCATGAGGAATGAAATCCCTATTCCTTAGGAATTTCAGCCTTCCTCAACTGCACAGAGTATCATGGGAATCCTGTGTTGTTTTAACTGCATC
Organism: Pinus albicaulis; assembly: GCA_034641835.2. Taxonomy (NCBI): domain Eukaryota; kingdom Viridiplantae; phylum Streptophyta; class Pinopsida; order Pinales; family Pinaceae; genus Pinus; species Pinus albicaulis. The sequence continues at coordinate 736,414,609 of CM076573.1, read as the reverse complement.
TGGGCAACCTGCTAATATCACAACTGATATTTAACTTCCCTTTAACCTTTGTCTCAACTGGGTCTCCACTAGAACTAACATGCATGCAGCTATTAATAGTAAATCATCAGTTGCATGGAAGATAACTGATTGTGAATTAAATAATATTTAATTCACTTGATCTCTCACTAGTGTAGCATACAGTTACAACTAGTTCAATTGACTCTAACTCACCTAACAGAGTTAACTGATTACTCATGCATTAAACTAATGCACCAACTGCAATTCCAACTCCATAACTAATATAATTACTTTGCATGCCTCCCCAACCACCCTCAACTCGAAATACATGAGCTAACTGATTTTATCACACTCAGTTAACTATTACAAGTGATCATGAGATAAGATTGCATTTTATTGTCCAATTTAATTAAGGGATAATTAAATTAGACACATTTCCAATTTATTAAATAAATTGAATTGTGCACTAATGTATCACTAGGACCCATCATTACATGACCAGTGGTCCCACACTAGTGTAGGTGTTGTCATGTTGTTTCTGGACGCCAATTTCATTGTTTCTTGTTGCAAACTTCAGCACTCCCTCTCAAAAAGAGATGAATCAATCTATCCCGATCTGGTACCTTGGAATGTCCTTGCATGCACACATGCACCTCTTTCATGCAACTTGCAACTCTTGCATGCGACATGCAATTCTTGCATGTAACACTTCTCTACTGTTGTTTTCACATGCAACACTTCTCAAACTGAATATCCTCCAAACAACTTAATTAATATAATGCATCTGTCATCATATTATTCTGACTGTTGCTAGCTACTGCACATGTCTACTGGACTATCTGCATTGTTGACATCTGCATCCATGCACTGCTGCCAACTTTGATTTGCGCTCCAATATTCGACACTTATCACTCTGATTTTTGTCCTCCTGACATCTGACTGCATCAATCTAATTGATCCTTCTATTGTTGTGATGTGGGCTCCTCGTATCCAAGTTCGATCCATGAGACCACCATCTCTAGGACCCTGCCCAAATTTCTTCTTAGGATTAATTTTGTACATCGCCCCACCTCACACTTAGAGGTATAGCTGGATGTACTCCCTCTGCCCATCTGGCTCGAAATTTCTATGCTTGAGTGGTTTCTGCAACTCCATGATCCTCCGCATGTGACTGCTCCACCTCTTGAGGTTCATTCTTTGGAACCAAGAGTTCCTCATCTGCATGCAAATCCAGCTCCCTCCCAAGGGACAATCGCATGCCTTTCTCACACTTCCCCATGGTACATCCCTTGCATGTGTCTATCTGCGCAAGAGTACCCTTTGGAAGCTTAGTAGAAATCTCTTGCATGACCTTCAAAGCTCCATGGTGTAACTCACCCTCATCCCGGCTCACCACTTTTTCTGATTTACCCATAAATGTTGCCAAGCCATCTACATCAAGTTTATAGAGATTCTTCACATGAATTCTAATCTTCTTGGCTTGTCATGTGGCTTTGCGTCGAACGAAATATTTTCCTTCACTAAAAACAACGTCATAGCCTCTATCCTCCAACATTGCGACTAAGACCAATTTTTTCTTCAAGCCTAGTACATGCATTACATATTTTAGTAGAAAGAGTTTACCTGACTGTATCTGGAAGGTAACTGTACCAATCCCGGTAGCACTGTACCACCCATCATCACCCATTTTGATATGCATATGGAGGTCCTTCTCCTCCAAGATACTGAAAAGTTCTTTTTCTCCCGCCATGTGAAAGGATGCACCACTATCCAGGTACCACACCGATCCCATTGCACTTGACATCATGCATGCAATGAGTGAGAAGTCAAGCTCAAATTGTGATTCCAAAGCCTCACCAACTACAGATCCTGAAGCCTTCTTGTTCTTCTTCTTTTTTGTACAATTAGTGGAATAATGTCCATGCTCGTGATAGTGAAAACACTTCACTCTGGACATGTCGCGCTCCTTGCCTTCTTCTTCGGTCTCAGATCTGGAATAGGCTTTCTTTCGCTTCCCCTTCTTCGCCTTACCATCCAAGGTGAAATTTTCTTCATCATATTCCTTAGATGAAAATCCATCCCTGGTATTCCGCCTGATTTCTTCTTGCACCAAATCCGACCATAGTCATTCCCAATCTGGTAGCTTCTCCCTCCCATTGATAAAGTCCTAATAACTATGCCAAATATTGGGAAGGCCTAGAAGAGCTAGGCTCACCAAGTCATCATCCCCGACAGTAATTTCGACGCTTCCAAGCTCATCTTGACATTGGACAAACTTGGTTAAATATTTCGGAATAGTGTCATCTTTATCCATTTTGATTTTCCCGAGCTTGTCCTTCAGTGCCAATTTTATATGATCACTGCTGCTCTGAAACAGATCTGTCAAAACCTTCCACATTGCATATGGAGTCGCTTTTCCATGGAGACTTGAGAAAATTTGGTCTCGTACTCCCTCCAATAAGATCCTCCTTACCCTTGCAACCTTCTTTTTCCAAGCATTAAGATTTGCGGCATCTGCTGGAGCGGGTTTGGGAATGTCATTATCAATTAATTCTTTCAACCCATTGTCCTCTAGTATTGCCTCCATCCTATCTTTCCACGCAATATAATTGGAACTTCCCTCGAGTGCATGCTCCAATCTCAAGCCATTGAAATCCATTTCGATCCCGATCTACCTATCGCACTAAGAATACTTTTGCAAATTTGAATTCTATTCAGTCACAAACTCAATTTATTCTCCACTATAGTGATTTCCTATGCTCTGATACCATGTAGAAATTATACAAACATATGTATATCAATGGATTAAATCTAATCAAGCAATGTACTAAAGCTAGATATTGAATCCTTCTACAAATCAATTGCATAAATTAAACACAATTTCCAATCACATTAAGCAAAGAAAGAATCAAATCAAACCACAACACAAATATTTTGCCGGGGAAATCTTACTGCTCAAAACCCCTCTATCATATATTGTATATTCCACAAGGAATCATGAAACAATTACAATTCACTCTTCTCACAAGAGTCTCTTGCAATATTCTTATCGTTTCACACTGATCGAGACAAAATCAGGCCAACACTTAGCCAATTCTCAGTTTTCCTTGCTCACGCAATTCATGAGGAATTCAATCCCTATTCCTTAGGAATTTCAGCCTTTCTCAACTGCGCAGAGTATCATGGGCATCCTGTGGTGTTTTAACTGCATCTGGGCAGCCTGTTAATATCACAACTGATAGTTAACTTCCCTTTAACCTTTGTATCAACTGGGTCTCTACTGGAACTAACATGCATGCATCTATTAATAGTAAATCATCAGTTTCATGGCAGATAGCTAATTGTGAATTAAATAATATTTAATTCACTTGATCTCTCACTAGTGCAAAAAACAGTTACAACTATTTCAACTAACTCTAACTCAACTAACTAAGTTAATTGATTACTCATGTATTAAACTAATGCACCAACTGCAATTCGAACTCCATAACTGATAGAATTACTCTACATTCCTCACCAACCACCCTCAATAAATACATGAGCTAACTGAGTTTATTGCACTCATTTAACTATTACAAGTGATCATGAGATAACATTACATTTTATTGTCCAAAATAATTAAGGGATAATTAAATTAGACACATTTCCAATTTATTAAATAAATTTAATTGCACACTAATGTATCACTAGGACCCATCATTACACGACCTGTGGTCCCACACTAGTGTAGGTGTTGTCATGTTGTTTATGGATGCCAATTTCACTGTTTCTTGTTGCAAACTTCAACAAATGCTGCAGGATTGTCATTCTCTTACATGAACTTCTGAACGAATTGTGAGTCATATCTCTTCTACGACTCTGGTAATTTGTACATCTTCCTTAAATATGTTGGTCTGAGAGAACCAATGACAGTTATGTTCTTGGTAATGAATTGTCTATCCCTTCTATCCATATTTTCTAACACCCATATCACTAAGTCAGTATATGGAAGTATTTTGGGACGAGCAGCAATTCTGTGAAGAAAGGAGTTAGTCGCGTCTTTATAGGATTCTAAATCATTGGAAGAAGTATCATTAGCTATGGCTTGCTCATCTGGAATTACTTGAGGTTTCTCATTCTATAAGAGTTGGTAAATCCCTTCCCAGCCTGAAGAAATAACGTCTAGATTGGATGTGGTATCTGAGATTAAGGGAGCCATTTCATTGTTTTCCTCTTGCTGCATAACTAACTATGGCGGGGTGGCAGATTTCCTTCGTGCTTTAACCAATTGTGACATGATTTTATGCCTTGCGTTTTAGAATTATCATGTTCAAACAAACCAGAGATGATAAGCTCAAGTCACTTCGAAACATTGTTAACAATCTTATCAATTGAATTCATGTGTAATGGGAATCCTTTGATATTTAACTTTGAAACTAAAAATCAATTGAAAACCTAGAGATTAAAAACTCGCATGAACGAACATCAAATTCAACGTGTGGGTCCACGTGATTCTGACAAGTGGCATTATATCAGAATGTTACATCAGTGATTTGATAATCGACATGCTTTAGTGATTTAAGAAATCTACGAAATGTGAAATGTGAAACTGTGATTGCATGATGGTTTTAAATGGAATGTGATATCGGTATCTGTTAGATAACAGATTTCGGTGTTTTGGCACTGCAGGAATTCTCTTACTTCGCAATTCGGTGTTTTGGCATTTCGTCTATTCGCAAGTTTTCAATTCGGCACTTCGCTATTCGCTTGATCGCAACTTTGTTCCGTTATATTCCTTTTCTTTAAAGTTTTTTTGTTTTTTAAGATTTTTTATTGATTTCTTATTTATAAAAGAAAATTAAAATCTTAACCTAAGAAATTGCTAATTGGGGTTTTATGTCTAAGAATCGAATATTAATTCTAAATTTTTTTAAAGGGTACCCATTATTCTTTCTAAGTTACTATCTAGGATAATGGGGAGTTGTTGTAATACTACAACAGATGTTTATATCTGTGGCCTGCAAGAAGAGTATCAAAACAAAGGACACTACCAAACTCTTCTTTGAACGAGTGTGGGTACATTTTTGGATCCCGCAAATCATTATATCATATCAGGATAGAATGTTCCTGAGCATATTTTGGTCTAGCCTTTGGACACTATTGGAGACCAAGCTTGCCAAGTTGACTTCATTCCATCCCCAAACTGATGTCTAGACAGAGGTCGTCAATAAGATAATAGTGTACATACTCAGCAAGTACAACTCCAAGCATCCATGAACCTAGATGAGAGCCTCCCCTATGTGTAGCACAGCTATAAAAGATCTCTCCATATCTCAATTGGTCATAGTCCCTTTCAAGTGGGTCCAGGATTTCAACCATTCTTTCTGATTGCTGTTGCCTTGCTTCATGTGATGACACATAAAAAATGCACACATGTATAGTCTGAGGTTGATAAATAATTAGGTTTATTGAACACATCCAACACATTCTCTAGTAGGTTCACGACATCTTGATAATTTTAATGCCAAGTACAAGCAACAACATTATCAACATTGAGTGCCACACAAGTTTCGGGTGGGCAACGAAGTTTGGTTGCATTTGCATAAAGAACGCCTTAGCGAAACCCATTGAAAGCTCATACCACTCTAATATGGGCCTTACACCATCACCAGGGTTTTGGAACACAATGCTTTTGAGCTCAAAATTCCCCCATTCCTTGGCCTACACCTAGTGTTCACTGTGGATCATCGTCGACCATACTTTCCACCATTACTGGACACATCAAACATAGAACATCTCACACCAACAGATCTAAACCCAGACTGCATGGAAAAACCCACAACGGATCGAATCATGGACACGAAGATCAATAACTCTCTCCAACAGAAGATCCAACTTTATCGGGTTGTCAAAGTTGGCCAACTCCTGCACCAAGGCAAGTGGCTCACGAGGGACAAAGTTCAGCAAAATTTTCCCCATCTCATGGAGGCACTCAACAAAATAGGGACCATTGCTTCATAAGGGGGGAATATAGGTACAAGTGCATATTGGTGGCCACCCACCTATTCCACTTGGACCCCCACCATAGTTTCTTTCAGTTTCCTTAGTTGTATCATAATTTACTATTTTTGGCAATGTTTCGGGTCTCGAACTTCTGGAGCTGTTTTGAGGCAGTAAAAGACTTATTTTTGTGCAAAACATGAAAAATTGTGGCCTATAGAATGGATTTTCGTTTTAAAGTTGTATTCCTCGGATAGATATTTCTAATTAGGTATCATACTCGTCAAACAGATATCGTATGGTAAATTTAAGACTCCAGGAAGTTGATCTACCAATTTACCCCAACGGGGTCCAGAAATTTTTTGTGCTTCATATGCTAGGGTTAGGTTTTAGGATGTTTAGGGTTTTCCATTGTTTTTCAATAATAAATAGGCCTTCGAGCCTCATTGTAAAATAGTTCACAAGACATGTAGTTTTCATATCTCTTCGCAGTGATAAGTTACCATCGCCTAAGCTAGTTTATTTCCATTCTACATATAAATAGTTTTTAGTACCTTCTTATTAATGAATTGAATTTGTTTTAAATATATCTATATGTTTCTATTCATGTATGTATTTAATTTCATTCCTTCATAAATATGGATCATTGGTAGTAGTTCAAGGCATGCATGTGGATCCGGCTAAGATCCAAGTCATTCAAGATTGGCTAGCCCCGACCACTTTAACAAAGCTTCGCAGAATTTTGGGCCTTAAAAATTTGTAGCAGAGGTTCGTGTTGTGATTCTCCCATATCGCTTGGCCTTTGAGTCAGATTACCAAGGGTGGAGTGAAAGCAAATTTTTCCTGGTCCAAGTCCCAACAAAATGCATTCGTTGAGCTAAGGCATCGCCTCTGCTCTGCACTTGTACGCACATTGCCATACCTACAGTAGCCATTTGAAATTGAGACATGCACCTCTAAGTATGCTATTGGTGCAGTCCTCACCCAACACGGTCATCCAATGGCATATCATAATGAGACACTTTCAGATACAATTCAGATGTACTCCACCTATGATAAAGATATTTATTCTCTCGTGTAGGCTTGTCAATAATGGAAACATTACATTATGATGAAGGAGAAAGTTATCCACACCAATCACCAACCACTTCAATCTATATAGACACAGGGGAAGTTGCAGAATGATTTCCATAATAAATGGTCTACATATCTGCAACAATTCCACTTGAACATTAAATACAAAAATTGCAGCACCAATCATGTTGCAAATTACCTCAGCTAACCCCTCGTTGCAACATTGAATATTGTTATCGATTCTCGTGGCCATGAGACCTCTCGATGGTCACAACTGTACAAAAATGATCCAGAGTTCACCACCACATACCAGATGCTAGTGGATGGAAAGAAAGTTCCTTATTTCCACCTCTAGGATGCATTATTATGCTACCTAGGCCACCTTTGTTTTCTTTCAAGCAAGCATTCCAAGCTGATTTGGGAGGCACAATTTAGTTGGGTTGCACGACACTTTGGTGTGGAGAAAAATATGGTCATACAACATAAGTATTTTTATTGGCAAAAAAAATGACGGGATGTTGGAAAATATATTAGATCCTCCACTTCTTGTGTCATCACCAAGCCAACCATCAAGAAGAAAGGCTTGTACACTCCTCTTCCTACTCCCAGCTAGCCATGGGAATCCATATCCATGGACTATCTGTCTTTCCTCTCTTCTACCAATCATGGTAAGGAGTGTGTATTTGTGGTCGTGGATAGATTTTCTAAGACAGGTGCCTCATGCGACGACACAAACAAAATCCACACATGTACAGTCTAAGGTTGATAAAGCAACTAGGTTTATTGAACGCATCCAACTCATCCGCTAACAGGTTCATAGTATCTTGATAAGACCAATGCCAAGTACAAGTAATGCATGATCAACATCGGGTGTCACATAAGTTTCAAGTGGGTGACATAGTTTGGTTGCATTTTTAGAAATAACGCCTTATCAAATCCCATCGGAAGCTCGGGCCACTCCGATCCAGGCCTTACACCATCACCAAGGTTGTGGGAGACAATGATTTTCAGCTTAACATTCCCAAATTCCTTGGCATGCACCCAATGTTCAATGTGGATATCCTTCGGCCATACTTTCCACCATTACTGGAAACATCAGACATTACAGAACAACTCACACCAACAGAGCTAAACCCAGACTGCATGGAACATGTTACAACTAATTGGATCATGGACACAGAAATCAAGAACACTCGCCAGCAAAATATCCAACTGTATCGGGTTATCAAAGCTGGCCAACTCCTGCACCAAGGAAAGTGGTTCACCAAGGACCAAGTTTAGTAAAAGTTTACCCATCTCATGGAGGCACTCAACGCAATGGGGACCATTGCTTCCTAAGGGGGGAGTATTGATCTAGGTGTATATTGGTGGCCACCCACCTACTTCACTTAGATCCCCAGCATTTTTTCTTTCAGTTTCCTTAATTTTAACACAGTTTAGTATTTTTGGCAATTTTTCGGGTCCTGAACTTCTGGAGTCATATTGAGGCAGTAAATGACGTTTCTTTTGGAAAATATATAAACGTATGGCCCTTGGTTGGGCTTTGCATTCGAAATTTGTAGTCCTCAGATAGGTATTTCTAACGAGGTATCGTACGCGTCAAACAGAAATTGTACACCAAAGTTACGACCCCGGGAAGTTGATGTACCAATTTACCCCAACGGGGCCCATAAAATTTTGGTGCTTCATCTCATAGGGTTAGGTTTTTAGATGTTTAATGTTTTCCATAATTTCCCAATAATAAATAGACCTTCTAGCCTCATTGTATCATAGTTTAGAAGGAATGTAGCCACCACATTTATTCTCAAAGATAAGCTACTCGATCGCCTAAGCTAGTTTATTTACATTCTACATGTAAACAGTTTTCAATACTTTGTGATTAATTAATTGAAATTCCATTTTCATTGTATATATGTGTTTCTATTCATATTTTTATTTCATCTCCTTCCTTCATAAATATGGATTAGTGGTATCAAAGCGGTCTGCTCTTTCTCTGTTTTTTTGTGCATGTCCCCAACCAGGTCAGGGTATAAGGAGTTAGGGCTCGAACTAGTTGAACATTTGCAAGACTGGCCTCGCCAACCCTGACGGTCTCCCATGGTAGAAGAAATTAAAGATGAGGGAGCAGGATAACCTTTCAAAATATTGATCGAAGAACCCCTTGAGTGACAAAGGAACGCAATGATGGACAAATTTGCCTAGATCCTTCAACAGATGCCCACCGACGACACATCCTCATCCAGTAGTGACTTTATAGTCATTGCCCCCTTCAAGGTACAAGTAAACTTTGATATCCCTATATTTGAATCTCAAATAGATGTATATGTTGTAGATAAATGGTTGAATATGTTGGAAGGTTATTTTTCGGTCCATATTTTCTCTGATAGGGAGAAGATTACTTGTGCACTTCTTAAGGTTGCTCCCTGTTAGTGTTTGCTAGTCTTGTCAAACACTAGTAATCAGATTGTACTCTTTCAAGTTTTTGATAGGGTCCTAGGTCAAATTTTATAGTTTCAAATAGGTTTTCAAATAAAAATTTGATCAGTGGTTAGTATGTCTAGATATTTAAATATAAATCTTCTGGGAAATCACATAATAAATTTTTGGAACTGACGCGTTTCGAACTACCAACTGTAGCTCATCCTGATGATGAGCTACAGTTGGTAGTTCGAAACGCGTCGGTTCCAAAAATTTATTATGTGATTTCCTGGAAGAGTTATATTTTAATATGTTATGGATCATAGAAGTTTGCACTCTCAATGTCTAGATATGTTACTGCTCCCATTATCTCATGGTCAAAATTTTCATCTTGATCATGCCATCACTCATTGTGATGAGTCATCAATGAAGTGTCTTGATTACCATTTCAGTCATCATATCATGTTCATTCATATTGCAAGGTTCGAAGGTCCAAATCATCAGTTCATAAATCCATTAGGTGTCATTATTAGGTCAAGTCATCAAAAAAGGTCATAAAAAGAGTCATGACATCACCTAGGTCATCATTATGGGAGTAGTAATTAGGTAAAGTGCTCAAAAGTGATTTCTAAAGTACATTTTATTCTCTATAAATATGTAACTATGCATACTAAAGTTTAAAGTTGTAGTACACTAGCTTATCAAGTCATTTTGCAAAAAGACAAAGTGATGTCACATCATCACCCAAGAGAAAATTCAACCTCCGGCCTATAAAAACACCAAAAAAGCACACCATTTGTTCATTTCACTCTCATAAGACATCTCTCCACCAACAAAGTGCATTCCAGCCCTCAGAATAACCAAATTCCTCCTTGAAAACCTAAATCTTCCTCCTACGATACACTTATAGCATCCATTGTTGCATTTTCGAATTGGATGCAAAGCAACCATATACAAGGTTTCATCTCAGAAATTCAAGGCTCCAAATACCTTTTGGGCAAGTAAGTATTAGTTGACACTCTACTATTGCATCTATCTTCTCAAAAATGTCAGTGAATTTCCCTCTTTTAGGGTTGTTACTGTGTTTTTCATTTACATGAGAGTATGTTTCAAATCAGTGGTAAAACCCTAATTTTTATACTCCCCTATACTAATCTACACCATTCATACTTCCATAAAACACTTCCCTCACCTATTCCCCTTCATCTCCTACATTACCTTACAAACCCTAGCCTAGGCTACCCCATTAATAGTTTCCTAGGCTAGAACTGTGTTTTTGTCATTTTTACACCTTCCCTTCATTGTTATTAAGAATTATCACTTCCCTACACTCCCTAACATCTATCCTTATCCCCTAAAATTTTCCCATAAATTTACACACTCCCTAATCCCTTCATCCCTTTCCTTCAACACCATAGTCCCTTATCCCCTATTTTAACAGTCATTCCCTCTCCCTTTCATTCCCACTCATCTAGGGTTTTAAATTATGGAAACTGGAAATAGTGACACTAAGAAGAAAATTTATAATAAGGGTGGGCAAGTTTCCAGGCATGAACCATCACAGGTCAAATAAATCATGGCCTCACCTTTCATCAGGAAAGCCTTTGAGGATGTGGGTTGTCTAGGTTTTGTGAAAAGATTTAACATGCAGATTTCCATGCTCAATTGACAAGCTCGTTTGCCACCACTTCTAGGAAGGATAAGGCCAAAATTGTAGGGATTGACTTCAACATTACAAAAAATTCCATTACCATAGCTACAGGTATTCCAAATCATGGAGAATCATGGCTTAAAGGCATGGATTTAGACATTGAGAACTACAAAGCTTTCATAAACCCACATTACAAAGATGCTCCAAAACACATTTTTCCCTTTTGGAAATTGCTTGATAGGTATGCTCCATTAATGAAGATGATAATGAGGTACTTTACCTATGAATTAAGGTTCTCCAAACTTTATCAGTACCACATAAGCCTCCTCATGCACTTCACAGTAGTCAAACCTCTAAACTTGCCTCATTACTTCTATAGAAGCCTTGTCAAGATGACAAAGAAGGTACAGAGTAAAGGGAAGGATCATCAATCTAAATTATTTCACCATGGCTTGATCAAAGCCATTTTCCTCCATCAGATTTCATATATCAACATGCCCTGAGAGGCGTTCATCCAATCAACATCTCTTTTGTCTGCTACAAGTCAACCTAGTAGTCAATCTACTCCTTTAGCATCACCAAGACCTCAGGAAGCTGGTTCCACAAGCAAACCAGTGACAAGGAAACCTAGGGTTGAGGTGACCAAAACCTACAGTAGAGGAAATAGGTTAATGTTTTCTCCTGGCAGTGTGGAAAGGCCTCAGCCTAATTCAGTTGAAAAAGAGACATCAGTATATCAACATGAGGCACCATTGCAAGAAGAAGAAAAGGTACACTTTGACACTTACATGGCAGACCTATAAATGAATGAGGAGTACAAGTCACCTGAGGAGATTATAAAGGAAAAGGAAGCAAAAATCAGAGAGCTCAAAGACAGACTTTCAAAGGAAAACTTCATGATAGCATTTCTTCAGCAAGAGAATAGGTAACTTCAAGTAAAACAGCTTTTGCTTAGTAAACCCAAGACATATTTGGAGAAGAAATATGACAAAGGTAAGTTTGTGATTGATGTTGATCAACTTAAGGATAAGGATGTTCAAATAAAATCAAGTACGCCAAGAACAAGAGGTATCAAGAGGTAGAAAGAGCAAGAAAGTGAACCATCTCCATCACTAAGTCAACAGGACTTTGATGAGCCAATTGCAGTTGAGATTGAACAAGACAATGAATTTTGGCTTGGAAAGGTAAATTATAATTTGGATAAGCTTCTCAAGAGGGCCAACAAGAACACCAAGCTCCAAAGGCACATGGAAATGCACTATTGCACCAGAAACAAGGTTTCTCATATTAGGGTAAAAAGCATGAAAAAGAGGCTAAGGAAAATCCTAATAAAGCTAAGGAAGAGAGACAACTTGGACTTGATTGCTGATGCATCTTTGACTGTCTAACCCATCACCCAAGTAGTCAAAGAAACAAATCTCAAGCAATTTTGAATATTTTTTGTCAAATTTTTAAATTTTGGGTATTTTGGCAATTTGGGATTTACAGAAGCACAACGAGCTCACATTGTGCTTCTTCCTGAGGGCACTAAATAAGGAAAATCATATATGGATGGATAGATTATGACCTGTACATATCCAATCTATACTTGGGTTTCCATTGCAGTGCATAGATTGGAAGGAAAAGTCAAAAAACATGCTCAAAAACAAGTTTCTTCCAGTGTTTCAGACCCCATGCAACGCTTCTGGAGCAGTCTTGCGAAAAATTATTTTTCGAGGACTACAAAAGTGATTTTTGTAGTTTTAACACTTTGGGAGGAAAATAGACACACTAAGCTATCATCTCCATTTCCAGATCAACAAATGGACCAAGAAAAACCCCCCAAATTTTCCTACAAAGTCCACGCTGCTCTTCTGTCAGACACACTGCGCTTCTGAGGAAATCCATTGTGCTTCTGTAGGCAATGTCAATTTTTGGTTTTTATCAGTCAAACGACTTTTCATAACGTAATTAGTTAATTTGGATTTTCGCATTATGTAAATAAGTGTAATTGAGCTTCTAAATGTAAATTTGATGTAATTATGATGGTCATTAATGTTAGAAAGGTTAGTCAAGGCTAAATGGAGAGTTTGTTCTAACCTCCCTAGTCTTAGGTTTGGTTAGAGAAATTAATGTAAATCAGTTCCTATCATGAGGGATTCAACCCCTGAGAGAGGGGAATGTGGTTATGTAGCTTGTTTTCAGTCAGATCTAAGGTTGGACATGAGAGAGTAGAAGGCTTGGAGCTTGTGTACAATATATTTTTGCAGAAATACAAGGCCAGTTGCAGATATTATATAGGGATTCATGTGATATGAATTTGTGACAGTGTTTTTCTTTTGTAAATCACTTTAATGAATGTTTATTTATCCTTCTTTCCATATCTTTTCTTTCAATTATCTTCCTGTAAGTTGTTAAACAAAATTCTAAAGCTTATGCTCTGTTTTGATAGGAATTTCATGTTTATGTTATTCATATTATGATAAACGATCTCATGCTTGTCATGCTCATTTTGAACCTTTGCTTTTCCACCATAAACTACATTGAAAAACTCAAAGTGTCACTAAACATACCTGCCTTGCCCTTTTGTATCCCTGCAACTTAAATCTTTTGAGACCTAACCTAGTTTCCTTGACCTCTCCTCCTGATCTAGCTAAACCCTAAATTTCAAAACCTAGAGCTCAATACCTAGCCTAATATATTTTTACCCTCTCCAGACACCTCGTTGGTTGTGAGTTCACACAGAGAGCACTCTCTGATTTGGTAGGTCTAGCTACTAAATCCTAAGTGGTTCAAGGTTACCTCCTTCGGTATCCTTCTCATCATTGGGACACTGTGGAGGATAACACTCCCCATGTCAAGAACTGGGGGGAAACTTACTCTGAGAAAAGGGCCGAGGAACCCTTTCTATTTACGGCCACCCCCTCTTGGAACTATTTCTAATAAATTTTAAAGGAACAATATTACCCAATGGGGAGCTATGAGTACAAGTACATACAATGGATCACACTACGACAACAAAGAGACCAAGATGTGCATGAGCTCACAAATATTTTTTATACACTATGCGCAGTTGGGTATCAAATATTATGAGAGACATTGGGTGCTCTGCCTTACACCATCACCAAGACTATGGGAGACAATGCTTTTGAGCTTAATATTCCCCCATTCCTTGGTCTGCACCCAATGTTCAATATGGAGCCATACTTTCCACCATTACTGGAGACATCAGACATTACAAAACAACTCACACTAAAAGAGCTAAATCTAGACTCCATGGAACATGACAAAACTAATCGGATCATGGACATGCATATCAAGAACACTTTCCAACAGAAGATCCAACTGTATCATGTTGTCAAATTTAGCCAACTCTTGCACCAAGGAAGTGTCTCACCATGAACCAAGTTTAGCAAAATTTTCCCCATCTCATGGAGGCACTCAACACAATTGGTACCATTGCTTCCTAAGGGAGGAGGACTGTTCTAGGTGGATGTTGGTGGCCACCCACCTATTCCACTTGAATCCCCACCATTGTTTCTTTAAATTTCCCTAATTGTAGCACATTTTACTATTTTTGGCAGTGTTTCGGGTCCTACACTTTTGGAGCTGCTTTGAGGCCCTAAACGAAGTTTTTTTGGAAAATAGGCAAACCCATGGCTTATAAGAGTGGTTCAAAATCTAAACTTGTTTTCCTTGGATAAATATCTCTAACGAGGTATTGTACGTGTCAAATGGAGATTGTATGCCAAAGTTACGACCCCGAGAAGTTGACGTACCAATTTACCCCAAAGGGGCCCACGAAATTTTGGCACTTCATCTCCTAGGGTTAGGTTTATGGATGTTTAGGGTTTACCATAGTTTCTAAATAATAAATAGGCCTTCAAGCCTCAGTCTAACACAGTTCAGAAGGCATGCTGCGGCCACATCTCTTCTCAGAGATAAGTTAACATCGCCTAAGCTAGTATATTTCCATTCTACATGTAAACAAATTTCAGTACTTTTTTCTTAATGAATTGAAGTTATGTTTTCACTGTATCTGTTTCTTTCTATTCATATATGTATTTCATTTCGTTCCTTCATAAAAATAGATCACTTCAAGACTCATTGAGTACATCATGGAAACATATAAGATTAAACTCAAGCTAACAACACCATATCATCTGCAAGCCAATGGGTTTGTGGAAGGGACAAACAAGATCATTCAGACCATCATAAAAAAGACTATCCAACTACACCTCAAACATTAGGTGGGTATACTACCCTGAAGCATTATGGTTCTACCGAACAACATGGTGAAATAACATTGGTTGCACTCCATATGAGCTAATAAATGGAAAGAGAGTTCTTTTACTAATAGACATACATGTTGATACACAAGAACCAATAAGGATGGTGGAGGAAGAAATAAACATCCCTACTGATACATAAGAACCAATAGGGATGAAGGGAAAAAAATGTGGAGCCCTTACTTACACACAAGAAGTAGCAGGGGAAAATGGAAAAGAAATAGAAACCCTTGCTGACACACAAGAACCATAAGGGAGGGTTTGGAAGAAGGATTTGTTGCATAAGGAAATAATTATAAGAAGTAGGCAAAGGAAGGAGAAGTTGTAACACCAAAGAAGGGAGCAAAAATACAACATATAGTTTCATCTCAACAAGCCATTGTAGTTGGACAAGCATTGATGAAAGTACAAAAGTCCAAGAGATAGAAAAAAATTGCAGGTACACTTTCGTTAATACCATTGAATTAAATTATTGTTAAAAGAAATAAGATGTTGGAAAGAAACAACAAGGAGTTGAAACAGAAATTTAGGGCCCTACAAGCCAAACTAAAGGCTAAATAATATTTTGAGGGGTTAGATTGCCTTGGTAAAACAACAGAGCTCCTTAATGAAAAAGAACCAACCCTTAGAGAATAGGTGCAAGTCCAAGGATAAATGCATAGAGTGAGAGCCTCTATTTGGGAAGTGGTTGTCCAAACAAAAAAATACAAATATGAGTTGCAAGAAGACACCACTCAAATAGAGGATAGGATGAAAAATGATAAACATGTTTAAACATATATTTAGGAGGTACGGGGCAAAGCCAAGGATGATAAGTGGAAAATGATCATGGAAACTTATGAAGAAGATATGCTTCCCATTAGGTAGCATCACCAAGCTATCAAAAGCATCAAGGAGAAGTGGGTAGAACATTTAACGGGCCATAGAGATAAATGGGGTCATTAGAAGCATGAGATGAAGCAAGAAGTAGAGAAAAACTTTAAGCTCCAAATATAGGTGGACAAGTTGGAGATTAAGAATATTCCACTTGGATTTTTGGTGGAGCCTGCACTCAGTTGTAGGGAACCTTCCCCTGCCTACAACATGTACTTGCAAGAAAAATACCTCATGTTTTAAAGGAAGGCACTAATGGCTATAAAACCCTAATAGATCACTTCTCTAAGCACTTTCTTATATTCCTATTATGCAAGCACAAATGAAGAGAATAACTTTTTTTGTGAGTACTAGCACAACCTTCTGCTACATCATGATCCAACTTGGAATGATAACCACTTTGTAATATATGTCCAACTGAGACCCTTTCTGTCATGTTACCCACCAAAAGTGGGTGACCCCACAGGAGAATTTTTTCTCCTAAACATATCTTTAGTTAATAGCTAGCAGCCCTTGAAAAAAACTTGTGTAGCTGATGTATTATGCCATTTCATATTCATTCCCTGATCCAGTCATATATCCCCTCAGCCCTTTTTCAAGAGCATATTTTTGAATATGGGAAATCAAATCCTAAAGGTATGTTTTTCATTGTGCAATACGGTGCTTATGCTTGTTTTTTCTTGGGAATATTGGGCACGAATTATTGGGTGACTTGGTAGAAAGAATGGTTGTCACTATATTTTATCATCTTCCCTCTCTTGGTCCACTAGGCACTGGTACACCGCCTCCGCTTGTCAACATGTTTGGGTCAGGCCTTGAAATTTTTCCCTGGAGGTTGATATAGCTTAAAAAAATGTTAAAAGCATATCATGGTCACAAAAAAAAAACAAAACAAAGGAATATTATGAAATGCAAAAGATGGTAGGGACATTAAAATAACATGTGGGAAAAATCCAAACATGACCTCTACACCTTATCATTATTTCCATCACCCAATTTCCTAGGGCCCCAGGAGTGCCCCCACATCATTTAAGAACCCAAGCATGTCCCAACCCCTGGTGGGCAATGAACTACCCCACATTAAGGTGGTAATAATTGCTTACATCATACATAGAATGCTCCAATTTCTTAGAGCCCCAAGCAGTGACACAAATAAAAATCAAGAAAAGAAAAAAGACTAATGAAGAAGGGTGGAAAAGCAAAGGTCGGGATAACTCATGTATCCACAATTTCTTCCCCCTACATCTATACACCCAAATATGTGGACATCCCTCATCATTACCATCTTTGAACCCATGACATTTAGCTTTGAGACCCATGCGTCCCCATCCATCTAATTAGTATTCACATGAACTCTATCAAGTAAAAGATGTAGCTTCAGCCTGTATTTCCCCTTAGGGGTTGGGAACACCTAATAGGATTGTTTATTAGCCACTCCTGCCAATGGAGGAAACACTTTTACAAGCTGAAAACCCCAAATTTGGAAGGGAAACTCACTATGAAGTCTCAATGTGCCCTTGATTAACAATCTTGGTTCACTTAGATGCACTAATGAATTATTGTACCTAATGGTGAGGTGGTTTCATCATGCGCAGGACAACTTAATTGGGACCCAAGCCCATCATAGGATCATACTGACACTCCTAGGGGATGCGTTGAGATCCATGGGATTCCATCATGTGTTAGAGCATAATTCCATGCCATGGGCATCTTCAACACCCTCAACAGTCTACTTATTGCCCCATATTATTCACGAGATGATGCACTTGGACCAATGCACCCAATTCGGGCTAGCATATTATGATGACTTGCATGGAGACCAAGGGGTCATCCCCTTGCTCAAGATTTATAATGCCCTCTCTCACATTTTGGCACAAAGAGGACTTAACGTGGACCTCCAACAAGCTTACATCAGCATGACATCATCAATCAACTAGAATTTGGATGGCTAATTAGGTTAATTCGACTTAGTGATAGAACTCACTCTCATTTGTGAGAGATCATCATCACACTTGGATTAGTCCTATTGTAAAAAAGAACTCACACTTTTTCTTTGGAGTTATTGGAGACTCATTTTGATGCATTTTATGACTGGAAGATGATTCACTTTTCTTCTTTAGAGCTTCTTCTTGAATGATGGATGGATATATTGCATGTCTCTTTGTAAGTGCTTAATGTTAATGGAATTTTTCTTTGAATGTTGTTTAATGTATGGAATTGTTGCTCTAGAATATGCAAATTTGTGCCCTATTTATTGAAGATTAAATTTGGAAATTTTTTCTAGTAGAGTATGACATATGTTTTCTAATGAAAGGCATGTAATGGATGTTCCTAGTGAATAAATGTCTTTGAATTCTTCATGAAACTCCATTATATCTTGAAGAGGGTAAATGTTTGAAATTTGTACATAGTGCAACAATTTCAAGCCTCCTTAGAAGATGTTTTATCTCATCTTAAGCATCTCACGAATCCATTACCCAAAGGACTAGGCACTAGTCTAGCGATTTTGGTGATCAAACTCCTCATTCTCCATATTTTCTCCTCCTAAATTCTGGTCCCCTAATGGTAGGGCAGAAATATAGGGCTTGTAGAAAAATTTAAGGGAGGTGATTTTTGGAGATCCAAGGGTCCAAACATCAAGCACAACGTTCAAGCTACCTATGCTCCAAGTTTGGTGGGCATTCTCTTGAGTTTCATCGATAAAATCTCTTACCCTAGGTGTTACTCCAAGATGGAAAACCTAGGTATTTCTCTCTCACCTTGGGGGATTCTTCGAGGGTTGTATGAGATTAGTATTCATTGGAATGAATCATAAGAAGCCCTTTCTTCTCTCGGGCCTTAGCCTTGTGAATACTTATTACCATCAAGAAACCTCAAAACCTTAGGTCTCGTGGCTTGTTTTATAAGGTTTTTCTTAGAGAGTGGTTTGCTTCTTTCAAGCCTCGTACCTTTATTGAGCCTCTCTTCGAATGAGCTCTAGCTTCATCACCTTGAACCTTCATCCATAGAATATCTATCATACATGATCATAATCATATCGAGAGTCCTCCCATCGGTGAAAGTCAATAAAGAGAAGGAGACCTTGGCTATGGTAACAGTGGGCCATTGTCCCATTGTTTTCACTTAGTCTAGTAGTTTCCCCATGGGCTTTCCCTCCTTAGGGCCCTACTAGATTGTGTGGTAATATTTTTAGAGCCATTTATGGGGAGGAAGCAGTTTACCTCCTTGGTCAAAAATTTGAAGAGGTGATTCATTTAATGACAATAATATAGATCCTCTTCTAGCGACTCCATTAGAAGAACGAAGCCCTTATTCTTCATTGAATCTCAAATTTAATTCTTTTAGGGTGAAGCAAGCATCTCTAAAGGCATGTTGAATTCACCTTGGAGACTATTGCATAATTCACATGTGTAACCTAATAAAATGTCTTTCCTTGATGAGATCCCTTCCTTGGACATCGCTAACATTCCTGGGTACTCAAATCATGTGACCTTCAACATCATATTTAGGGTGTCCAAGTTTGACGGTGATCCATATTATGCAATTGATCTTGTGCTAAGATTTGCTACATATACCTCAAAAGGTAATGCGGTTCATCATGTTTCTCATAAGGTCCCTTCAAGGTCATGACGCATGGCTTATATAATTGAAGGCCTAGGAGTATTTCATTAGTTGAAACACTCTTTGATAACATTTTGGAGAATTATTGAACTAATGGCCATGATTTCCCAACATTAGATATTGATTTTCAAAAGGAATCCTTAATTGAACATGAGGAGGATCATGAGGAAAAATATAATCCCTTTCTAAATCATCAATATGAAATCATTGATGAAGATATTAAGGGAGATCTTGAATGGGAGTGAGATAAGGATTTTGATGTAGAGGGTTCCTCATAAAGTAGAATTGAATAAAACCCCATCTTTTTCAAGGATGTTGTCTTTGACATTGTACATATCAAGGACCTTTATAAGATGACCCCATTAACCCCTTATACATTGACATTAGTGATTTCTTGCACATTGAAGTAGGGAAGTGGGAGATCACGAACCATTGTTTTGACAAAGACCCTATCTATGATACCGATGATGATGTGAATAATAACCTTGTCTTTCCCATGATTCTAGATGTGTATTTGAGTCATCCATGGACACTCTCATCATTCCTCGATGCACAATCCTTAATGATGATGAGCCTGGGCCATTTCCTCCTTTTGAATATGGTCATGAGGAAAAGAAAATTATTTTTTTTTATCCTTCAAGCTAGTAATACCTTCATCCTTCTCATCATGTTCCCAAGGATCCCATGAAGCATTGCATCAAAAAAAGGGATTTTGAGAAGGAGCACTTGATCTTGGTCATTGTTTCTCCATATTTAGGATTGAGGGAATGATCTAATGGGTCAGGAATGATACATGTTCTTCCCCTTTTTCCATGGCCCCTTTGCATGATTCATGCTTGCCTTATTTTCCCACCTCCCACCCTTTTGACCTAGAATATGAGTTGCATAATTATCATGTTTGATTTCAAATATATATCATAATTGATCATAGGGGGAGGAAGTATGATCTTGATATGATGATATGCAGGTTATATTAAGGATATGACTATACATAATATTGGCATAATATATCATGCATGTTAGAGTAGGATGCATTTCATATTTATTTTGCATAACTACTATCATCACATCATTTTCTCATGCTATATAGATGCATTTAGATTAGATTTGCATCATATATGGATTTTTTTTTTGTATGGTTTTATTATTTGATGAAAAAATGGGCGATAAAAGTATGCCCAGGACACATGCTTCCAACATTGTTTGTGATGTGCAAGATACAAGTATGCGGTCCTAAAGGATTGTTGGCATTCTCATGACCTCTTGTTACAGTACATGGTTCGTGCACTCTGCAGTGAGCTCATGTACCAGTTGGACCTAGATATTTCCCACCAAAAGTGGGTGGAACCATAGAATAATTTTTTATCCTAAGAAATTCTTTAGCCAACAGTCAGTAGTTGTTGGTAGCCATCAGTGTAACCGATGTATTGTGCCATTTAATGTCCGCTCCTTGATCCGGATATATGTCCCCTCACCCATCTGTCAAGAACATATGTTTGAAGGTGGGAAATCCAATCCTAAAGGTATGTTTTTCATTATGCAATCAAGTGCTTATGCTTGTTTTTCCTTGGGCTTATTGGTCACATATTATTGGGGGACTTGTAAGAAGGAAGGGTTCCAACTGTAGTTTATTTTCCCTCACCTTAAATGGGGGGGTTAATCCTCAATCCTAGTCCCGCAGGATCTCCCCTATTGGCCTATGGCTTCAGGAATGGCACAACTTGGGAAACCCTAATTTTGGTAATGTGCCCTCGTTTTTCTATTTCACATTTTTCACTCACCTCTGCACATTACAAGCCCTATTTCATCATCTGCCCTCTCTAGGTCCACATGACCACTGGATCCACAAGGCACTGGTACACCTTCTAGGTCAGCCTTGAAATTTTTCCCCAGAGGTTGATGTAATAAAGAGAAATTTTAAAAGCATATCATCTCCATAAGCAAGAAACAAAAGAAAAGAATATTATAAAATGAAAAATATGGTCGTGACATTAAAATAGCACATAGGCAAAAGCCAAACTTGAGCTCTACTGCTTATCACTATTTCCATCACCCTGGTTTTTGAGCCCGTGAGTGCCACCACGTCATTAAGGAAACCATACATGTCCCAACCCTTGGTGGGCGATGAACTACCCCACCTTAAGGGGTAATAATTATTTACAACATACATAGCATTCTCTCATCTCCTAGAGCCCCGAGAAATGATACAAATAAAAATGAAGAAAAGACAAAAGGTTAATGAATGAGGGTGGAAAAACAAAGGTCGCAGTAACTCATGTATCCATAATTTCTCCCTCTTACATATATACACCCAAATATGTGGTCATCCCTCAATATTACCATCCTTGAACCCATGGCATTTGGAATTGAGCCCCTTGTGTCCCCATCCATTCATCATCATTCACATGACACCTATCAATTGAAGGACGTACCAGGGACATATTTTCCCTTTAGGGTTTGGGAACACCTAATAGGGTTTTTTATTAGCCACTCATACCTAGGGAGGTAACACCTCTACAAGCTTAAAATCCCAAATTTGGAAGGTAAGCCCACTATTAAGTCTCAATGTGCCCTTGATTAACAAGCTTGGTTCACTTCGATGCATTAATGAATTATTGTACCTGATGGTGAGGAAGTGATTTGGATCTTATATGTAATTAGCAGGCGGTTTCATCATGGGCAGGACAACTTAATTGGGGCCCAAGCCCACCAAGCGGATCATATTGAAACTCCCAGGGGATGTGTTGAGAGTCATGGGACTCCATCATGTGTTAGAGCATCATTTCATGCCATGGGAAACTTTAAAACCCTGAATAATCTTATCATTGCCCCATATTATTGATGAGATGGTGCACTTGAACCAGTTTTCCCTGGACAGCTTCGCATATTATGGAAACTGATCCAAGGCCCAAATGAGGTTTGTCTCACCCTTGATACATGGGAGGGAAAGCACCATCGTCATAACCTATTATTTTTTATGAGTTTGGTAGCAGTAGATAGGTGTTCTAGTCTCAATTTGTGTCTAAGAGGCTAAGTAACACGAGTTCTCCAAAACCCAAAAAATATTTCATGAGATAAGCTTGTGAAATACCTTCATTAAATTAATTAGTTGTCATTGAAGAATTTCCTAGGTTTAACTTAGCAAAAAGGTTAATTAAAGTTAATTAATTAAGGTAGATCGATTTTTCTCTTGAGGTTTCTATTGATGAATTCAAATTGATCTTAATTGTCGATGGACATTAAATCGTGGCCATTGATACTCCAACGAGAGATTATAATTTCAAGTCGAAGGGGCTTGGAGAATACACATAAAACATTAGAGCAATTCAACTACCTAGTTGTAGGTATTCAACATGGCACAATTAAAGCTAGGGAAGCATCAAAGAGCGAGGGAGCAACAGATATTTAGGAATAGATATTTCAGAGGAATATTTCCACAGTATCTCCAATGTCCAAGAGGCAGGAAATAGGAGGGAAATTTATCTGCAAAGGAGGTTGTACAAAGCAGTGTGAATAGCTAGAAACCCCAGTGCGAGTTGGAGGAACAAAATCGTTTCAGTTGTTAGTGGACAGATCAAGGTCCGGAAGGCAGAGTGAATTGTTTCCAGAGGTAGAGGGAGGCTATACATCCCAATTGCAGGCAGATCCTAGCCTGTACAAATTTCCAGAGGCTAGATCTGCACATTTCTAGTCCAACAATGCAAGTTGTTGCATATTGCAAGTGGCTAGAGAGAAGCTTAGTTGGGTTACAGAGGGATACATTTTGTCTCGAGTATATTTTTCTATTTGATGTCAATAGATTTATGAAGGTTTTCCAAAAAAGGCATCCAGTTGTGAAATTTCTCAAATTGTTGCATAATAATAATACCCTCATCTCTTGCAATGGTTTTCCCTTCGGGGTTTTTCCAAGGAGAATTGTCCAAAAACCACAGTGTCAATTTTTTTCTATGTGCGTCTATTTCTAAATTCCATATTTTATATTTCTGCAATGTTTTATTGTGAAGAATTCATTAGCAAATTTATCGTTATTTTTCGTAAATAAATTACATAAGACAAATAAACTTCTGAAAGTTAGAAGATAAATATACAGTTGTTTCATTCAAGGAATTTTCACAGAGTCCTCATCATTGGAGAAGTATAGGATTTTCTATGATTAGGAGACCCATGAGGCTAGTTCTTATGCCCCAGAATGAATTTGGGGCCTCACATGATGATTTGGATGGAGACCAAGGGGCCAACCCCTTGTTCGATATTTATAGAGTCCTCTCTCACATTTTGGCACAAAGAGGACTCAACATGGCCCTCCAACGATCTTACATCAGCATGGCATCATCAATTCAGCTAGAATTTGGATGCTTAATTTATAATTTGTCAGATCTACTTCGTCGACTTGTGACCAAGGCTTGTTTCTTTCCCATTATTTTAATGTTTTGGGGGCTAATTAGGCTAATTCGACTTAGTGAGATTCATATAAATGGAACCCACTCTCATTTGTGAGAGATCATCATCACACTTGGATTAGTTCTCTTGTAAAAAAGAACTCGCACTTTTTATTGGAGCTATTAGAAAATATTTTGATGCATTTTGATGTGTGGAAGATGATTCACTTTTCTTCTTTGGAGCTTCTTCTTGAATGATGGATGGATATATTTCATGTCGCTTTATGAGTGCTTAATGTTGATGAAATTTTTCTTTGAATGTTGTTTAATGTATGGAATTGTTGCTCTAGAATATGAAAATTTCTGCCCTAATTGTTGAAGATTAAATTTGGAAAGATTTTCTAGTAGAGTATTGCATATGCTATCCAATGCATGGCATGTAATGGATATTCCTAGTGAATGAATTTCTTTGAATTCTTCATGAAACTTCATTATATCTTGAAGAGGGTAAATGTTTGAAATTCATACCTAGGGCATCGATTTCGAGCTTCCTTAGAAGATGTTTTATCTTATCTTAAGCATCTCGAGACTCCATTGCCCAAAGGAATAGACACTAGTCCATGGATTTTGGTGATCAAACTCCTCTTTCTCCATATTCTATCCTCCTAAATTCCGGTCTTCTAAAGGTAGGTTAGAAATCTAGGGCTTGCAACAAAATTTTAGCAAGGTGATTTTTCGGGAATCTAAGGGTCCAAACATCAAGCTCAGCATCTAGGCTACCTATGCTCCAATTTTGGTGGGCATACGCCCGAGTTTCATGCACAAAATATCTTTCCCTAAGTGCTACTCCAAGAGGGAAAACCTAGGTCTTTCTCTCTCACCTTAGGGGATTCTTTGAGGGTTGTATGAGTGTAGTATTCATTGGAATAAATCATTAGAATCCCTTTATTCTATTGGGGCTTGACCTTATGAATACCTATTACCATAGAGAAACCTCAAAACCCTAGGTCTTATGCCTTTTTTCTATGGTTTTCGTAGAGAGTGGTTTGCTTCTTTCAAGCATCATACCTTTATTGAGCCTCTCTTCAAATGAATTATAGCTCCATCGCCTTGAACCTTCATCTCTAGAATATCTATCATATGTGATCATAGTCATACAAGGACTCCTCCCATTAGTGAAAGTTTGTAAAGATAAGGGGACCTTAGTTGGGGTGACAGTGGGCCATTGCCCCATTATTGTCACTTAGTCTAGTAGTTTCCCCATAGGCTTTATTTCCTTAGGGCCCTACTATATTGTGTGGTAACATTTTTGGCATTTGTTTCCAAGGAGGAAATAAGTCTACCTCCTTGGTCGTGTTGAAGATTGCAACAAGAAATAGTGAAGGAGGCATCCTGAAACATCATTCCTGATCCTAGTTGGAAAATAATCACCTAAACTAGGTGGGGCCCACACAGGTGATTTTTGGCGCAAAGTCTATTTTTAGACATGTCGATCATATTCTATGAGTTGCAGGATGTTATTTTTGGATGGTTGGTCAAGTTGGAAAAATAGATGGACTTTTATTTTTAGACATATTGGGTGGAATCTATTTTTAGATTGCCAGTCTAAAAATAGATATGTCGAATATTATTAGCTCTTAATAATATTTGGACTCTAAACATTATCTTATTCTCTTGGAGCACTTCAGTTAAGTGCACAGATGTGGCACAGGAGTTGACAGAAGGAATTACACTATTCCTGAGGATTTGCTGGAGCTATTGCATGGAGGACTCAGTTAGAACTCAAGTGGCAGAGTTATGACACAGTTGGAAGAAGTAGTTTATGGAGTTGTATTCAGTTTAACTCAGTTAAACATAGTTGAGCTAGTTGTATCTAGTCTAACTGATTGATACACTAGTGAGAGTGGAGTGAATTAATTAGTTAATTAATTCACTAAATAATAACTCATTAATCAACTGAAGAATACATCAGTTAACTATAGTGCATGGAAGTTTCAGTGGAGACCAGTGGAGAGATAGGTGAAAGAGCAAGATAGACTATCTTTTGTGACTACTAGTGACGCATGGATTGCATATATATATACATTGGAGTTTCCAATGATAATCACGCAGTCAATGAGAGTGGGATTACATCGAATTGGCCTTTGTAATCAGCTTGGATTGCGCAGTGGAGGCAGGCTAGCAGGTGGCAAAGATCGGTGCATAGATTTGCAAGATTCGGCCTGATTAGTGTATGACGATTGTACTGTACTGAGAGCTTGTGATAAGCTTTGTATGTTTGTATGAGATTTTCATATGATATCCATGTTACATAATATGATAGTTGGGGTTTTTAGCTTCAGGCTTTCCCGTTAAACAACTGTGTTATGTGTGTTTTTATTGCTTCATGTGTTTGCAATTGTTGATTAAATTTTTGCAAGAATTATAGTGGAAGGATTCTGTATTTAGCAAGAAGATAAATATTTCTAGATCAAGAGAGTCCGGATATATACATGCATATTGTATATAATTTCTACATGGTATCAGAGCTGTGTTATAGATTTTCTACATGGAATGAGACCAGGAATTTTTGGGCACGCGAGTTTGCAGAGAATATATGAATTTTTTTGTGAAATATTTTTAGAAAAAAATAGCATATTTGGATTCCTTGCGAAAAAATACCCAAATTGAAAAAAAAAAATCGGTCGAATCGGAGCTCGGATGAGGGAGATATCGTCGATTTAAAATCAGCTCTTTTGTTAGAAAATTTTGCGACAGCGGGACAATTGCAATGTGTGCGAGCCAAGAATATACATGCACTAAGGTACAATATGCATGCAAAGCTTTGAGGAGAAAAGCAGAGGTTAGTGACTTGGTGGTTGAGAGGGAGCCTCTCAACACGCAGCGTGAGAAGCAGTCTCAGAAGGTTGTGGAGCAGCCACAACTGGAGATGCAGAAGAATCTTTACAGATTTTAAGTAGATGGGATTTCTACGGAGCTTCCTACTATTGGGAAGTGTGAGAAAGCCATGCAATTGAAGCTTGAGAGGGAGCAGGATTTGCATGCAGGTAAGAGTGAACCTCGGGATGTGGAGCAGCCACAAGATGAGGATCATGGAGTGGGAGCAACCACTCATGTAGAGAAATTTCGTGCCAGATGGGCAGAGGGAGTGCATGCAGCTATACCACCAGGTGAGAGGTGGGGAGACATGCATGATTAATCCCAAGAGGAGAGTTCTGGGTAGGATTCATTGAGATGGTGTGGATCTCATGAATTGAACCTGGCTACGAGATGCCCATAGAACAGCAGTGGCATGATCAGTTGGATTGATGCAGGCAGATCAAAGTGACAGTGTCGGATACTGGAGCAAGGATCAGAGTTGATAGCAAGTGCAGAGTGCATGGGTGCAGAGTTCAACAGCGCAGTGGTTCCTAAAGACATGTGTAGTAGCTAAGAAAAAGTCGAAAAATTTGATGATAGAAGCACCAGATGGATTGAGTTTTTTGGATCCTTTTCAGTTTCGGAAGAGTTGCAGAGCAGATGCATGGAGTTGCATGGCGCTTGCAAAGGTTGCAGGGTGAATGCATGGAGTTGCATGTCGCATGCAAAGATAGTCCTTTCTTGTTGAGAGGGAGTGTTGAAGATTGAAACAAGAAACAGTGAAGGAGGCATCCTGAAACATCATTCCTGATCCTAGTTGGAAAATAATCACCTAAACTAGGTGGGGCCCACACAAGTGATTTTTGGCGCAAAGTATATTTTTAGACATGTCGAACATATTCTATGAGTTGCAGGATGTTATTTGTGGATGGTTGTTCAAGTTGGA
Organism: Pinus albicaulis; assembly: GCA_034641835.2. Taxonomy (NCBI): domain Eukaryota; kingdom Viridiplantae; phylum Streptophyta; class Pinopsida; order Pinales; family Pinaceae; genus Pinus; species Pinus albicaulis. The sequence goes on along the minus strand of CM076573.1, from coordinate 736,386,541 downwards.
AAAATAGATGGACTTCTATTTTTAGACATATTGGGCGGAATCTATTTTTAGATTGCCAGTCTAAAAATAGATATGTCGAATATTATTAGCTCTTAATAATATTTGGACTCTAAACATTATCTTATTCTCTTGGAGCACTTCAGTTAAGTGCACAGATGTGGCACAGGAGTTGACAGAAGGAATTACACTATTCCTGAGGATTTGCTGGAGCTATTGCATGGAGGACTCAGTTAGAACTCAAGTGGCAGAGTTATGACACAGTTGGAAGAAGTAGTTTATGGAGTTGTATTCAGTTTAACTCAGTTAAACATAGTTGAGCTAGTTGTATCTAGTATAACTAATTGATACACTAGTGAGAGTGGAGTGAATTAATTAGTTAATTAATTCATTAAATAATAACTCATTAATCAACTGAAGAATACATCAGTTAACTATAGTGCATGGAAGTTTCAGTGGAGACCAGTGGAGAGATAGGTGAAAGAGCAAGATAGACTATCTGTTGTGACTACTGGTGATGCATGGATTGCATCGATATATACATTGGAGTTTCCAATGATAATCACGCAGTCAATGAGAGTGGGATTACATCAAATTGGTCTTTGTAATCAACTTGGATTGCGCAGTGGAGGCAGGTTAGCAGGTGGCAAAGATCGGTGCATAGATTTGCAAGATTCGGCCTGATTAGTGTATGACGATTGTACTGTATTGAGAGCTTGTGATAAGCTTTGTATGTTTGTATGAGATTTTCATATGATCTCCATGTTACATAATATGATAGTTGGGGTTTTTAGCTTCAGGCTTTCCCGTTAAACAACTGTGTTATGTGTGTTTTTATTGCTTCATGTGTTTGCAATTGTTGATTAAATTTCCGCAAGAATTATAGTGGAAGGATTTTGTATTTAGCAAGAAGATAAATATTTTTAGATCAGGAGAGACCGGATATATACATGCATATTGTATATAATTTCTACATGGTATCAGAGCTGTGTTATAGATTTTCTACATGGAATGAGAGCAGGAATTTTTGGGCGCGCGAGTTTGCAGAGAATATCTGAAATTTTTTGTGAAATATTTTCAGAAACAAATAGCATATTTGGATTCCTTGTGAAAAAATACCCAAATTGAAAAAAAAAAAATTGGTTGAATCAGAGCTTGGATGAGGGAGATATCGTCGATTTAAAATCAACTCTTTTGTTAGAAAATTTTGCGACAGCGGGACAATTGCAATGTGCGCGAGCCAAGAATCTACATGCACTAAGGTACAAGATGCATGCAAAGCTTTGAGGAGAAAAGCAGAGGTTAGTGACTTGGTGGTTGAGAGGGAGCCTCGCAACACGCAGCATGAGAAGCAGTCTCAGAAGGTTGTGGAGCAGCCACAACTGGAGATGCAGAAGAATCTTTATAGATTTGAAGTAGATGGGATTTCTACGGAGCTTCCTACTATTCGGAAGTGTGAGAAAGCCATGCAATTGAAGCTTGAGAGGGAGCAAGATTTTCATGCAGGCAAGAGTGAACCTCGAGATGTGGAGCAGCCACAAGATGAGGATCATGGAGTGGGAGCAACCACTCATGTAGAGAAATTTCGTGCCATATGGGCAGAGGGAGTGCATGCAGCTATACCACCAGGTGAGAGGTGAGGCGACATGCATGATTAATCCCAAGAGGAGATTTATGGGCAGGATTCATTGAGATGGTGTGGATCTCATGAATTGAACCTGGCTACGAGGTGCCCATAGAACAGCAGTGGCATGATCAGTTGGATTGACGCAGGCAGATCAAAGTGACAGTGTCGGATACTGGAGCGAGGATTAGTGTTGACAGCAAGTGCAGAGTGCATGGGTGCAGAGTTCAACAGCGCAGTGGTTACTGAAGACATGTTCAGTAGCTAAGAAAAATTCGAAGACTTTGATGATAGATGCATCAGATTGATTGAGTTTTTTGGAGCCTTTTCAGTTTCGGAAGAGTTGCAGAGCAGATGCATGGAGTTGTATGGCGCTTGCAAAGGTTGCAGGGCGAATGCATGGAGTTGCATGTCGCATGCAAAGACATTCCTTTCTTGTTGAGAGGGAGTGTTGAAGATTGCAACAATAAATAGTGAAGGAGGCATCCTGAAACATCATTCCTGATCCTAGTTGGAAAATAATCACCTAAACTAGGTGGGGCCCACACAGGTGATTTTTGGCGCAAAGTCTATTTTTAGACATGTCGATCATATTCTATGAGTTGCAGGATGCTATTTTTGGATGGTTGGTCAAGTTGGAAAAATAGATGGACTTCTATTTTTATACATATTGGGCGGAATCTATTTTTGATTGCGATCTAAAAATAGATATGTCGAATATTATTAGCTCTTAATAATATTTGGACTCTAAACATTATCTTATTCTCTGGCTTGCTTCGGTTAAGTGCATAGATGTGGCACGAGGAGTTGACGGAAGGAATTATGCTATTCTGAGGGGTTCTTTGGAGCTATTGCATGGAGGACTCGGTTAGAACTCAAGTGGCGAGTTTGGTGGAGTTGTTGGAAGAAGTAGTTTATGGAGTTGTATTCAGTTTAACTCAGTTAAACATAGTTGAGCTAGTTGTATCTAGTCTAACTGATTGATACACTAGTGAGAGTGGAGTGAATTAATTAGTTAATTAAGTCACTAAATAATAACTCATTAATCAACTGAAGAATAAATCAGTTAACTACAGTGCATGGAAGTTTCAGTGGAGACCAGTGGAGAGATAGGTGAAAGAGCAAGATAGACTATCTGTTGTGACTACTAGTGATGCATGGATTGCATCTATATATAAATTGGAGTTGCCAATGATAATCACGCAGTCAATGAGATTGGGATTACATCAAATTGGTCTTTTTAATCAGCTTGGATTGCGCAGTGGAGGCAGGCTAGCAGGTGGCAAAGATCGGTGCATAGATTTGCAAGATTCGGCCTGATTAGTGTATGACGATTGTACTGTATTGAGAGCTTGTGATAAGCTTTGTATGTTTGTATGAGATTTTCATATGATCTCCATGTTACATAATATGATAGTTGGGGTTTTTAGCTTCAGGCTTTCCCGTTAAACAACTGTGTTATGTGTGTTTTTATTGCTTCATGTGTTTGCAATTGTTGATTAAATTTCTGCAAGAATTATAGTGGAAGGATTTTGTATTTAGCAAGAAGATAAATATTTTTAGATCAGGAGAGTCCGGATATATACATGCATATTGTATATAATTTCTACATGGTATCAGAGCTGTGTTATAGATTTTCTACATGGAATGAGAGCAGGAATTTTTGGGCGCGCGATTTTGCAGAGAATATATGAATTTTTTTCAGAAACAAATAGCATATTTGGATTCCTTGCAAAAAAATACCCAAATTGGAAAAAAAAATCGGTCGAATCGGAGCTCGGATGAGGGAGATATCGTCGATTTAAAATCAACTCTTTTGTTAGAAATTTTTGCAACAGCGGGACAATTGCAATGTGCGCGAGCCAAGAATCTACATGCACTAAGGTATAATATGCATACAAAGCTTTGAGGAGAAAAGCAGAGGTTAGTGACTTGGTGGTTGAGAGGGAGCCTCTCAACACGCAGCATGAGAAGCAGTCTCAGAAGGTTGTGGAGCAGCCACAACTGGAGATGGAGAAGAATCTTTATAGATTTGAAGTAGATGGGATTTCTACGGAGCTTCCTACTGTTGGGAAGTGTGAGAAAGCCATGCAATTGAAGCTTGAGAGGGAGTATGATTTTCATGCAGGTAAGAGTGAACCTCGGGATGTGGAGTAGCCACAAGATGAGGATCATGGAGTGGGAGCAACCACTCATGCAGAGAAATTTCTTGCCAGATGGGCAGAGGGAGTGCATGCAGCTATACCACCAAGTGAGAGGTGGGGTGACATGCATGATTAATCCCAAGAGGAGATTTCTGGGCAGGATTCATTGAGATGGTGTGGATCTCATGAATTGAACCTGGCTACGAGGTGCCCATAGAATAGCAGTGGCATGATCAGTTGGATTGATGCAGGCAGATCAAAGTGACAGTGTCGGATACTGGAGCGAGGATCAGAGTTGACAGTAAGTGCAGAGTGCATGGGTGCAGAGTTCAACAGCGCAGTGGTTCCTGAAGACATGTGCAGTAGCTAAGAAAAAGTCGAAGACTTTGATGATAGATGCATCAGATTGATTGAGTTTTTTGGAGCCTTTTCAGTTTCGGAAGAGTTGTAGAGCAGAGTTGATTGAGTGTTGTCTCTGAATTGTACATATCAAGGACATTGAGAAAGATGACCCCATTAACCCCTTAGACGTTGACATTAGCGATTACTTACACATTGAAGTAGGGAAGTGGGAGATCACGAGCTAGCGTTTTGACAAAGACCCTATCTATGATAACGATGATGTTATCAATAATAACCTTGTCTTTCCATACCTTCATTATGACTATGGAGGTGTATTTGAGTCATCCATGGACTCTCTCATCATTCCTCGATGCGCAATCATTAATGATGATGAGTCTGGGTCATTCCCCCCTTTTTGAATATGGTCATGAGTAAAAACAACTTATTTGTTGTGATCCTTCAAGACAGTTATCCCTTCATTCTTCTCATCATGTTCCCAAGGAGGCCATGAAGCATTGCATCATTAAAGAGGATTTTGAGAAGGAGCGCCTGAGCTTGGTTATTGATTTCTCAATATTTAGGATTGAGGGAATGATCCTATGGGTTGCACTTGATTCATGGTCTTCCCCTTTTTCCATGGACCTTTTGCGTGATTCATGGTTGCCTTATTTTTCCACCTCCCACCCTTGTCACCTAACATATGAGTGCCATAAATATCATGTTTGATTTCAAATATATATCATAATTGGTCATAGGGGGAGGAAGTATGATATTGATCTGATGATGTGCTAGTTACATTGGCTATATGACTATACTTAGTAATGGCATAATATATCTTGCATGTTAGAATAGGATGCATTACATATTGATTTTTCATAACTACTATCATCACATCATGTTCTCATGCTAGATAGATGCATTTATATTAGATTTTTATCATAGAATATATTTTATTTTATGTATGGTTTTATTATTTTATGAAAACATGGGTGATAAAAGTACGACCATGACACATGCTTCCAACATTGTTTGTGGTGTGTAGGATACAAGTCTTATGTCCTAGAGGATTGTTGGTGTTCTCATGACCTCCTATTCAAGTACATGGTTTGTGAACTCTTGAGTGAGCTCATATCCCATTCGGAGCTAGATGTTACCCACCAAAATTGGGTTACCCCATAGGATAATTTTTTCTTCTAAACATCTCTTCAGCCAGCAAACAACATCCCTTAACATCCACTAGTGTAGATGACATATTGTACCATTTGATTTCCACTCCCTGATCTAGTCATATGTACCCTCAACAATCTATCAGGAGCATACAGTTAAAGGTGGGTAATCCAATCCTAAAGGTATGTTTTTCATTGTGCAATAAGGTGATTATTCTTGTTTTTCCTTAGGCATATTAGGTATGGATTATTCAGTAACTTGGAAGAAAGAAGGGTTGTGATTGTATTTTATGTTACCTCGCCTTAAAGGGGGGGGGGGCGCGGTTAATGCTAAACCCTAGTCTTGTGAGGTCTCCCCTATTGGCCTATGGCTTCAAGAAGGGCACTACTTGGGAAACCCTTATTTTGGTAGTGCAGTCTCATTTTCCTTTTTTAACATTGTTCACTTCCCTCCACACATTACAAGCGTTATTTCATCATCTTCCTTCTCTGGGTCCACATGACCACTAGGTCCAAAAGGCACTGGTACACCCTCTTCCGTTGTCCACATGTCTGGATTGGGCCTTGAAATGTTGTCCCTGAGGTTGATGTGGCTAAACAACAAATGTTAAAATCATATCATGGCCACAAGCAAGAAACAAAAGAAAATAATATTATAAAATTCAAAATATGGGCGAGACATTGAAATAACATGTGGGAAAAAGCCAAACATGAGCTCAACCCCTTATCACCATGGCCATCACCCTGTTTCCTAGGGCCCCATGAGTGCCCCCACATAAATAAGGAACCCATGCATGTCCCAACCCCTGGTAGGTCCCCACCTTAACGGGGTAATAAATACTTATAGCATAGATAGAGTGCCCTCATTTACTCGAGCCCCGAGCAATGATACAAAGAAAATTCAAGAAGATTCAAAATAATAATGAAGAAGGGTGGAAAAACAAAGGTTGCAGGGGTAACTGATGTATCCACGATTGCTCCCTCCTACATTTATACACCCTAATATGTGGACATCCCTCATCGTTACCATCATTTAACCCATGGCATTTGGCTTTGAGACCCTTGCATCCCTAACTATCTCATCATTATTCACAGGCCCCTATCAAGTAAAGGATGTACCATGGACCTCTCTTTCCCGTTAGGGGTTGGGAACACCTAATAAGGTTGGTTATTAGCCACTCCTGCCTAAAGAGGTAACACTTTTACAAGCTTAAAACCCCAAATTTGGAAGGGAAACCCACTATGAATTCTTAATGAGCCCTTGATTAAAAATCTTGATTCACTTAGATGTACTAATGAATTATTGTACATGATGGTAAGGAAGAACATTAGAACATATATGTAATTAGAAGGTGGTTTCATCATGGGAAGGGAAACTTAATTGGGGCCCAAACCCACCATAGGACCATAGTGACACTCCTAAGGGATGTGTTAAGATCCATGGGACTCCATCATGTGTTAGAGCATAATTTCATGTCATGGGCACCTTTGGAATCCTCAACAAACTTCTCATTTCCCCATATTATTTACGAGATGATGCACTTGGACCAATGGGCCTTCGTCGACTTAGCATATTATGGCAACCAATCCAAGGTCCAGAGGAGGTTTGTCTCACCCTTGAGACATGGGAGGGACAACACCATCATAAGAGCCTATTAGTTTTGATGAGTTTGGTAGCGGGAAACATTTGTTCTAGTCGTGGATTGTGTCTAAGAGGCCAAGGAATGCAAGATCTCCAAAACCTAGAAAAGGTTTTTTGAGATAAGCTTGAGAAACACCTTAATTAAATTAATTAGCAATCTTTTAAATATTTCCTAATTCTAACTTAGTAAAAATGGTTAATTAAAATTAATTAATTAAGGTAGATTGATTTTGCTCTAAATGCGTATGTTGATGAAATCGAATTGATCTTAGTCATCAATGGAGATTAAATCATGGTTGTTGAGACTCTAACAAGAGACTATAAGAGTAAGTTGAAGGGGCTTGGAGAAGGCACAAAAAACATTAGAGTAGTTTGATTACCTAGCTACAAGTATGCAACAAGGTGTTGTTGAAGCTAGGGAAGCATCAGAGAGCGAGGGAGCAACAAAGATTTGGGAGAAAATATTATGAAGGAATATTTTCTCAATATTTCCAGCATCCAAGAGGTAGGGAAGAGGAGGGTGAGTTATCTGCAGAGAAGGTCGTACAAAGAAGTGTGAAAATCTAGAAACCCCAATGCGAGTTGAAGGAACAAACTTGTTTCAATTTTTAGTGGTTAGATCAGGGTCTAGAAGGCAGAGTGAATTGTTTCTAGAGGCAGAGGGAGGCTATATGTACATTCGGGCCTATACAGATTTCTAGAGGCCATATTTGCACATTTCCAATCCTGCAATGTGAGTTGCTGCAAAGTGTGAGTGGTTGCAGAGAATTCGAGTTGGGTTGCAGAGGGATACATTTTGTCTCCATTATATTTTGCTAGTTGATATCAGTATATTGTCGAAGGTTTACCAATAAAATACATCCAGTTGTAAAATTTCTCAATTTGTTGCATAATAATCAAACCCTCATTTTTTGCACTAGTTTTCCCTTCGGGTTTTTTCCAGGAACAATTGTCCGAAAACAACGATGTCAATTTTTGTGTGTGTGCATCTATTTCTCAGCTATGTATTTTTTAATTCTGCAGTTTTTTATTGTGAAGAATGCATCAGTAAATTTATCATTATTTCTGTAAATAAATTACATAAGACAAATAAATTGATAACAATTAGAAGATAAATATCCAATTGTTTCATTCAAGAAATTTTCAGAGAGCCCTCGTCATTGGAGCAGTACAAGATTTTCTATCATCAGGAGACCCATAAGACTAGTTCTTATGCCCCAAACCCAATTTGGGGCCCCGCATGATGACTTGTATGGAGACCAAGGGATCATCCCCTAGTTCAAGATTTATAGAGACCTATCTCACATTTTGGCACAAAGAGGAGTCAATGTGGCCCTTCAATAGACTTACATAAACATGATGTCACTAATTCAGCTAGCATTTGGATGGCTAATTTATAATTTGTGAAACCTACTTGGTCGGTTTGTGACCAAGCCATGTTTATTGCCCATTATTTTACTCTTTTGGGTGCTAATTAGGCTAATTCGACTTAGTGAGATATATATAAATATAACTCACTCTCATTTGTGAGAGATCGTCATCACACTTGGATTAGTTCGCTTGTAAAAAATAACTTGCACTCTTTCTTTCGAGTTGTTGAAGACTCTTTTGATGTTTTTTGATGTGTGGAATATGATTTGCTTTTATTCTTTGGAGCTTCTTCTTGAATGATGGATGGATATATTGCATGTATCTTTGTAAGTACTTAATGTTGAAGATTTTTTTTTAAGTTGTTTAATGTATGGAATTGTTGCTCTAGAATATGTGAATTTGTGCCCTAATTGTTGAAGATTAAATTTGGAAAGCTTTTCTAGTAGATTATTTCATATGTTATCCAATGCAAGGCATGTAATGAATGTTCCTAGTGAATAAATGTATTTGAATTCTTCATGAAACTCCATTATATATTGAAGAGGGTAAATGTTTGAAATTAGTACCCAAGGCAACGATTTCGAGTCTTCTCCTAAGCATATAAAGACTCCATTTGCCAAAGAACTAAGCACTAGTTCAAGGAATTTGGGGATCAAACTCCTCTTTCTCCATATTTTCTCCTCCTAATTTCTGGTCCCCTAAAGTTAGGGCATAAATCTAGGGCTTGTAGCGAAATTTTAGGGAGGTGATTTTTCGGAAATTCAAGGGTCAAAACATCAAACTCATGGTCTAGGCTACATATGCTCCAAGTTTGGTGGGAATCCGCCCGAGTTTCATTGATAAAATATCTTGATGATTTCCAATATTTCCATCATTTCGACATCCATTCACCACCTTTTTATACATTTTCCCTATCCCCATACCATAGTATAACCTATTTTGCTCACAATAATGCATTTTTTACCAAGGTACAATATTTCTATGATTATGTCACTTTTAGTGTGCATTCTTATGCATTAAGCAAAAAATCCACCTTTAATGCTAACTAATAAGGAAAGCATGAGAAATACTGTAGACATGCTCATAATAAAACCCCCGGAGGCGTCAAAGAACGATGAAATAGTTAATGCTATGTTAGGTCCCTATATTACTAGTATAGTCCCTTATTGTTATTAGTGTAACCCCCTTATTGTTATTATTATGCCCCCATAACAACCATATTGTTATTATTGTGCCCTTAAATTATTATTTCTAGGTCGGATAGGATTACATTGTGGCCCCACTAAGATTACATTGTGGCCCCATGGACTCCTATATATAGAAAGGAGGTTTTGTAATTTGTATCATCCAAGAATTGTTCATTCATGTAATGTATTGGAGGTTTCCCCCTCAAAGTGGCTTATTTCTAAGGCGTTGATATCTATTTTCTTCTCTTTTTGGAGCTGGTTTCACAACATTTGGTATCAGAGCTTTGGATTCTAGGGTTTTCGCTGCTCCAAACCAGTCATCGTGGAATTTTCACTATAACTTTTTTTCTACAAAGGCTCAGAAGTTGAAATTTTTGGAGTGTGAAGCCGAAATCCTGAGGAACATTCTCCCAAAATTTATGAGCTTGGTTCACAATATTTTTGGAGATATGATATGTGGAAGTTAGGGATTTTTGCAGGATCCTGAATTTAACCTAAACAGATCATCGCGAAATTTTCGCTATAAATTTTTTTCTATGAAGATTCAGAAGCTGAAATTTTTAGAGAGCAAAGCAAAAATCCTGGGAAACGTCGTCACAAAATTTTAGAGCTTGGTTCGCAATATTTTCGGAGATATGATCTGTGGAAGGTAGCTCTTTTTCAAGCTCTCGAATTTCATCTCAAAGAGGTTATCGTGGGAAAATCTTCATAACTCTCTCTCTGAGCATCGGATTGGAATGCTGTAAAAAGTAGCCGCAAGTACACGGACTATATTTTCTTTCAATTTCAGAGCCAAAGGAGGAAACAATGACACATGGCAAGTCGTACAAGTTCGCTCTACTGAACCAGTTCACTATTGGGTCATTGTGGGAGACTGGACATAAGACTGTCTTGAAGAATCCAAATCATGTCAGACCTATGACATTTGAAAGAAGCTTCAGAGGGCTACTATAAGGCCGAATTTCAGATATTGAGGATCCGCAATTATAGATAGAATTCAATTTCAGTATAGAGCTCCTCAAAAGCAAGTAAAAGGTGTGTATTTTTTTTCCCGAATTGCATAAGTCTTGTTTGAAGAATCAAGTTGAATTGATTCCAAGGGCATATTGTAGAATAGATATCAGTATTGGATTATAAAATGGCCCCTAAAAATAATTCAACACTCGTTAAGCCTTTAGAAGGCTCTACTATGACTCATGAAGAAGAAGAATGGCAACATGACATATCAAAATTACAAGAGCAAGTGCAACAAATTTTTCTCTCGCAAAGAGCAACAAAAAATGACATGGAAGTTTTGAAGAAAGGCGTGGAAACTAAGATGGATGGTTTGAAGAAAGGTGTGGAATATAAGATGGATGGTTTGAAGAATGGCATGGAAGCTAAGATAGATGGCATGGAAGCTGGCATGGAATCTAAGATGGATGACATGGAAGCTAAGATTGATGAAAAAATGGAAAACATGAAGAATGATCTAAAAGAAGACATGGAAGGTTTGACAAAGTTGATACAAGAAATATTTCCTAATGGTGAAAAGATAGTAGAGGAAACTCATGATGAGAACAAAATAAATGTTAATCGTGATTTCATAAACTCTAATGTTGGCAGGAAGAACCACCATATTCCAAAAATGGATATGAGGAAGTTTGATGGAAAGGATTCTGTAACATGGATACTACAGATGGAGCAATATTTTGATCTCCATAATGTGCAAAACACACAAAAGGTACGCATTGCAACTTTACATTTAGAACAAAATACATTTGTATGGTATCGATGGCTTTGCTCCAGTAAAAAAATTGTCACTTGGTCAATTTTTACGGAGGAAATGATAGCACATTATGAGGATACAAAGATCAACACCTTCTTTAGCCAATTGATAAATCTCAAACAAAAGGGTTTACTGGGGGAGCACATTGAGGACTTTCAAAAATTGAATATAAGGGTAACTGATATTCCAGAGGAACACAAGATTAATCTCTTTATAGGTACTTTAAAGGATAACATCCAACATGAAGTTCACGTTTTGGAACCTAATTCATTGGAGAAGGCATTCAAGTTGGCAAGAAAAAATGAATGTAAAATTATGGCGACAAGGAAGCCTACCACTCACTTCTATAAAGAGGAAAGTGTCGCTACTCCTAGATTTCCACAACCTACAAGGTTGACACCGCAACAATTGGAAGAAAAAAGAGCAAAAGGGCTTTGCTATATTTGTGATAGCAAATACACTAAAGGTAATAAGTGTGCTGAGAAGAAATTATTTTACATAGATTGTGAAGAGGAAGAAGAAAATGAACAAGAAGAGGATATGCACCAGGAACCAACCCTGGAAGAGGAAGAAATGAGTCCTCCCATGTCGTGTAATGCATTGGCAGGAATTACCACTTCTTAAACCCTCAAGATAGAATGAAATATCAAGAAGAAAAAGGTAATAGTGTTGATTGTTTCAGGTAGTACCCATAATTTTATTCATTGTAAGGTAGCAAAGGAATTGAATTGTTTCCTATACCCAGCACCAAGATGTCAAGTGATGGTTGCAAATGGAGGAACTATAAATTGCTCTGGAAAATGCCATAATATCAAGCTAACCATGGGGGAATATGTATTTAATAGTCCAATTCTTTCCATTCCTATGGGAGGTGCTGATGTTGTACTAGGAGTACAATGGTTACAATCTTTGGGGACGGTAGCTTTTAATTTTCAAGAACTTTTCTTGAAATTTTTTTCCGAAGGAAAGGAAGTAGAATTACGGGGTATTACAGGGAAGCCGAGAAATATAATAAGCTCTAATGTCATGACAATATTCTAAAGAAAGAACAACGAGGCGTAATTTCACAATTATGCTCATTAGAAGTTCCAACATCAAAATCATCTATTTCTGCATGTCTCCAAAAAGTCTTGGACAATCATTCCAAGGTTTTTGAAACTCCCAAAGTAGTCCCACCTATTCGTTATCATGATCATGCTATTCATTTGATTCCAGGAAGTGTTCCTCCAAACATCAGGCCTTATAGATATCCTTATTTCCAAAAGAGCGAAATTGAACGTATGATTGCAGAAATGTTAGAGGTTGGTATAATTCAACCTAGTCAAAGTTCTTTCTCTGCTCCTGTAGTATTGGTACACAAGAAGGATGGATCATGGCACATGTGTCCGCATTATAGGGAGATCAATAAGCTGACCATTAAAGATAAATTTCCCATCCCTATGATTGATGAATTTTTGGATGAATTACATGGAGCAATTTATTTTACCAAGTTGGATCTTCGTTCGGGATATCATCAAATTAGAATGAAGATTGAAGATATTCCGAACAACAACATTTCGAACTCATGAGGGTCATTATGAATTTTTGGTCATGCCTTTTGGCCTTACCAATGCACCTTCTACATTTCAAGGGTTGATGAATTCCATTTTCAAACCCTTCCTTAGAAAATTTGTGCTAGTATTTTTTGATGATATACTAATCTACAACTGGTCTTGGAAGGATCATGTTGAACATGTTGACAGGGTGCTCAAACTATTGCAGGAGAAACAATTATATGCAAAAACATCCAAATGTTTCTTTGGAGTACAAGGGGTGGAATATCTGGGTCATATTGTATCTCACGAGGGTGTTAAGGTAGACCCTAACAAAATTAAAGCCATTAAGGAATGGAAAGTCCCCACAACCATAAAGCAGTTGCGAGGATTTCTCGGGTTAACAGGGTATTATCACAAGTTTGTTAAGAATTATGGGAGAATAGCAGCACCTCTAACAACAGTATTGAAGAAAGATGCATTTTCATGGACTCCTGAAGCAACTAAGGCCTTTGAACATCTTAAAGAGGCAATGTGCCTAGCACCGGTCTTAGCTACGCCAGACTTCACAAAAACCTTTATTGTGGAATGTGATGCCTCAAGAAATGGAATTGGTGATGTTTTAATGCAGGAAGGAAGACCCATTGCTTTTGAAAGTCGTCCAATCAAAGGAAAGTATTTACAGAAACCTATTTATGAGAAGGAAATGTTAGCAATACTATATGCACTAAAGAAATGGAGAACTTACCTAATGGGAAGACACTTCAAGGTAAAAACTGATCATGATAGTCTTAAACACTTTTTGGAACAAAAACTATCTTCAGAAGAGCAGCAAAAATGGGTCACAAAGATGTTGGGTTATGACTTTGAAATAATCTACAAAAAAGGGAAGCTAAATATTGTTGCAGATGCACTCTCAAGAAAGAATGAAGAGGTGGATGCATTGCTTTGTGCCATTTCTATTTTCCAACTAGATTGGATAACCAAAGCAAGGGATGAATGGAAGAAAGATGAAGAAGTGTGGACACTCATTCAAAATTTGCAGCAAGATCCTAGTACATCTGATACATTTAGTTGGAAAAATTATTCCTTATGGTACAAATATCGCTTATATCTTTGTAAGAATTCCCAACTAAAACAAAGATTCTTTTGGAATTGCACACTTCTCCTTTAGGAGGACACTCATGATTTTTAAAAATTTACCACAGGGTGAAGAAATATTTTTTTTGGGATGGCCTTAAATCTGATATTCAAAATTTTGTGGCAAAATGTTTGATTTGCCAGCAGAATAAAGTTGAGACAATTAAGACCCCGGGTCTTCTACAACCTTTATCCATTCCAAGTCAATGTTGGGAGGAGATTTCAATAGATTTTATCACAGGTTTACCTAAGTCCGAAGGAAAGAGTGTCATCATGGTGGTAGTTGATAGACTTACCAAGTATGCACACTTTTGTGCATTATCTCATCCATTTAAAGCAAGTACGGTTGCTACTACATTTATGGACAGAATTCAAAAGCTACATGGAAGCCCAAGGGTTATTGTGAGCGACAGAGATCCCATTTTTACTGGAAATTTTTGGACGGAGTTATTTTCTTGTTTGGGTACTCAATTAGCTCATAGCTCATCTTATCATCCTCAATCTGATGGTCAAACTGAGATAGTAAATAAATGTTTGTAAGGATATCTTCGTTGTTTTGTATCTGATAAACAAACACAATGGGTCAAGTGGTTACCTCTTGCTGAATGGTGGTATAACACTTCCTTCCATACTGCAGCAAAAATGACCCCATTTATGGCACTTTATGGATATCATCCACTGTCCATCACATCATCTTTAAGAGAAAATTCGAAGGTTCAAGCAGTGGAAGATCACATCGATCATCAACAAGAAGTTCTCCATCTCTTAAAGAATAACCTAAATTTGGCACAAAATCGAATGAAACAATAGGCAAATCAACATCGCAGCAAGAGAATTTTTGATGTAGGAGACTAGGTATTTTTACATCTACAACCATACAAAAAAATGTCCCTCAAGCAAGCTAAGAAGGATAATAAATTATCGCCAAAGTAATATTGTCCTTACAAGGTGTTGCAAAAGTTTGGTACTATGGCATACAAATTGGAGCTTCCTGCTTCTTCACGAGTGCATCCAGTTTTCCATGTTTCATGCTTAAAGAAGGTTATAGGTGAAAATATTCAAGTTCAAAAAATATTTCCAGAACTTGATGAGGAAGTAAAAATCATATTGGAACCTGAAGTGGTCATGGAAACAAGAACTCGACAGCTACGAAATCGATCAATTTCAGAGTATCTCATCAAGTGGAAGAACTTACCCACTGAAGATTCTACATCGGAGGATGAGAATTTTATACAGAAGCACCTAGAGCTACTCAAGCATTAAGGATAACACTTTTTTGAAGGAGAGGGGCATGCTAGGTCCCTATATTACTAGTGTAGTCCCTTATTGTTGTTAGTGTAACCCCCTTATTGTTATTATTGTACCCCTGTAACCCCCATATTGTTATTATTGTGCCCTTACATTATTATTGTTAGGTCGGCTAGGATTACATTGTGGCCCCATGGACTCCTATATATAGGAAGGAGGTTCTGTAATTTGTATCATCCAATAAATTTTCATTCATGTAATGTATTGGAGGTTGCCCCCTCAAAGTGGCTTATTTCTAAGGCATTGATATCTCTTTTCTTCTCCTTTTGGAGCTGGTTTCACAACATGCTACAACTCCTTTGTGTTGTTGCAACACCTATACATTGCTACTACACCATCAGTTCAACTATAACATATAAGTGTTACAACACCCTTACATTGTTGCAACACATCTAGAGTCTCGATGTTACAACATCCTGGCATACTGATCATCGGAAATGATTATTGCAAATATGTGGACATTTATAATAACTCATCACAGGTCAACCACCACATACACCACCATCACTCAACAATTTTCTAATGAGAGAATCAACCACTTTCCACCCAGTGAAACAAAGGACAAAGGAATTTGGTCCGTCCGACAAGAAATAATTGGTTGCACCTATTTCTGACTTGATTTCCTACCTATTTTGTTAGCTTAATGAGTTAATGGTTTCATATTTTGACATGTTGGTTACAAAGAGGGAACAACTTGAGAATATAAGATTCTTGTTGTTGTCCCCTATTTCCTTGATCAAACTAATAAACTAAGACATTGTATAAATACCCCTTCTCTACTCGAGCCGAGGAGTAGTAGAGAGAAGAGGATATTCCTGAGAATGTACTTTGATTTATGTTAATAAAAAAGTTTGTTGTTATTATTCCTTTTCATTTCTTATGTGTGTGATGTGTTGATAATATAAGTGTTGTTGTGATTTTAATCAGTGCCTTGTCTAAGGAGGTGGGGCCCCTCCTTAGTAAAGTATTACGTGTATTTTAGCTATGATATGTTATAATAAATAACAATCCTAGCTTCATGTTAATGGAGTATTCACGTAGTTTTAAATACCTTGTCATCTCTAACAACCAAGCTTCAAAATATTGTCTAGATTTGTTCTCACCCTAAAAAATAGGTGGCTTAATCTAAAAAAATTATCCTTGCAAGTTGTCTCATTCATGTCTCCTTCTTTGGTGTCTAGTTGGAGACACATATACACAAATTAATGGATCTTTAAAACTACATGACTCATTCACAAATGGATTAGATAGAGATTGATGATAAGTCAAATCCCATAGGTTCTTATTTATTCTCAAGGTTTTGTACTCGATTTATTTATAATTCCTCTAACATCTTGTTAAATTTCCACTGCTCTATGTTGTTTTAATTACTTTATCCCAATCCAATTCTTCAATAAGTGTTCTTATTCAGTAACAATTTATTCTTCCAATTCGATCCAGTAACTAAAGATAGAACAGTAAATGTAATGACAATAGGAGAAAGTCAACACATCAACAAGAGACAACGATTTGGTCAAAGAATGGGGGAAAACCCCATAAGGCCTTAAAACCTTTGAAAATTATTCTTCTATTAGATTGTCATAAAATGTTCATCAGAGAGTACAATGAGCCCAAATTCATCAACAAGAGTCAATGTCAAATCCTTGACTTATCCAACAAATCAACCTACCAAAAACTAATGTGCCAAAGATGAAATAGTCAAATCTGGTCAACTGTTATAAATCTAAAATCTTGGTCAATAGCAAACAATAGTCAGTGTGCCCTAACCAGACCCAAGTCATCAATGACATCTGTCTTTTAGAAGCTTCATCAATTTTCCCTAATCTCAGCCTCAGTTGTTGGTCAAAGTTAGCCTAAAACAGTGCAAGAATACTCAGTCAAAATCGGTCAAAGGAGAGAGAAACAATTGTGGTCAAGATCGTAATTTCTCCTATGATCAAAGTGCTCCAAATGCCTCATTTTTTGTGCCAAAAAATATGGCCTAGAGAGACAAAAAAAATTCCCCCAAAAAATCAACCAAAAATCATTATTAAAAAGTCAAAGTCAACATTGGTAAAAGTTGCAGAACAACGTCAGATTTCAGCCACCTATAATTTCATCCTTTTTACACACTTGTGTCAAGAGAATAGTTGCCTCAGACCTAAACAAAGCAATCAGATTGAGAGATAATAAGAGAAGTTGTTTTGTGATGATCTCCAAATGAGCTTAAGGTCACTTGTATTTATAGGCGTTGGAGGAGGGGAAATTTTTCCTTAGGCCGACCTAATCAAATGTGTCATTGTGGGCTTTACTTCAAAAATACACTTTCCCTTATCCAAATATAATGCTTCAAAGGTCAATTTTGGTCCTCTCGGAATGAAGAATCTAGTCCAATTATTGGAATTTGTTACTGAGATACCAAATTAACACATCACTTGAACTAGGTCCTTGTTGCAACTATCTTTGTATTTGGTTCAAGCTTTGGACCAATCAATCATTTATTTGGTTTTTATTTTGGTGATCTCTAATCATCCTTTCATTGTTTGCTTCAAAACTCTAGACTTCCTTCTACAACCTTCTCATGGTTTTTACTAGGCCTTTATATTCCTCTTTGTTCATATGCTCATTGGATTTCATCTCATCATTCTCGCTATTGACATCTAATCCTAGCACCTCTTACTCATTCTCAAAGGGGTCTTATCCATCCTCCATATTTTTTCCTCAAAGAGATTAATCTTGATTCTAGCCTCTATTTATAATACACCAATGTATTTGTAAAATGGTTGATAAAATATATTTTCTAGATAATTTTCATCCCCAAAATATGCAGATTTTATTTTAATGTATTTTGGAAACTATCCACATTGATAATTTATCTGTCAAATCAAGTATGCATGCTCTTTTCTTCTAATTTTCTAAAAAAATAGAATTACTCAAGGCTTCAATTCTTCATATATATATATATATATATATGAAGAATTGAAGCCTTGAGTAATTCTATTTTTTTAGAAAATTAGAAGAAAAGAGCATGCATATATATATATATATATATATATTCCCTTATGTAATAGATTTCTAATGATTGTACTCTTTTCCAAATACGAGTTTGGAGGTAAACAACACAACTCCTAGAAGTTCACTACTCTTCCCTAATTTCTGACTTTTTGCTTATGCAATAAAGTTCAATCACGATTTCTTTGCCAATTTTCTGGAATTTCGTGTAGAATTTGCAAACTTGAGTTGAAAGATTTTTTAACGGGCATTGTTTTAGAGGATTTCCACTTGAAATTTTATCTCAAATAGAGAATTTATGACAAAGTTATGGCCAAAATACAATTTTGGCCTCATAATTTTTTTTTAATGATATTTTTTTATTGGCATGGCATCCACATGTCACATGCTTATTTTTCAAGTGACATGGTGTCCATGCCACTTGGATTCTATGTGACCTTAACTAGTCTTGCCCTGTCATCCTTTTCTTTTATTTCCTTTCCTTTTCTCATTTTCATTCTTTTTCCTTTTCATTTTCTTTCTTTGTTGGCCTTAAACCTTATTATGCATGTGGTAATTTTCAATTGGATGGTGGGTTAGCTCGTTTAAGTTAAACCCCACATAACCTCTTTCTAGATTTTTTTCCCACTGTTGGTCTCGAATTCCATAAGCGATCAAGATCTTTTGGGTTAAAAAGGCTCTTTCTTGCAGTGTGATATTTTAAAGTCACACTAACGGATTAGTGCCACATATCTCTCTACCACCGACTTTAATGGTTAAAGTATCATGCATATTTATCCTAGATATATTCCCCATTTTTATCTCAAATGTAATGAAAAATTATGATCACTATGGGTTGTAAATAACACTCCTTCCCATGACACATCTTTATAACTCATACTAATGGAAATATGCACGTGTCCTCCTTTGGTTAATTAATTATCTACAGTTTCTCTTTGGAATCAATCTTGCTCGTACTTGGATCTTGAGCAAAGGTTTGGATATTTGTAGGTTGTGATGGCCTATCTTTGTAGGGGTGCACATTTATAATCGAGACCAATTAGGGTGTGCCACATGTCCCAAACCATGAAAGCTAATCCCTCCTCTTATTTGGTTCCATTTGGACTCTAGTAAGATTCATCATGCTCCCTAACTTCAGCCACCTTCATGTATTTCTCTCAAGCTCTCTTAAGAGACCCAACTTCTCCCTCACTTCAACCATCTTTGTTAATTTCATCATTACAACCTAACTTTAGTCACTATCCAAGACCATATGCACACAACTATGAATCTTGGGTGATTTTCCCAATAACATCGCTGAACATTGAACTGGTTTCCATCCCAATCTCTAATTCAATATCATAATCCCATATTATTTTATTCCCAAGAGTGACTTCAAGCATGTCTCTGCAATTTAAACTCTCTCATCAACAATTTGGAAATTTTTACCAATTGTTCACACTTTATCTTCTCTTCTTTTCACCCGTTACAATATAGTGTTATAACCTTGCTTTGATATTGCTTTGTAATGTTCTCAATCCAATTTGTACTAATGTCAAAGGCATGAGGTACACCAAAAACCACTAGTTATAGTACTCATGCATTATAATACATAATTAATGTAAATAGTAGAACATTAGCCATAAAACACGTATAATAAAATGCAATGCGCATGAATTACACATAGAACTCATGCAATAATAAATTAATTATTTATAGAAGTTAATATGAAATTTTCCTTAAATTGCAGCAACTAGAAATTTATTCTTCTAGCTAAATAATTATGCAGTTTATTTTCTACCACAAACAACGAAAAAATAACACTATAATTATTCACAAATAAAACACTATGGAAAATGAACAAGAACTCACAAATACAGATGCACATATAGGAAAATTTGACAATTATTTTTTGACAAATGTCCCTAGAAAAACCCAATGCGGGAAAACTAGTGCAATAGATGAGGGTGTTATTATTAATTCTTCAGCAACAAATATGAGTACAATATAATGGATACCAAATTGGCTATCCTCCACCAAAATGTACTGCCAACATTATTTTGAGGGAATTTCTTCCTTTTACCCAAACTCGACCCCTCAAGCTCTGCTCGCACTTCCTCTCAATAACTCACACTGGACAGAAATACACACTGCTTAGCTCAAATAATTCACACTTCCTGCTATTTGGCTCTAGATGATCCTTCCTCCCTCCCTCTAGCTCTAGAAGTGACTCTCTCTACCTTTTGGGTGATCTCTCAGCCTTCAACAACTGAAACGATCACTTCCCGACACTTCGAACTGGGGTTTTTAGTTGCTCGACCTCTTTGCATAAATAATTCGTCCTCCCAGCTACTAGTGCTCTCTGCTATAAATGACTCTACGAATCCCCCTTCCTTTTAGCTCAAACTTCTCTCCCTTAATTGATCTCTGCAACTCGATAGCTCGATCTGCCAAGGAACTCTCACTAATCGAGTGTGTAGCTCCAACCCCATTGACCTACTCTTATCTCTCATTGGCTCCCCAATGAACATGATTAAATCCTCATCAATGGATAAGATCATCTTTGATTCAATCCATGTGATTTTCTAAATAAATTCCACCTTTCTCAATTAATTGTTGTTAACTAATCGCTTCTACAAAGTTAGACTTATGAAATGTTTAATTATTGAATAATTAACTTAATTGAGCCATCTCTAGGTATTTTCTCCTGAAACTTTAGGTTCTGGAGTTCTAGTGTTTCTAAGCCTCTCTAACTAAAGTTGAGACATGAGCACATGTCCAATGTTACCCAACCATCAAAAACTAACACTCCCTTTTAGTGAGGAAGGTGTTCTAGACGATCTCACAACATCCTCCCATACACACTGCTAATGTCCAACAACTATGAAAACCTGGAATTGTCCACCATGCTACTACACAACTCGAATTCATCTGCCACTCTAAGCTGAACCAATATGTATCTGTGTTGTTTTGACATTGCACTATACATCCTGTACTACTGCCAACTCTGCTATGCGCTACAACTATATCATGTTGTTTCTTCTCCAACTACTACAACTGAGAACAAATATCTAATCAATTGTGTCTTTGGAATGATTTTGATTATGTCTCCCGAGTCTCTGAATGCTACTAGCCTTTTCACTGTTTACTAAGTCTTTCGGCGTTGCAACTACTCAACGCTCCTCAACATCTAACTACAACTAGTACTATAACTATCCATCAAGAACTGATTGTTCCATCCTTAACATTGATCCATCTGCTACTGGATACTTTGGACCTATGTAGAAAGGGTATTGATCCTAGAGGAAACACTTTCATGATGCTAAAGACATGTCTAATGTTCTCCTCGAAGGATATTGTCAACTTTGTTGTTGTGAAACCAACTCACAAAATAGAAGAAAAGATAGATCAACGATAAATCAACCTCTTCGAGGGGGCAACCTCCTTTACATTACATAAATGAGCAATTATTTCATGATACAAATGACAAAACCTCCTTTCTATATATAGGAATCCATGAGGTCACAATATAATCCTAGCCGACCTAACAATAATAATTTAAGGGCACAACAATAACAATAATGGTATTTTATGGGGCACAATAATAACAATATGGGGACTACAGGGGTACAACAATAACAATAATAAGGGATTACGCTAGTAATATAGGGACCTAACATGCCCCACTCCTTCAAAAGAGTGTTGTGCTCAACGCTTGAGTAGTTATGGATGCTTCTGTATAAAATTCCCATCCTCCCATGTGGAATCTTCAATGGGTAAGTTCTTCCACTTTATGAGATACTCTGAAATTGATCGATTTTGTAGATGTCGAGTTCTTTTTTTCGTGATTTCTTCAGGTTCCAATATGAATTTTCCTTCCTCATCAAGTTCTATTAATATTGTTTGAACTGCAAGTTTGTCACCTATAACCTTCTTTAAGCATGAAACATGGAAAATTGGGTGCACTCGAGAAGATGCGAAAACTCCAATTTGTATGCCATAGTACCATTCTTTTGCAACACCTTGTAAGGACCATAGTACTTTGGTGATAATTTATTATCCTTCTTAGCTTGCTTGAGCGTCATTTTTTTGTATGGTTGTAGCTGTACAAATAATCAGTCACCTACATCAAAACTTCTCTCGCTCCAATGTTGATCTGCCTGCTGTTTCAATAGATTATGTGCAAAATTTAGGTTATCCTTTGGGAGTTGGGGAACTTTTTGTTGATGCTTGAAATGATCTTCCACTGCTTGAACCTTATAATTTTATCTTAAAGATGATGTGATGGACGGTGGATGATATCCATAAAGTGGCATAAATGGGGTCATTTTTTATGCAGTGTGGAAGGAAGTGTTATACCACCATTCAACCAGAGGTAACCACTTGACCCATTGTGTTTGTTTTTCAGATTTAAAGCAACGAAGATATCCTTCCAAACATTTGTTCACGATCTCGGTTTTCCCATCGGATTGATGATGATAATATGAGCTATGAGCTAGTTGAGTACCCAAACAAGAAAATAATTCCGTCCAAAAATTTTCAGTGAAAATGGGGTCTCTGTCACTTACAATAATCTTTGGGTTTCCATGTAGCTTTTGAATTGTTTCCATAAATGAAATAGCAACTATACTCGCTTTAAATAGATGAGATAATGCACAAAAGTGTGCATATTTGGTAAGTCTATCAACTACCACCATGATGACACTCTTTCCTTTGGACTTAGGTAAACCTGTGATAAAATCAATTGAAACCTCCTCCCAACGTTGACTTGGAATGGATAAAGGCTACAACAGACCTTTGGTCTTAATTCTCTCAACTTTATTTTGCTGGAAAACCAAACATTCCACCACAAACTTTTGAATATCAGATTTACGGCCATCCAAAACAAAAATATTTCTTCACCTTGTGGTAAGTTTTTAAAAATCTCGAGTTTCCTCCTAAGGGAGAGGTGTGCAATTCCAAAAGAATCTTTTGTTTAGTTGGGAGTTCTTACAAAGATTTAAGTGATCTTTGTACCATAAGGAATCATTTTTCCAACTAAATGTATCAGATGTATTGGAACTTTGTTGCAACTTTTGAATGAGTGTCCACACTTCTTTGTCATTCTTACATTCCTCCCTTACTTTGGTTATCCAATCTCGTTGGATAATATAAATGGCACAAAGAAATGCTTCCACATCCTCGTCCTTTCTTGAGAGTGCATCTACAACAACATTTAGATTCCCTTTTTTGTAGATGATTTCAAATTCATAACCCAAAATCTTTGTGACCCATTTTTGCTGCTCTTTTGAAGATAGTCGTTGTTCCAAAAAGTATTTAAGACTATCATGATCAGTTTTTACCTTGAAGTGTCTTCCCATTATGTAAGGTTGCAATTTATTTAGTGCATGTAGTATTGCCAACATTTCCTTCTCATAAATAGCTTTCTGTAAATACTTTCCTTTTATTGGATGACTTTCAAAAGCAATGGTCCTCCTTCTTGCATTAAAACAACACCAATTTCATTTCTCGATGCATTACATTCCACAATAAAGGTTTTTGTGAAGTCTGGCGTAGCTAAGACCGGCTCTTGGCACATTGCCTCTTTAAGATGTTCAAAGGCCTTAGTTGCTTCAAGAGTCCATGAAATGCATCTTTCTTTGATAATGTTGTTAGAGGTGTTGCTATTCTCCCATAATTCTTAACAAACTTGCAATAATATCTTGTTAACCCGAGAAATCCTCGCAACTACTTTATGGTTGTGGGGACTTTCCATTATTTAATGGCATTAATTTTGTCAGGGTCTACCTTAAGACCCTCTTAAGATACAATATGATCAAGATATTCCACCTCTTGTACTCCAATGAAACATTTGGAGGTTTTGCATATAATTGTTTCTCCTCCAATAGTTTGAGACCCTATCATCATGTTGAACATGATCCTTCCAAGACATGTTGTAGAATAGTATATCTGATCAGGAGATCATGTGTTTTGCTCAAAATTTAAAGTGCTCGAAACTGTACTGTACTTGAGCAACCGAAAAGGTTTCATCGTTGCGATTCTGGTGCTGCAAACGGTTCAAAAAATTGATGTCATATGAGGAAGATATCGCGTTCTGTTCGTTTTCCTAAACAACTAAAATTTTTGTGACAGGGTGACTGGGATGCCTAGTCAGCATACAGGTACAGTTAGCAGGTGGCATATTCTAGGAATATTCCCTTTTCTGAAACCCAATCAGGATTTGACACGTGGTTGTTTTTGGGTCATTGGAAGGAGTTGTACGAAGTTTTATTTGGGCCATTAGATGAGTGACATGTGGCAAGCCCGGAGGCTGCCACATGTCCTCAGGA
Organism: Pinus albicaulis; assembly: GCA_034641835.2. Taxonomy (NCBI): domain Eukaryota; kingdom Viridiplantae; phylum Streptophyta; class Pinopsida; order Pinales; family Pinaceae; genus Pinus; species Pinus albicaulis. The sequence goes on along the minus strand of CM076573.1, from coordinate 736,362,021 downwards.
GGTTGGAGTAAAATTTTGGTGGAGTCGGGGGGCGGGGGGGGGGAGGGGGTCGACCCCGCGACCTCTGGCACGCCTGCATAGCTCTTCAACCATCTCCGCTATCCAATATTTTTTAACCTATAAGCAGACCACGTAAATTTATGTTGTAAGGTTTTGCATTTCGGAGGGGGGGACCGCCAGCGGTCCCAACCCGCTGACGGCCCCAAGGTTTAGTCACATGCTACATTCTAAAACCATAACATTAAAATTTCAATCGACGGTTATTGCAAACATAAACCCTGGTGGATTCGACGGAGGTCACATGTCACCCCGTGACATAAAAAATTAATATGACGGTTGTATATAACGTAACCTCCGGTGGCAAACACTGCATTCACATGCAAGGCAGTAACAACATATGCGACGGTTGCAGGTTTAAGGGTTATCCAACCATAAACTCCAGATCGCTATCACATGCAGATTAAAATGGCATCTAATGCGAAGGTTATTCAAACAGTCTTCGGAACTCCGACTCCGGGTTCCATGCCTTTGCTGCGGAGTTCAAACATTTAAACCACAGAGATTTAGGTGGGGGGTCGACATGTGACCACCCCACCCTAACCGTTTATATTCAATTCAAACGGTCTTTTCTGACGGGAATTGTGGAGGCGCCCTAAAAATTAGGGCTTTTTCTATTTTTAGCAGCAGCTAAGTGCAGTCTCCACTTTTAGTGGAGTTTTTCTAGCTGATATTGGAAAAAATGCATTGGGAGGTCAATTTTCGACCAATTTGGGTGAAACAAGAGTCTACCTAGACTAATTTGAGAATTCTGGAGCCACTAGTGCATTGAAAACAACCATTAGAGTCTTGTAAACACATGTATTTTTCAATTTTGAGCATAATGACAAAGAGGGACATGCCATTAGGAGCTGGACCAACAGATGTAACCCACGAGGGGTGAACTGCTTCATCATGCCTGTTGTGTAAAAATTATGTGTGATGTTTATTCTCTGTTATACACTGTTGTATAGTGTTATTTAGGCTTATTTTCATGCTTAAAACTCACAAATTCATCTATGTTTCATTATTAAAACACTCATTCCTTAAGCAAAAAAATGGAGACAAATTGTACATGTTTTTAATATTGAATCTTAGCGCAACAAAATAATACACTACTTTCAGATCAGGTTGGTATCAGAGCTAGAGTTTATTCTCTGGTGTTTTTGTTTGCAAATATTTGTTTAACTATTTTCAAGGGTTTTCATGCTTACTAGGCTCAAGCTTAAGAGAGGATAAGGCAAATTGGTGGAAGCAAGAGGTTCTCAAAGTGATCCACAGTAAAGGAGGGAAAGATTGCCACATTATCCACCACCTAGTTCACCTCCAAAAGGAGAAAAAGAAGCTATAAGCATGCCTCCAGGAGAAGAAGAAATCTATGAAGAGGTGGGTCCCAAAGAAGAAGAAAGATTGTTTAGGAAAGCATTCCTTGACATGAAAAAAATGGTGAGAGTCCTTTATCAAGAAAGGAATGAAAGACTAGAAGGAGAAGGATCCAAACTTCACAAGGAAGGTTAGGGATCATCAGGAGGCCACAATGATGAAGGTAAATCAAAGAAGGGAAATGGAGGAAATGGAGGTAGTGGAAAGTCACCATCCTCACCCTCATCATCATCATCCTGTACTTCATCTTCAGTACACCAATCACACAATTCAAAGAACACTGGTAAAAGTATTTTTCTAAAAATTGATGTTAAGTTTGAATTGTCAATGTTTAATGGTGAAGTCAATTCAGAAAAGCTTGATAATTAGATTAGGTAATTGGAGGTCTATTTGAAAATTCAGAACCTTCATGATGATGATACCAAAATCCAACTAGCTTCATTGAGGATGGAAGGTGCAACTCTTATTTGGTGGGAATCCAAGACAAAGGAGGAGATCAAAAAGCATGGTAATATTATTCTATCATGGACTAATTTCATTACTACAATAAAACAACAGTTCTATCCATTAGCTCACATGCAGAAAGCCATAATGAACTGGAAAAATTTTAGACAATTGAAAGGACAAAATGTACAAGAATACACCCAAGAATTTAGGAGAAGAGCTCTCATATTAGGGGTAGATTTGCAGAGTCAAGGTACTTTTCTCAAGTACATAAGAGGCTTACATAGCTACCTAAAACATATTATTCTCATGTTTGACCCTAAAAGCTTAGATGAAGTTTGTGTTCAGGCCACACATCTAGAAGTTAGAGGGAAAAACATTACTGATGAGAGTAGGAAGAAACCTTTTAAGGGGAAAAACAAAGAGAATACCTCAAAAGGTAAGGGAAAAAAGAATGCATCTGTCAAGAAAGAGGGAGATAAAGTGGTTTGTAAACATTGTTCAAGAGAAGGGCATGAAGAGAAAAAATGTTGGAAATTACATCCTGAAAAGAGACCCAAGTATAACAATAACAAAGGGAAGAATAAAATTGCAGCTACAACTCAACATGACTTAGGAGAGGATTTAGGTGATGAATCAAAAATTATAGCCATGGGATTGAAGAACATGAAGGGGAAAGAAATTGAAACAAAACCCAGTACTAGTACATCAAACTGTCACATACAACCTACAAATGAAGAAGAGAGAATTGAACTGTTTCATGTGAGGGTCATATCCAAACATACCAAGATTGACACATTGTTCGATAGTGGGTCACAAGCAAACTTAATCTCTGAAGACTTGTTCAAGAAACTTAATCTTGAGATCATTCCACATCCAAAACCATATCCACTTGGGTGGATTAGTAAGGATGCAAATTTACAGGTTTCAAAGAAGTGCATATTGTACTTTGCAATAACTGCACATTTTGTTGACACAGTTGAATTAGATGTGGTTCCGCTTGATATTACAGGTATTGTGTTGGGAAATCCTTACTTGTATGACAAGAAAGCGATCTTCCATAGCCATAAGAACAAATACCATTTATTCAAAGATGGAAAGGAGTTCATTGTTAGATCACATCGCAAGAAGACAAATATTGCAATGGTAAATGCTGGACAGGTAAAGAGGTTGGCGAATTCAAGTAAGAATTTTTCTCTTCTAATGATTAAGCCGAAATATGATGTTAATCATGAGTCATTTGAAGATCGTGATCCTAAGTTGAAATCATATTTATATGATGTAGTTGATGCACATCATGAGATGTTTCAGGAGCCAACAGGATTGCCTCCTAAAAGGGAGATTCAACATGAGATTCAGTTGCAACAAGTTTATCCTCTTCCAAAAATCGGCATGTATCGCATGTTGATAATGGAGAATGCTTAAATAAAGAGGAAAATCAAGGACATGTTGGACAAGGGACTCATAAGGCCAAGCACTTTGCCATGCGGTTCACCCATACTCTTGATTCCAAAGAAAGATGGGACTTGGCGCATGTGTGTCGACTTCGGAGCTTTGAACAAGATAACGGTAAAGAATCGATACCCACTCCCAAGGATAGATGATTTGATAGATCAGTTGAAAGAAGCAAATTTTTTCACTAAGTTAGATTTACAAAGTGGATATCATCAAGTAAGAATTGCAGAAAGTGACATATGGAACACTGCATTCAAAACCAAACAAGGACTCTTTGAGTGGTTGGTTATGCCGTTTGGTTTGTGTAATGCACCGACAAATTTCATGCGTGTTATGGATAATGTTTTGCATCCATTTCTTGATGAATTTTTTATTATGTATTTAGATGATATACTCGTTTTTAGAAAACAAGAGAAGAACATGTCCTGCATGTGAAAAGGGTACTTGATGTTTTGAACAAAGAGCAATTATTTATTAAGATGTCAAAGTGTGAATTTGGAAAGACTTCTCTGGTTTATTTGGGACACATTGTAGGAGGAGGCGAGTTGAGAATTGATCCTTCTAAAGTGGAAGCCATTGTGAATTGGCCCACTCTCAGAACAATAACCGAGGTAAGAAGTTTCTTAGGCGCAACTCAATATTGGAGAAAGTTTATTGCTAACTTTTATGCCATAGCAACTCCTATGCATGCAGTGACAAGTGTGAAGAAAGGCTTCCAATGGGGAGTTAAACAACAACAAGCTTTTGAATCTTTAAAAGACAAGATCGGTTCAGCGCCAGTCCTTGCATTACCAAAATTTTGACAACCATTCGAGATACAAACCGATGTTAGTGATTATGCCATGGGTGTAGTACTTTTACAACATGGTAAGCCTATCGCTTTTCATTCTGAAACATTCAATGGTGTTGTAACTAATTATCCTACATATGACAAAGAGTTGTATGCATTGGTACAAAGTTTCAAGAAGTGGAAACACTACTTGATGGGTAAAAAGACGATTATACATACCGATCACCAACCATTACAGTACTTATAGTCGCAAACAAAATTGCAGCAATCACGACATTTCAGGTGGATGGGATTTCTTCAACAGTTTCACTTGGTTATAAGGTACAATAAAGGTATTTTCAATAAAGTTGCTGATATGCTTTCAAGGCAAATTATAAGTGCTTCTACTTTACTTAAAAATTATTCTATTGTACATGAGAGTTACATAGAATAATATGCATCTGATGCTAATTTTCAAGATGTGTATGCTAGTTTGAGTGAAGGGAATCAAGTTGAGGAAAATGATTATCACATGCATAAAAAATTGTTGTTTCATTTGGGAAAGTTGTGCATACCACAAGGACAGAGACTTAGTGTCATGAGAGAGGCTCATTCATCTCTTATTGCTGGACACTTTGGGGTAAGCAAAACAATGGCACATCTACAAAGGTATTGCTATTGGCCTCGCATGATAGATAATGTGTCACGTTTTATAAGAGATTGTTCTATGTGTGTAACAAACAAGCCTAGAAATAGGAATCTTGGGTTGTACACGCCACTATCGATACCATCGAGGCCATGGGAGAGTGTCTCCATGGACTTTGTTGGAGGTCTACCTATGTCAAGAAAACAACATGATTATCTTTATGTAGTTGTGGATAGATTCAGTAAAATGTGTATACTTATGCCATGTAATAAAACCATTACTGCTGAACAAACTGTTGAACTTTATTTTCAACATGTATGGGTTCATTATGGTTTGCCAACTTCTATTGTTAGTGACAGGGATTCTAGGTTCATTGGGAATTTTTGGTCCAATATTTGGAAGATGATGGACACAAAGTTGAAAAAGAGTACTGCTTTTCATCCACAAACTGATGGCCAAACTGAGGTGGTGAACATAATCGTTGTGCATCTATTGAGAGGATATTGTAGCAAACATCCCAAGTTGTGGGATGAACAACTACATTACATTCAACACGCTTACAACTGGGCCAAGCACTCTTCTACAAATGCTTCACCTTTCGAAGCTTACTTTGGGCATTTTCTGAAATCACCATTAGACTTCATCTTTGAGAAGGATGTTGCAATTGATGGGCATAGTGATATTGACAAGGCTCGAAAGTTCATTGAGCAAATTTAGATTATTCATCAACAAGTTCAAGAACAGCTTGAGAAGAGTCAAAGCAAATACAAGGAGAGGCATGAAAAACATAGAGTTGATCACAAGTTCCAAGAAGGAGATGAAGTATGGTTGCATATAAGCAAAGAAAGGATGCAAGGAGAAGGTAAAAATATCAAGCCCATTCGCTATGGTCCATTCAATATCATCAAAAAAGTTGGTAATAATGCATTTCAACTTGACTTTCCTTCATATATGCAAATGTATTCCGTTGTCAATGTGGAAAATTTACGTTTGTATGAGCCTCCTTTGATTAATGATCAAGGGAGTGATATTCAACTGCCATCTATAGAAGATTTCTCACTATAATTTCTGGACGAGCTCAAGGAGGATTCCATCCTTGACAAGAGGACACACACTTCTAAGAGGGGAAGTGTCGATTATCTTCGAGTTGGGCTCAAGGGAAGAAAACCAAGTAAGGCAAGGTGGATGGAAGTGGAAAAGGTGAGGGAGTTGTACCCTCATCTTTTGAACATGTAATTAAAGTCTTTTGGGGTCTAAAAGCTTCCCAATGGGGAGGTGTGATCAGGAGATCATGTGTTTTTCTCAAAATTGAAAGTGCTCAAAACTGTATCGAACCTGAGCGACCGGAAAGGTCTCGTCGTTGTGATTCTGGTGTCGTGAACAATTCGAAAAATCGATGTCGTATGAGGAAGATATTGCGTTCTGTTCATTTACCTAAACAACTAAAATTTTTGTGACAGGGTGACTGGGATGCCTAGTTAGCATACAAGTAGAGTCAGCAGGTGGCATATTATGGGAATATTCCCTTTTTTGAAACCCAATCAGCATTTGAAACGTGGCTGTTTATGGGTCGTTCAATGGAGTTGTATGAAGTTTTATTTGGGCCATTAGATGAGTGACACGTGGCAAGCCCAGAGGTTGCCACGTGTCCTCATGAGGTTGGAGTAAAATTTTGGTGGATTCGGGGGGGTTTGGGGGGGGGGGGGGGGGGTGGTCGACCCCATGACCTCATTTTTATAGCTCTCTTAGTCTCTGCTATCCAATATTTCTTAACCTATAAGCAGACCGCATAAATTTATGTTGTAAGGTTTTGCATTTTCGGGGGGGGGGACCGCTAGCGGTCCCAACCCGTTGACAACCCCAAGGTTTAGTCACATGCTACATTCTAAAACCGTAACATTAAAATGTCAACCAACGGTTATTACAAACATAAACCCTGGCGGATGACATAAAACATTAATATGACGGTTGTATATAATGTAACCTCCGGCGGCAAACATTGCGTTCACATGCGAGGTGGTAGCAACATATGCGACAATTGCGGGTTTAAGGGTTATCCAACTGTAACCTCCAAATCACTGTCACATGTGGGTTCAAATGGCATCTAATGCAACGATTATTCAGATAGTCTTCAGAACTTCGAGTCCAGGTTCCATGCCTTTGTTGTAGAGTTCAAACATTTAAACCGCAGAGATTTAGGTGGGGGGTCGGCATGTGACCACCCCGCCATAACCATTTGTATTCAATTCAAATGGTATTTTCCAGTGGGAATTGTGGAGGCACCCTAAAATTTGGGTTTTTTGCTATTTTTAGCAGCAGTTAAGTGCAGTCTCCGCTTTTAGTGGAGTTTTTCTAGCTGATATTGGGAAAAATGCATTGGGAGGTCAATTTTCGACCAATTTGGGTGAAACAAGTCTACCTAGACTAATTTGAGCATTTTGGAGCCGCTGGTGTAGAGAAAACAACCATTAGAGGCTTGTAAACACATGTATTTTTTTAATTTTGAGCATAGTGACAAAGAGGGACATGCCATTGGGAGTTGGACCAGTAGATGTAGCCCAGGAGGGGTGAACTACTTCATCATGCCTACAGTGTAAAACTTATGTGTGATGTTTATTCTCTGTTATACACTATTTTATAGTGTTATTTAGGCTTATTTTCATGCTTAAAACTCATAAATTCATCTATGTTTCATGGTTAAAACACTCATTCCTTAAGAAAACAAATGGAGACAAATTGTACATGTTTTTAATACTGAAAGGACACTTAGCACAACAAACTAATACACTACTTTTAGATCAATATCACCAAAATATACTAACACAAATTTTCTAAGGAAGGGTTTGAAGATGGAATTCATCAACCCTTGAAATGTAGAAGGTGCATTGGAAGGCCAAAAGGCATGACCAAAAATTTCTAATGGCCCTCATGAGTTCTAAATTTTGTTTTCGGAATGTCTTCAGTCTTCATTCTAATTTGATTATATCCTGAATGGAGATCCAAATTGGTGAAATAAATTTCTCTATGTAATTCATCAATCACGAGAATGGGAAATTTATCTTTAATAGTGAGCTTATTGAGCTCCTTATAATCTAGACACATGCGGCATGATCCATCCTTCTTGTGGACCAATACTATTGGAGCAGAGAAAGGACTTTGACTAGGTTGAATTATACCAGCCTCTAGCATTTCTGCAATCATACGTTCAATTTCGCTCTTTTGGACATAGGATATATGTAAGGCTTGATGTTTGGAGGAACACTTCATGCAATCAAATTAATAGCATGATCGTGATAACGAATAGGTGGGATTCCTCTGGGAGTTTCAAAAACCTTGGAATGATTGTCCAAGACTTTTTTGAGATCTAGAGAAATAGATGAATTTTATGTTGGAACTTCTAGTGAGCATAACTGTGCAATTATGACTCGTTGTTATTTCTTCAGAAGCTTTGTCATGACATTATAGATTATTATCTTTCCCAGCTTTCCTGTGATACCTCGTAATTCAAATTCCTTTCCTTCTGAAAAAAAATTTCAAGAAAAGTTTTTGAAAATTAAAAGCTATCATCCCCAAAGATTGTAACCATTGTACTCCTAGTACAACGTCAACACCACCCATTGGAATGGAGAGCATTGGACTATTCAATGCATATTCCCCCATGGTTAGCTTGATATTATGGCACTTTCCAGATAAATTTATAGTTCCTCCATTTGCAACCATCACTTGAAACTCTGGTGCTGGGCATAGGAAGCAATTCAATTCCTTGGCTACCTTACAATGAATAAAATTATGGGTACTACCTGAATCAATCAACACTATTATAATTTTCTTCTAGATATGTCCTTCTATCTTGAGAGTTTGAGGAGTGGTTATTACTGCCAATGCATTACAGGATATGGTCGAATACATTTCTTCTTTTTCTATGGTTGGTTCCTGGTGTATATCCTCTTCTTTTGGAGTTTCTTGTTCATTTTCTTCCTCCTCTTCAAAATATATGTAAAATAGTTTCTTATCAACACACTTATGACCTTTAGTGTATTTGCTATCACAACTATAGAAAATCCCTTTTGCTTTTTTTCTTTTCTTCCAATTGTTGTGGTGTCAACATTGTAAGTTGTGTAAGTCTAGGAGTAGCAACAATTCCATCTTTATAGTTGTGAGTGGTAGGCTTCCTTTTCGCCATAGTTTTTCTTTCAATTTTTCTTTCCAACCTAAATGTCTTCTCTAATGAATCAGGATCCCAAAGGCAAACCTCATGTTGGATGCTATCCTTCAAAGTCCCTATGAAGACATCAATCTTGTGTTCCTATGGAATATTAGTTACCCTTATATTCATTTTTTGGAAGTCTTCAATGTGCTCCACCATTGAACCCTTTTGTTTGAGATTTATCAATTGGCTAAATAAGGTGTTGCTATTTGTATCCTCATACTGTGATATCATTTCCTCTGTAAAAATTGACCACGTGACAATTTGTTTACGAGAGCAAAGCCATCGATACCATACAAATGTATTTTGTTCTAAATATAAAGTTTCAATACATACCTTTTGTGTGTTTTTCACATTATGGAGATCAAAATATTGCTCCATCTCAAGTATCCATGTTACAGGATTCTTGCCATCAAAATTCCTCATATCGATCTTTGGAATATGGTGGGTCTTCAATCCAAAGTTAGAGTTTATGAAATCATGATAAACATTTATTTTGTTCTCATCATGAGTTTCCTCTACTACCTTTTCGCCATTAGGAATAATTTCTTGTAGCAACTTTGTCAAACCTTCCTTCAAACCTTCCATGTCTTCTTTTAGTTTTTCTTCTATACCATCAATCTTAGCTTCCATGCCATTATTCAAACCATCCATCTTAGCTTCCACGCCATTCATCTTAGCTTCCATGCCATTCTTCAAACCATCCATTTTAGCTTCCACACCATTCATCTTAACTTCCATGTCATTCTTCAAAGCACATATCTTAGCTTCCACACCATTCATCTTAGCTTCCCTTCCTTTCTTAAAACCATCCATTTTAGCTTCCATTTCATTTTTGGTTACTTATTGTGAGAGTGACATTTGTTGCACTTCTTCCTCTTCATGTGTCATAGTAGAAGTTTCATAGGAATTAATGGGTGTGGAATTATTTTTGGGAGACATTTTAGAACCCACTATTGATATCTATGCTTAAATATTCCCTTGGATTCACTTCAAACTGATTTTTCAAACAAATGTTATGCAATTTAAAAAAACGATACACACCTTTTTCTTGCTTTTGAGGAGCTCACTATTTATATGGCTGTATCCCTGTGAATTCAGAGCCCCAAAATTTGAACTTCGGAATTGTAGTAGCCCTCTGAGTCTTATTTCCAATGCCACATGTCAGACCTGATTTGGATTCTTCAAGGCAAAGTTATGCCTAATCTCCCACAATGACCTAATTATGGACTCGTTCAGTAAAGAAAAATTGTACGACGTGACACATGTCATTGTTTCCTCTTTAGATTATGAAATCGATGCCCAAGAAACTACAGTCCGTGCACTTTAAACCAATTTTTACAGAATTCGAATCCGATGCTCAGAGAGAAAGTTATGATGATTCTTCCCAAGGTCACCTCTTTGAGATGAAATTTTGGAGTCTGCAAAAACCCTGACTTCCTCAGATAATATATCTGAAACTATAGCGAACCAAGATTTGAAATTTTTACACGAATTTTGTTTGGATTTTGGCTCAAATTGGTATTTTTTAGCATATGAAACTTCGTAGAAAAAAAGTTGTAGCGAAAATTCCACGATGACTTGTTTGCAGCAACGAAACCCTAGAATCCAAAGTTCTTATACCAAATGTTATGAAACCAGCTCACAAAATAGAAGAAAAGATAGATCAACGACTTAGAAATCAGCCTCTTCGAGGGGGAAACCTCCTTTACATTACATAAATGAACAATTATTAGATGATACAAATGAAAAAAACCTCCTTTCTATATATAGGAATCCATGGGGTTCAATATAATCTTAGCTGACCTAACAATAATAATGTAAGGGCGCAACAATAACAATAGTGGTATTTTATGGGGCACAATAATAACAATATGGGGACTATAATGATACAACAATAACAATAAGGGGGCTACACTAACAATAATAAGGGACGACACTAGTAATATAGGGACCTAAAATTTGTGCAACTTTTGAGTCTAGAGCTCAATGTCTCCACAACTCTCTCCTGGAGGTATAACTGCATACCTAAGTCACATGACACAAGGACACGAGACATGGAGGACACGTAAATATGATTATTCGACACGAGACATAGTGACCCTATAAAGAAGACATGAGGAACGCTATATATATATATATATATATATATATATATATATATATATATATATATATATATATATATATATATATTACTGAAATATAATTCCCGATCCATATTATGTTACTAAAATATAGTATTCTTTTATTAATTTACTACATCAATGATGTTCAATGGTTCATTGTTCACAGTTCAATTTTCGTTCTTGAATCTTAATTTATTAACTTATCAACAATTGGACAAGGTTACAAGAACATAAGAAACTACTAACTAGAAATTTAGAAGAACTTAGATTTTAAAACCATAAAATGCAGATTTTCCATTAAGTCATCAAAATGAAAATGTATTACATAGATACTGAGGGAATACCACTTGAAAATACAAAAGAGTAGATACAAAATAAGTAGGAACATCATAGTTTGTCACTGTTGTCAGTGGTACTGGTCATGAATCACTAGCCACGAGCCCATGAATCATCAATCTATCAATAGTCAACATCCTCCTCCATGTCATAATCACCATCACTGCCAATGCCATTTAACTCTACTCCATCCTCCTCCTTTATGCCCAATCCAAGATCTTCTACTGCATTTGTTGGTGTGGAGGTTGGACCCTCAAGAGACTCATCATCAAAAGTCATTGGATATATCACTAGGTCATTAAGATCCATGTTAGCTAATTCCAACTCAACAGTATCGCCTAAACCCGCATCATCAGGAAACACATCCCACATATTTGTCTTTCCCTTCAACCACTCCTACCTCTGCCTGTAAATAAGACGAAGGTTGGTGTGCACATACACCATTGTGTCTGCCTTGGATTTCTCAAGCTTGCTATTTTTCAAACTATATAGATTCCCATGGGTGCTCTAGTTCCTCTCACAGCAAGAAGATGAAGTAACTTCAGAGAGGACCCTAAAGGCTAATTTTTGTACAATAGGGCATGTTTCCCCACGAGTTTCCCACCTAGCAAAGGCATCTTTGACCCCCTATCTCCAAGTACATCATACCCCCCAAATCTGCTAGTGCCACTAGAGAACTCTACAAACCTTCCTCCACCTCAAGAAAAAGATTCTCTATCCTGAAATATCCTTTTGAATGCAATCTTCCTCCCATATGAAATATCTCCATCCATGTGAGGAGGGTATCTGTGTGAGGTACTACAATGGAACCACTCTTGAATGTAGTACTTGGGATTCAAAGAGTGGGCTAAGCAATGCAAAGGTGTGCAATTCTTATCCCACTTAGAGATAAGAATATCTTGTATGGTGGACCATAAGCTCTCTGTTGATGTATCATATCCAGGGCACTCATTCTCCATAACAATAGTCTTCATATACTCAATAATGGAATCCAAACCCTCATAAACCTATCCTAAGATGGGTTGGTCCATGTCTACAAACCACAATAAATAAATGATAGGGTTCATGATATTTATGGTAAGATCCACCCTCTCCCACTAACCATCATCTAAAACTGTGTCCTTTAACTTTTTTGAAGCAATTTGACCCGTATTTCTTCAAAAATACCAAAGATCTGAAATAAGAATGGCCCCAAGAGTGGCCTTCACTCCTTCAACCTCTTAAGATTGATGAACGAGGAAGCAAAGTGAGTATTTTCAATATTCAACAATGACAAATGTGTGTACTCTTTATATATTGTGAGGGACTTAGTACAGTTTTGTACAAAATTTCGGATATGGTGTGCATCCTCAATTATATTTCCAATCCATGTCACATAGGAAGCAATAGATTTAAGTGCTTCATTCAAGGAATGAATAATGCATGGTGTGCAAAATACTTGTGGATATTTAGTTTCCACAAGCAAGTCAATGAATTTACAAACAAGTGAATTAACTGTGATGATTTTCACACAACATTGAACACCTACATCTCCAATAAATTTAATAAATAACTCACCCATATATTGTGCATCCTTGTATTGCCCAAGAGCATCAACTAATTTTAAGAAGATCGATCCATTTTGGGAATATACCATGAAATTGATAAGAGAATGGCGTATTGTATCGGTCCATCCATTAGAAATAATATTGACACCAAATGAGATCCATGATGATTTAATAGGTTGTAGAATTTTATCCACCTCCTTCCTTGCCTTAACCAACAATGTGGTTCCAAGCTTCTCTGAACTTGGAGGCATGTACCCAATTGGATTCATATCAACTAGACCTCGACACACCTCAATAAACAAAGGAGAGAAATAAATGAAGTTGAGAGAGAAAAAGAATGCAATTGTAATATCAACCTCATCTCACTTTTCACGCTAAAAAATCTTGTTCATTGGACTATAAGTTTGGGTTTCCCTCTTTTTTGTTGGTTGAATTTCAACCCCACTCCAAAATATACCACTACTAGTATTCCTCGAGAATGGAAGAGGATCTCCTTTTTTCTAATTTTCCTGCTTGTTGCCACCACATTCCCCAAGCCAACTTCATCCTCCCTCTCCAAATCCATTATTTATTTAGCAGTGATATTATTGCATGCTCCAATTCCACAAGGAAGGCCCAACAAATGGCCCTTAACTCAAAAATAAGTGCTCTTAAATTCACCCTTGCAGAAATTACAAGACGAACAAACATTCCCTCCCCCACCAACTTTTGGCCCTTGTTTCTATGTTATATACTTCCATATAGGGTATTTTTTTAGTTGTGCTTGTTGTCTTGCTACAACAACATCATATGTGGGATGAGAAGCACCTAAAGCTTCACTTGAAGCACTTGGGGCATTGTGACCAACAAATGCTGAAAAAATTAGAGGGGGGGGACCATGAACAACACCGCCCTTACCTTTCCTTTGACCTCTTCCAACTACCATGGATGATTGAGCCATTAATCTTCTTGTTGTTACAAAGTCGATAGGTGTAATAAAAATGAGTTTCAAGTGCAAGTTGCAACAATCGCTAAAAAATGATTAAACAATTAGCAATTAAATTGCATAGGTGCAACAATTTCATAATCCATAATCACCTAAGCCTGATTCCAAATATACATCACACAATTTAAGACAATGGTGAAGCATTTAGTCAAAGAAAATATTTATGAAATTTCTTGAACAACAATATTTGTGTCTTTTCATAAAAAACCAAGATTTCAATACTTAATTGCTACTATGTAAAATAGAAATTAGAGTGGGACCTCTATTCATACTCCTTAAATACCCTTTGTTTAGCTAACAATGGTAGGTTTTTTGCATATAGAGAATCATACTAATCGTTGTTGCGGTGCTTAGGCTTTTGGAAAATACCATAATAGGTGAGTAGAAGACTCCTTCTCATTACATATGGGGAAAGCTAAGGGGCTTATGCCTAGTTTCCTTAATTGTTAAAAAATGTCATGCATTATGCTTGGTAATATGAATGCAACCCTTATAGCATCTATGTGAGGCTAAGAGCTATAGAGAGTTGATAAAATGAAGAAATTTATTTCAAAAGTTAAAAATCGTGAATGGAAACCGACACCTGAAAAGGCACTTGAATAGATTGATACATATTACAAATTATATAGATATGGCCCATGGGCATATGGAATATAGGAAAATGTTGACCTATCCCCATGCAAACAATGACCGAAGAGAAAACAATGTAAAGTTCCAACACAAAAATGACTCTAGTGAGCTTCGACGATGAAAAATGACCGAAAAAACTGAAAAAAATGAACCTTGTGTGGCGTTTATGAGCGACTTTTCGTGGGAAATGTGTCCTAAGAGGAACAAATGTTAGGGCACATTTTCGCCACGTCAAACACGCTTGTTTCGATTGGAGGAAATGCTCAATATCTTTTTGGACACGTTTTAGGTTGTATTTCGTGTTCGACACGTGAAATATAGGACACATGACCCCGAGGGACGTCTCCCGTGACTTAGTTGCATATAAAGAGAAGTCTTCTTCCAACTCGGATGACAATTGGTCAATTTTGCGAAAGCTTCTTTCCTGCCCCTGCTTCTCCTTCTTATCCTTCTTCCTCTGAGGACACTGGGTATTGTAGTGACCAAAATCACGGTCATGCCTGAAGCATTTGATCTTTGATAGATCGTTCTTCTTATTTTCTCCTCCATGTGAGCCTTATCCCTAACTGGGACCTTTATTTTCCTTTCCCTTCGATGCAAAGGCTACATTCTCCTCCTCCTTCACACCCTTCGATCCTCTGCTACTCCCACTGAGACCACTGTTGACTAGAGTAAGTCGCATCTCCTCTTGCGTGAAATTTTCCCACAATCGATCCCAATATGGTAGTTAATCTCGTATAGTAATACCTTGGATGAAAGTATCCCACTCCTCAATGAAATCGTTGATAGCTACATGCACCAACTCAACATATTGAGGTGTCTCTCCAATTGCAACAAGCTCATTCCAGACATCCTGAATCCTGGTGAGGTAAGGGGTAACTCCTTCTCCCTTTTGCATCCTAGTGGTTCTTAGCTTCTGCTTCAGGAACATATTCTGATTCTCAGCACAATTATGGTAGAGTGATGCGATAACACCCCACATCTCTTTGGTTGTATTCTTGACCACAATGCGTGAGACTACATGATCATGAACTCCACCGAGAATCAACCACTTTGCCTTGGCCATCTCTTTATTGTAGTTCTCTAGCTACTATCAGTCTGTTGATACGGTTACAACTCTCTCTGCGTATGTCTTTAGACCATGCTCCTCTAGTAGGAAAGATATTTTGGTTTTCCATATACAATATTTTGAGGCTCCATCTAGCCTATCATATCTCAAAGTCCCATTAAGGCTTTTTTATGCAAAAATCAGAACTGGGAAAATAAATAGGAATCTCCTCCTTTTCTACTCGGATACTTGATCTGCTACTCACACTCCCTCCTGGAATGCACAATTCTACTAGCTGTTCTTGCCACTTGCAACTGGAAATCACAAATTTCCTCCTATAAACTAGACCTGGAAACCATTTGAGAAAATTCCCTCAGTGTGTGCTATTTCTCTTCCTCCTTTCCCGATTCCGATCCTTCTCTGCAAATCTACTGCAAAATCAACTGCGGCCCGATCAAGAATCTACTCTATGAAAATCTCGATCTAGTCACCTATCGCCTTTTGGAAATGTTCTTGAGAAATTCAAAAATTTCTCGCACCCTGCCATTGGAAAATCGAACCCTCTACCCAAAAAATCGAACTGCCTGGCTGAATCTACCCAAATATGGAAATCGATCTACCAGAATCCCTCTTAATCTGCACAAATTCTTCATTCCACCTATGAGCTTTCGATCTGATCAAATTTTCTCTAATACATTGTGAAATTTTCCTTAAATTGCAACAACTGGAAATTTGTTCTTCTAGTTGATTAATTATGTAATTTATTTGCTACAAAAAACAACAAATAAACCACACTGCAATTCTTCACAAATAGAATGTTACGAAAAATAAACATATACTGAGAAATATAGATGCACATACACAAAAATTTGACACAATTATTTGTAGACAAATGTCCCTGGAAAAACCCAATATGGGAAAACTAATGCAATGGACAAGGGTTTTATTATTAATTCTTTAGCAACAAATTTGAGTACAATAAAATGGATGTCAAACTGTCTATCCTTTAGCAAAATATACTGCCAAAATTATTTTGAGGAAATTCCTCCCTTCTACAACCAAACTTGGCCCCTCTGGCCGTGCTTGCACTTCCTCCCAGTAACTCGAACTAGCAAAAAATGCACACTTCTTGGCTCAGATAATTCACACTGCCTACTAGTTGGCTTTGGATGAGCCATCCTACCTCCCTGTAGTCCTGAAATTGACTCGCTCTGCCTTTTGGATGATCTCCCGACCTCCAACAACTGAAACAATCACTTTTCGACACTTCAAATTGGGGTTTATGGCTACTCACACTGGTTGATCGACCTATTTGCTGTTGAGAAACTCTGTTGGAAATGACTTTGCTGCTTCCTCAATCTCACTCATGCCTTCCTTCTAGCTCAAACTTCTCTCCCTTGCTCGATCTCTACAACTAGGTAGCTCGATCTAACAAGGAACTCACACTGCTAGAGTGGCTAGCTCCAACCCCATCCACCTCCTCTTATAATCTCTCGTTGGCTCACCAACAACCATGATTAAATCCTCATCGACGACTAAGATCATATTTGAGTCGATCCATGTGATTTTCTAGAGAAATCTCACCTTTCTCAATTAATTGTTGTTAATTAATAAATTTTCCTAATTTAGACTTAGGAAATATTTAATTATTGAATAATTAACATAATTGAGCCATCTTTAGGTGATTTATCCTAAATTTTTTTCTAGGTTCTGGAATTATAGTGTTTCTTAACCTCTCTAACCAAAGTCGAGACTAGAACACTTGTCCAATGCTGCCCAAACATAAAAACTAATAGTTAATACATTGGCATGAACAACACTAATATGTTCAATACACAACACATGGAGCTCATTAATGCATTTACGAATGGGGCTATTAGTGTATTAATCTTGCCCATTTGCTCATTTCCATCAAATGTATCATAAAAGGAGGAATAAGATAAGGGAACAATAACAACAAGAAGAGTAAGTACTAATATTTTATATAATTCTCTACCAATTCGTTGTAAGTGAGCATGCACTTCTATCCAATTGCAGGTTCTTTATCAAGGCCACCCCTAAGCTGGGGCTACGAGTCCACAAGGGTGGAATCCTACTAGTTGGCCTTATTCTCTTTCACTTCACCCAATTCTATAATGCTCAAGCATGACAATCCTATTTTAAATGAGTAACTTATTTCAATCAATCACACTCTTCTATCTCAACGTGCATAATACATGGAAATGAATTTTCTTCTTTACCACACAATCTCTTAGGCAGTCCCCTTTCCCTTTAGTACTATGTTATAGGAAAAGGATTCTATCTTGTTGAACCAAGGATTTACTTATGAACAATGACTTTCTTTATTTTTCACATTTATTCATAACCCTAGTCATGCTTTTCTCATGTAAATAATAACAATTATCCATAAGTAAGCTTTGGTAACAAGGCGGGATTGCGAAAATAAAGGAGAATGATCCCAAAGAATAATGAATTGGAGAAGAAGCTTGCATGCCTAAAGAAGTCATAGGTCATATATTGTATGTGAAGAAGATGCAATGTACCTTCACAAGAAGACCACATATCTTTCCCCTAGATAACTATTCTCAAGGTTGGTTAGTAATTAATGAACATAGATATAAAAGTGGGAAAACTTAGGATAAAGTGTGGGTAGCAATGGAACATTCTTAATTTTCTCTTAATCCCCTAAGTCCCTTTTTCTTACCTAAGTGGACTAATAACCCCTGTTGATATTTGTACTCACTTGTAGCCTCTTAGTGGTTTTTACATTGTATTTACAATGTACATGCATCATTAAAAAAATACACTACAGGGATAGTTACCCGCTTGGTGAGTAATGTTTAATGTCATACTTCAACTTAGACCACACATGTCTAGGGTCATAGGCAATTAATTAGTACATACAAATCCATACTATAAGGATGAAAACAAAGGCATTACAATTTCAAATCATAAGCAAAGTTGACATGCTCCAAACATATAAGTGAACTAACTGCTCAAATGAGGAACACATTAATATTCAAAATTGACTATCTCTTACAATAAATAATAAACAAATTGATTAATTGTTGGGGAACACATAACTAAGTTGTGCATGTGGGGATCCTCTCTCTAAGGTGATTCTAGACAGTGATTCAAAACACACTGTGGATCTCCCTAAAATGTTGGCTATAAAATGTACCAACTTGCTAAGAAGCCTTAAACCCAAAACACAAACGCAAACACTTATAGAAACATATACTAAAAGCAACAAACCATAACTAATATTTAATAGATACTAGTACAACTATATAAATTAAATGATTGGTAAATGCCGATAAGGATCAATCCATGATAAACATCAACACATTATAATACATCTCACACTAAATTAACTAAAAAACATAGCCAAGATTAAAAAAACATAAAATTTAACTAAATTATAACTTTATTTTTAAATTATGATTTTTATTTATAAAAATAATTAATATTTGAGTTAAACATATGCGCATTTAAAAAAATCAAGTAACAATATTTTTAACCATGAAGAATCACTCCCATTTAACCATAGAGATTTTTAACTTGTAAATAGGCCTTGTTACAATACTATGGGGCAATACTATGACTTATCAATATCACTTGCCCAAAGGACACATAACTAATTTCCAATGAGACTATTTAGATGAAAAAGACATAACTTCTTTTGAGATAAATCTCAACTTTTGATTTATGATTATTATTATAAATATTCTAAAATATTCCATAAAGTTAAATATTTATCATCCACTTAATAATAATTATTAATTAAATTAAAATTTTGAAAAACCCATTCCAAAAAAAATCACAACATAATTAAATATTTAATATACAATGACATAAATAAAATAAAATAATAAAATTCAAAACAATATATTCTAATATCGTTAAAATGATCTCAATAACAAAACATTATAAAAAAACTTAACATAATAAACATTATGTAAACAATTATAACATTATATCACAATTTAATTATCTTAAACTAATCAAATTCATAAGATATAGTATTGATGACTATTCCTCAATTTTTATATGTTTATTTTCTTCGTGTTACTACATTATATTGTTGTGTTTATAGGGCTCTCTATACCAATATGGTAGATAAGTTGTAATGTGCTCTAAACATTTTATTTAGATAAAATAAAAATAAAATAAAATAAAATAATTATATTTATAATTATAATTAAAATAGTGATGAGACAGGCTCTTATAATATTCATGTTTAATTTTCTTTTTCGATTGGGATGATGTATTTGAACATTGAACATTTGATGAAAATAGAGTTAAAAAAGAAAAAGAAAAAGAAAAAAAGAAAAATGAAAAATACTACCAAACTTGAAAAAAAGAAGAAGTGAAAAACGGATATTTAATTTCACTGAATATTTGGATTTCCAAAATTAAAATAAATGTAAAATTGATAATTATATTTATAATTATAATTAAAATAGTGATGAGACATACTCTTATAATATTCATGTTTAATTTTCTTTTTTGATTGAGATGATGTATTTGAACATTGGATATTTGATGAAAGTAGAGTAAAAAAAGAAAAGAAAAAATAAAAAAAGAAAAATGAAAAATACTACCAAACTTGAAAAAAAGAAGAAGTGAGAAACGGATATTTAATTTCACTAAATATTTAGATTTCCAAAATTAAAATAAATGTAAAATTGATTGATACAAATAATCCACTGCACTCATTCCTCAATGCAACGATTCCTCAATGCAACGAGAGAAAATATTTTGCATAAATGATTGATTAGGCATTTTCAAAGAATGATTAAATTTCCAAAAGCAAGGAGTAAGCCGGTTCTGATCTCATAAGCTATAAGGGAATGACATAAAGAGACATGCAATTGCAATATTACGACCGGACCTGCCATTCCGATCATAAAATACGTACCCAAACGCTATACCCTGCTTTTGGCTTCCACAACCCTATTTAAGAAACAAAAGGCACATAGAACCATCTCAGCTGTTCACACCGGTCCTCGCAGAATGCATCAACTAGATTTTAAAATATGTATTGTTCCATACGCCGTAAATTTCTGGCCGGTCAACTGAACTCATATGGCGCAGGGAATGTTTCGCGAAATTTGCTTGTTGGGCAAGCCATCCGTGGTCCCATCGGCTCGAACTCAAAACTCTTCCAATTATAAACAGAAATGATGAGAAAGACCCCAAATGCATCGGATCCTTGATTTGATAGGCTTATTTTTATTGGGTTCTTGGCTAATAATCGTAATAAATAATGATTCTTCCATTGTTCAAGTTGGGGACATTGGTTCTCAAGACGCTAAGCAAGCCCATCGCCGCAAGGCTCAAAGCACAAGCCGCTCACCATCCTCGGTTCCGGACTCTGATCATCAATGTTGCTCAGGTTCGTATTTTTTTCTTTACGTGGTCACAGGGTCGATTCCCTGAAACCATTTATGATTTAAGCTTTGCATGCAATGAATGGATTGATGCTACATTTGTGATCAATGGGTTGGTTAAGACAAAAATCCCTCGAAGTATCAGATTTGGAATTAGCATAGGACTGAAAATATTTTCACAATGTAGATTAGAATCTCAGCAGTTTCGATCTGGAAAGTTAAACCATAAAATAATATTTCATGACATTTATTGCTATTTCTATTATGTCTTTTCTATTTTTTCTATAAAAACATTATAGAGGAAAAAAATATCAAAGTGGGGCATAGATCAAATATTCCTGCAAAATTGGGTAATTTAATAAACCCCTTTATCCTAGATTCTCAATTACTACTTACATCAAACAAAATTGGCACAGGGCCATTATTCAATCATAGGCATAATGTCCAAAATTAAATCCAGAAGGGTAAATTAGCAGAGCAAAAGGCCATTAGCATGCATTAAATGCTGCAACCAAAACAAAGGGCTGACCATACCAGGCAGTAGGCACCAACATAGCTGTGTAGGGTGGTTCGAAGTGAATTTCAGCAAGTACTTGTTATCTAACTTTTCACCCAAACATTAACTTAATGCTGACATTATGGTGATAAATTCAATGCTTATATATTCACTACATCGAGATGCTACTTTTCTCATGCAGGAAAAGCATGTTTAAGTTTTTTAGGAAATTATATATCCAATGATGGCATCTGCAATTAGATACTATATATATGTGTGTGTGGAAATTTTGACAAGCCATTGCTTAATGCAAATACATAAATTTCACCTCAACCATGAGGTTCTTTTGATCTATGTCTTGTAAGCTTTCAGTCTGAGGGCTGAATCTAAAATATGAATTAAAATGATATATATTTCACTTCTGTCCTACGAAATATTTATGTCCATCCAAATACACAAGACAGCGTAAGAAAATAAACATTGAACAATTGTACTTCAAGGGAATTATATTTCCAGTCATTAGGGTATGATCTCCAATATATTACAAATCTAAGATAACTTAAAAGCAATAGATTTGTTACATCCACAAATTAACTCTCTTTGCTTCTATATACTTGTCAAATCACTCAACAAAAATTGTTAACTGTTCATGATAAATTAGCATACGAAACAGCCCTAGAAACTACTTAATTCACCATGAGAATAATAACTGAAAATTAGAGTGGCAAGTACACAAAATTTGGATAACAAAGTACACAGCTCTATACAAAAAAATGAAGTTACAAGCGTCAATTGGGTGTAGCTCGAGTGGTTTTGTGGAAAAGTTGTTATCCTTCTCCCGAGTCCCCACTTATATTTAAATCACATTCTATGACATGTTTTCTATTACTGAGATGATGGTTGATGATTTATATTTGAGCTATTCATGAGTTGTGGACCTGGCCTTGTGCCTTGAAGAATCTAGGGTTTACCCTATCTACTATCTTTGAAATGAGGGGAAGTGCTTGGGCAGCTTCCCTTGGGATATGTTATCTAAAAAAAATGAAGTCACATATACATACTACCAACTTATTATAAGTTCGTATAAGATAATTCTTTTAAGCTTATTGCAAGCTAGGAACTCTTCAATGCCTCCAAGCCCTAACTATGCATCCACCATCAATAACAAACCTTAACAAACAATACAAAGGCCTAGCAAGGCATGCCACCAAGCTATCTACCCGCGCGAAAGGCTTCACAAGAAGCTAGCATCAACACCAACAAGTTCATTGGTTCATATTTCACCATGCTTGCCTTGCACAAGCTCTTCAAGCAAAGTGATTTAAGTCTCCTCCAGGGTTCTCTACCACAAACCCCAACAATTCAAGTCTCCTCTAGGTTTTACCTCACACAAACTCTAGTGTCTTCCACCATTCTGTAAAAAGAAGTAAAAAGACCCAAAGCAAGTTCATTTTCAAAATACAAATGATCTAATGAGCTCTGACATGCGTACTTACATGATTTCTACAACTAAAGGATTTTTCCTTCCTTTATAGAAAATAGGTGAGGGTGGTCAACAATAATGAATTGGACTAGGTTTACAAGTAACCTAATCTAACTCTCAAGATAAGGTCTCCAAGTGAAGTGCCTTCTCTTCAAGGTGTACACATGTCAAGACAAGGCTTTATTAGCTTTTGCAATTAATTTGAAAGTGTTTACACCATGCTTTGGGGGTGCTTCATGCGATGTGGTGTGCATGGTGTATGGATGAACCCTTGGGTGTTTGATGATGGACTTGGACATTGGAGATGGATTGCTAATTGATTACTTGACCTCATATGGATGCCTAATTGACATTCTTTTTTGGAGCGCTGGAGACCTTGTGACAACAAGATGACTTCTTCATGTAGCTAGCACATGAAGATAAGGTTGGTTGCTTGGAGGATACCTTGCAGTGGAGGAGGAGTGTTGGGAATTGTGGAGGAGGGTATTGATCCCTAGACAAACACATGGTTGCTTGGATTACTTTCTAGGAGGCTTGTACTTGACTTATGCTTGCTTAGGTTGAGGGAGTGGACTTGTAGGTGGATGGACTCAAAGATGACATATTGCTTAGGAGAGATATTGGAGCATTGGAACACTTGGAGGAGGGGAATTCGACCTTGGACGAACTTTCAAAGAAGCCTAAGAATGAAGATCCAGGTAATAAATAATTCTTCTATTTTTTGCTCTTACTAGTTCTGTTGCAGATAGTGAAGACTTGTGGTTAGTAGATAGTGGTGCCTCAAGGCACATGATGGGAGATTGA
The DNA here is from genome assembly GCA_034641835.2 of Pinus albicaulis. Classification (NCBI taxonomy): domain Eukaryota; kingdom Viridiplantae; phylum Streptophyta; class Pinopsida; order Pinales; family Pinaceae; genus Pinus; species Pinus albicaulis. The sequence goes on along the minus strand of CM076573.1, from coordinate 736,338,230 downwards.
GACAACCTCACAAGTCTAATGGAAAGAAGATTATCACAAAAGGTGGAACTTGGAGACAACAACGATTATGGAGTCAAAGGCATTGGGAAGACATCCATTGAGCTAGAATCAGGTGATAATGTTAATCTTAGTAACATATTATATTTACTAGGTTTGAAGAAGAATTTGGTTTCTATTTCATGCTTGGAAGATAAAGGAGATATAGTAGCATTTGTTGATGGCAAAGTTCTTGTTTGGTCCAAAGGCTCTAGTATAGATTCTGCTAGAGTGATTGGAGTTCCTGAAGGAAGGTTGTATAGACTTTTGAAACAACCTACCCAAGCACTTGTACGTAATGATATTAATCCATGTGAGCTTTAGCATAGAAGACATGCTCACCTTCACTATAGAAGATATGTTGAAATGTAGTGAGCAAGGTCTTCTGGCTTGTGTGTTAACCAGTGAAGACCTCAAATTGTCCTCATGAGTTAGACTTCAGTGAGGACGAGTTATTTCCAATTTACTGGAATAATCATCAAGTTAACATGTGTAGAGTTGAAGCTTTAGTTAAGTGGAGTCTTCATCAGTTTCACTACAAAGCAATGTGACGGTTAGCAGTTCAGTTAGAGTGAGTTAGTCTTCAGTCTTGATTGAAGGAAGAGCGAGTTAGATCTCTAGTGTTGATTGGAGAGAGCACGAGTTAACAACTCTAGTGATGATTGGAAGGAGAGCGAGTGACTCTCTTAGTTAACTCACTATTAGAGCTCAAGTTCTATATTAAGTTGGGCCTCCTTGCATGGATTGAAGTTTGCCTATAAAAGAAGGATGAAGGCACAAGGATTATTCATTGTATTGTGCATAAGGTTGTGAGACAAAGAAACTCACGAGACAGAGAGAGCCTTGATTTTGGAGCACAAGAATTGTGTCCTAAAGAATAGGAGGCACAAGTGTGCTAGAATTTAGGAGAATTGGTTATGCGTAGGTTGTGTAGAGTTGGGATCCTAAAAAATAGGAGCTCAAGTGCACTAAGAAATAGGGCCAAAAGTGTGCTAGGAAATAGGGGATCAACACAAGGAATAAGGAGGCTAAGTGTGCAAGGAAGGAGGAGCATAATTGAAGCAAGACAACAGGGTTTGTAGAGCAAATCAAGGAGGCATTAGAAGGATCAATTGTGTGTAGGAACCAAGATCAAGTTGTAATCAAGGAAGGCCAAGATCAATTTTATTAGCTGAGATTTGTGTGAGTAGAAAAAACGCTTTCTCAAGAGAGACAAATTGCTTTGTAATAGATTCAATTGCTCCAAGGACAATCAAGAAAATAACCACATCAAGAAAGCAGGTTTTCCCTGTTGGGTTCCTGAGAAAAGTGTGTCAATTGGTGCATGTGTCTTTATCTCTATGTTTTTATTCCACTACATATGAATTGGTAAGAAACTATGTATCTTGGTGAAAGTTAATTAGTTTCAATTTTCAGTTAGTCATCTAAGTAGTTGCAGAGTTTCGTGGAAATTTAACATGGTATCAAAGCAGGGATCAATATAAATACCAACACTAAGTTGATCAGTTAGGCTAGAGCGCAAATCAGTCAAGAAGGCTAGCGCAATAGTTTGAAGAGCAGAGCATAGTAGTTTCTTGGATAACAGTATGTCATTCCTAGGGCTAAGGTTAAATCATAGTTTAGGGAGAGCCTTGAATTTCTGTGCATGGAAGGATTGGATAATGTGGTGTTGGAAGATAATGAGGTGATAGAATTTGTGAAGAATCAAATAGTTCCACCTCAATATCCCCACCAAATTGACCAACGTAACAAGAATGACATCAAGGCGAGGAGTCTTATTTTTGAGGGGATCAAAGACCATATTATTCCTCATCTCCATGAGAAGAAGACAACATATGAAATGTTTAAAGCCATCTTGGATTTGTATTGGGGTTCCAATGATGGCAGGAAGCTTGCTCTCAAAGAGAAGCTAAGAAGTAACCGGATGAGCAAAGAAGAGCCCGTCATCATGTTTGAGAGTGGTTTTGACCTCATTGGATTTCATACGGAGAAAGAAGATTTTTAGATCTCACACAAAATCCAGCAAACTTAACAATTTTCCAGGATTTTAGGATTGGGGGGATTGCAACGCTACATTGGATTTTCTCATGTATGAGGGCATGGAACTAGTATTTAATCAAGAGCACTGAGCCCTCTATGTACCTTGATGTTAGTGGCATTGGTTGTTGAAATCCTCTCTCATGAACCTACTAAAAAAATAATGATCACACAAACAAAATCTTGACTTGACATACTTTGATTTTTCTTTCTTATTTTAATGCTTAGGGGGTGATATTGATGACGAAGATCCCAATATAGGCAATGATTTTGATGATATGTAGGTATTTGTTATAACATAATTTTTTTTTGGATCCTAGAGGCCATGCAGAGCTTGTTTGTTGATGTATTTTCGGTTTAGAGATGGATTGCACTCGGTGCTATTTTGGTTATGTGCACCCTTACATGCTATATAAATGAGAAATTTTGCGTATTTGTGTATAAATGGTTTTGATTCATATGGATGCACATGAATATATACGTTTTTCTTTAAAATTTGAATATTTTATGTGTTTTTGGTTGACCGGTTTTTTGGCCCGTTTTTCTTACTAGTTTCCATATGGTTTTGACCAATTACCGGTCCGGGGGTCTACCGGTTCAATGACCTGTCCGGTTCTGATAACTATGGCTGAGATAGAACTAGCCTAAAAAATCTGCTCGAATGTTGCACTGACCCTCCTCCAAAACTGAACTGAACTCCACTGCTAAGCTCTCTTATGAATTCTGGATGAATTCACCAAGGGGAGATGGGTACTCTCCCAATCTCAGTAAATCACCCGAGGGTTTCTGTCCTAGGGCTACAATGAAGTAGAGAACTGAGTTCTCAAAACTCTCATGCAAGAAGAAAAATCAAATCCAAGATGTCCTCTAATGGCCTCCTCTTTGTCTTTTTATAGGTTTGATGGACCCCTGTAGAAGCTCCTATTTTATTAATATTTTAATCATTGCGCACATTTCCCTAAAAAAAATATCTTTTTAATGTGGGAAAATGGTAAATTGGACACCATGCCTCCTTAGGCCACTGAAATTCCCCACTAATCATCCCATCCTGTAGATCTTCTCGTTCTGGTTCCAACGAGCTATTACACTAAGGTGTCCCATCAAGTATTCCTCTCAGAATGCCACCTTATGCGTAATTAATTGAGTTAGGCACAATAATAACCCCTTTTTACGGGAATTATCAGAATGCAATGGAACGAGAAGCAAGTTGTGCAAAATCAATCTTGATGGCCGAAGATGGCAAGTGAACTCCTCCAGACCCCATAAAACATCTCCAAAACCCCCTGGGCTTGTCGATGTCGTAAACCTGCACCTGTGACCTGTTTGCCTCCAACCCTGAAAGTCCATACTAACCAAGATATAAGGAACACTAGAAAAAGGAACATCACAATGCACTAATGAATTGTTGTACCTAATGGTGAGGACGCAACACTGGACATTACATGTAATTGGCAGGTGGTTTCATCATGGGCTGGGCAACTTAATTGGGGCCCAAGTCCACTAGAGGATCATATTGACACCCCTGGGTGAAGCGTTGAGAGCCATGGGACTCCCATCATGTGCAGAGCATCAATCCACGCCATGGGCAACTTCAACATCCTCAACAATTTGCTCATTGCCCCACCTCATTCACGAGATGATGCGCTTGGACTAGTGTGCCCCCGATCTACCTAACATTCATCATGTGATGTGGCAGCTGATCCAAGGCCCAGAGGAGGTTTATCTCATCCCTTGAGACATGGGAGGGCAAGCACCATCATCAAAGCCCTCAGTATTGGAGCATTATAGGTTATTCTATCATCAGGAGACCCATGAGACTAGTTTTTGTGGCCCAAACACAAATTGGGGCCCCACATGATGATTTACATGGACATTGAGGGGCCATCCCTTGTTCGAGATTTATGGAGCCCTCTCACACTTTTACCAAGAGGACTCAACGTGGCCCTCCAATGACCCTACACCAGTATGATGTCACCATTTCAGCTTGCATTTGAATGGCTAGTTTATAATTTTGCAAAGCTACTTGGTCGTGGTCGGCTTGTGACCGAGGGATGTATCTTGCCCATTTTTATAATGTTAGGGGGCTTAGGCTAATAATTCAACCTATTAAGACTAATCATCATCACACTTGGATTCTTTCTCTTGTAAAGAACTCACACTTGTTTCTTTAGCTATTGGAGATCTTTTGGAATGCATTTTGACATTTGGAGCTAATTCACATTTCTTCTTTGGAGCTGTTTCTAGGATCTTGGATGGATATATTGCATGTCATCTTGTAAGTGCTTAATATTGATGGAATTTTTCTCTTGAATTTGTTTAATGTATGGAATTGCTACTCTAGAATATGCTAAATTTGTGCCCTAATTGTTGGAGGTTGATTTTTGAAAGATTTCTAGTAGAGTATTGCATATGTTATCCAATGTATGGCATGTAATTAATGTTCCTTGTGGATGAATATCTTTGAATTCTCCATGAAACTCCATTATCTCTTGAAGTAGGTAAATGTTTGAAACTGGTACCTAGGGCATCAATTTTGAGCCTCCTTAGGGACATTTTATCTCATCTTGAACATCCCAAGACTAATACTCCATATGCCAAAATGACAAGGCACTAATCTAAGTCCTTGGTGGTCATCTTTACTTTTCATCCATAATTTTTTCTCTTAAAATTCGGTCCTTTTAAGGCTAGGGCAAAATTTAGGGCTTCCAACGAAATTTTAGGGAGGCAATTTTTTCGGGAATTCGAGAGCTTAAACATCAAGCTTAGGGTCTAGGGTACCTATGCTCCAAGTTTGGTGGGCATCCACTTGAGTTTCATCCATAAAATCTCTTGCCCTAGGTATTGCTCCAAGAGGGAAACCCTAGGTTCTTCTCCCTTAAGGACTTCCTTAAAGGATGTATGAGCTTAACACTTGTTGAAGTATATCATAAGAAGCATTTTCTTTTGAGCCTTGACCTTGTGAATACATATTGCCATCAGAAAACCTCAAAACCCTAGGTCTTGTGCCTTCTTTTCTAGGGGTTTTCTTGGAGACCAATTTGCTTCTTTGAAGCCTTGTACCTTTATTGAGCCTCTCTTTTGAATGAGCTTTAGCTTGATCACTTTGTACCCTATATCTAGTGCATCTATTCAAGGTGATCTCCTTCCTACTGGGACTCTCTTAGTTTTGGGAGTTTGGAATAACATCAGGCAAATGTTCTAGTCTTTATGATGTCTGAGAGGCTAAGGAACACGATATCTTCAAAACCGAGAAAAGGTTTTTGCGATATAAGACTTAGAAACGCCTTAATTAAATTAATTGGCCAATAATTTAATTATTTCCGAAGTCTAACTTAAGGATGTTGGTTAATTCTAGTTAATTAATTAAGGTAATTCGATTTTACTCTAGAGGCTTCTATTGATGGAGTCAAAGTGATCTAAGCCATTGATCGGGATTAGATCTTGGCCATTGGAGGTCCAATAGAAGATATAAGAGCAAGTTGAGGGCTTGGAGAAGAGGCATCGAAATCGAGTGAGTTTGAGTAGTTCGACTTACCTAGTTTGCAGTATTCAGCAAGGGCGCAGTTGAAGCTCGGGAAAACATCAGAGGAGGGTTTCAACAAAGATTGACAACAAAGATCCAGAGAGGAGATTCCCAATGATTTTCTAGTGTCAGAGAGGTACGAAAAGGGAGGCCAAATTATTTGTAGAGGAGGCCGTATTCTACAGTGCAAGTTGGCCAGATTCTCAGTGCGAGTTGCCAGAAGGGGCATCAATTCAGTTGCTAGTGCCTGGATCTATTCTCGGGAGGCAGAGCGAATTGATTCAGTTAATTTTGCACTACTGTATGCTATTTCAATTACTTTAGCCCAATTCACTTATTCAATTAGCAATCCTTTCAATAACAAATAATTCTTCCAATAAAAAATTCAGTAACTAAAGGTAAAACAATAAATGCAATGACAATAGGAGACAATCAACACATCAACAAGAGACACTGATTTGGTCAAAGACCATGGAAAAACCCCACAAGGAGGAAAACCCTTTGAAATTCTTCTTCTATTAGATTGTCTTCAAATGTTCAACAGAGAGTATAATGAGCCCAAGTCCATAAACAATAATCACAGTCAAAGTCAAAGGCAACCGAACCCTAGTTGCAGGTCGGAAGTCAACCATTGTCAGATTGCCCAGAAAATCTCAATTTGTGTGCTAAGAAATTTGGCGCTCCAAAACAATCCAAAAACCCATGTCAAAATTGGTCAAACTATGCCCAATCTCCAAAAGTCAACAAAAGTCAAAGTGCTGGTCAAAATAGAATTCAACATCTTGAAATTGCTCCCTCCTCTTGCTCACACGCGTGAAGACTGGCCACTGATTTTCAGATGTATCGAACCAAATGAAGAAGAGATATGTGTGTTGATGGATGATGTCCAAATGAGCTTGAGATATCCTTAATTTATAGGCGTTGGAGGAGGGCTAATTAGCCTCTAGGCTGACTCGATCAATTGTGAGATTGTGGGATTCAATTCAAAAATACACTTTCCCTTATCCGAAAATAGTGCTTCAAAGGTTAATTTTGGTCCTCTTTGAAAGAGTCCAATGATTGGAATTTGTCACTGAGCTGCCAAATTAACACTCCCTCTTAGCTAGGGAGAAATTCCAACTGCATCATGTAATCATCGCATCAAATCATGTCCCATCTCTGCTCAACTCTATCTGCTGAAATATTCTCGAATCTAAAGAAGAAGAATCACAGAGAAGCTACAACTACCACCCTCTAGGGACAATGAGGAAGGTCCTATGGGACACTCTCACCCCAAGTTGTCTCATAGGGGAGCATACAACTTCCACCCTATATCGAGCAATAGGCGAGATACTACTTACTAAGCAAGGATCACAACCATCCCATTATGCAATCAATGGGCGGGATACCACTTGTTATATAAGAAGTAATGATTGCATCCATCCTATTGCCTAGCGATCTTCCCAGCAATGACCCTCAAGAGTCATGTGGTAGAAGTTAGAACACCTGCATCATAATCTGAGCTTGGGTGAGATACTCAACTTACCAAAGGTAAGGATCACACACCCTCAAGCCTCCTCAACCCGTTGGCCAGACGGGGAAGGACAATCCCAACAAGCTCAGATTGTGGGTATGATGCGAACTGGGGTATACTCTGCTAGGCCAAGATAGGGGGAGATACTTGACTTGTCAAAACGAACAAGGATCACACACACCCTATGGGTGACAAATAGGTGAGATACCCTATTGTCTAGAGATCCCTCAACCCCCAGAGCCCTCAATGCTCCATTCCCACCTTGGGAGCTCAACCAAGGGGGAAAGAGCTATGCTCGGTGTTCTCATTCAACAAAGCCCCTCATTCGGAGGGGTCACATCTGTCAGTCCAAGCTGCTCTCGGAAGACCAAGAACTTCCCTTTCGATAAAGCCTTGGTGAGAATATCTGCAATCTGCTCATCTGTCGATATGTGGTGGAGTCCAACGACTCCTCTCTACACCATGTATCGAATGTAATGATATTTGATCTTTATGTGCTTGGACTTGTCATGAAATAATGGATTCTCTGCCAATCGAATCCCACTCTTGTTGTCGCAATATATCATTATAGTGTCTAGAACCTGCTCAAACAACTCTCCAAAGAGCTTTCTCAACCAAAATTCTTCGCAGCTAGCCATGCTAGTAGCAATATACTCTGGCTCTGCGGTACTCAATGCTACGGACTTCTGTTTCCTGCTCATCCAAGATATTAAGGCAGATCCAAGGCTAAAACAACATCCTGAAGTGCTCTTCCTATCAAGAATGTTTCGTGCCCAGTCAACATCGATATATCCATGAAGTCGAACATCTCCGGTAGAATATCTCAAACCAAGGGTAATCGTCCGATGTAAGTATCTCAAAATATGTTGGGCAACAATCCAATGTGCATGGAGAGGCTTAGTCATAAATTGACTCAACGTGTTCACTACATAGCATATGTTTGGACGGGTGTTCACTAAGAACATCAGAGCCCCAATCAACTATCTATACTCGGATGGATTCGCCAAATCTAGTCCTGCAATTTCTCCACATAACTTCTTGAAATTCATTTCCATCAGTGTGATCAGGGGCTTGCATTCTGTCATTCCAAATCTCTCCAATAACTTCACGACATATTTTCCATGTGAAATGAAAATCTCACCAGGCCTTTGCCACACCCTAAGGCCTAGGAAGTAGTGTGTGAGTCCAAGGTCCTTCATCTTGAATTCAGAGGCTAGCTCCCTCTTACACTCGATCATTAGGGGCTCACTACCTGTCAGAAATAGTTCGTCAAAATATAAAACTAAAATCAATGGCATATCTTGGATCACCTTGAAGTAGAGGTTAGGATTGACTCTTCTTGTGAATCCAAGCTTCGCCAGATAGCTATCTATGCGGGCGTACCATGCTCTATGGGCTTGCTTCAAGCAATACAATGCCTTCTTTAACCTGCAAACGTGTGTCTTTCGGTCCTCTACTTCAAATCCCTGTGGTTACTCAACATAAACTTCTTCCTATAACATGCCATGGAGGAATGCCGTCTTTACGTCCATCTGATGAAGGGTCCATCCTTGACTTGCTGCAAGGGCAACTATTGAACAAATGGTGGTGTATCGGGCATAGGAGTAAATATATCATCATAATCTTCTCCCTCTTTCTGGGAGAATCCTCTTGCCACGAACCGTGCCTTATATTTCTCAATACTGCCATTGGCTCCATGGTTGATCTTAAATAGCCATTTTGAAGTTACCACTGATTTCCCCTTCGTTCTCGACACAACATCCCATATGTCATTCTTCATAATTGATTCATATTCTTTGGCCATAGCATCCTTCCAGACTTGTTATTTCACGACTTTTTCAAAGGTGGGAGGCTCAACTTGAATCATATTGCTCATCGCTACAACATATCCAAGGTACCTGCACAACTTCTTACTTTCTCTAAAATTCCCTTTGGTGGGAACGTGTCTCTCGACATCTTCTAATGTGTCACGAAGCTAAAGTGGCCTCTTCTTGGTGGGGTGATCACGTGGAGGAGGATTGAAGGGGTCCATGGGATCATCAACAATGTCTCTCTCAGATTCAGGCACAGAAGGACTTTCTAAAATATCCATATCATCACTTTCCTTCTCAGGAGGAGGATGCAGAGGAAGGTCCCTTGCTTTCCCAAGGGAAACATCTTCATCGAATGTTACATCCTTGCTAATTTCAACCTTCCTTTGACCAAGAATATATATTATAAATGCTTTGGAATCTTCACAATACCCAACAAATGTACCTTTTCTTCCAGTGGCCAAATAACTCTCCAAGATAATAAGAAGCAAAACTTCCCTACAAAAAATGTAAAAGGAATTTACAACAATTTAAATATATGATCAAGGAAATTGAGTAATTTTGTTCTCAGTTAATTGATTCATTGCTCCAAATTATAAGAGAATTTGACATGTTTAATGTACCATTCCCAGAGTATTCCAACAAAGCATATGTTTTCATAAATGATGTGTTAAGTCACAAGAGCGGTATACAAAATGATATTGGAAAATTAGAAATATCTAACTAAGAAGTAATTTCCAATTTCTTTGTCAAACCACAAAGCAACTGTGTCATGGTCAAAGAGACGATATCCATAATAGCATAGCAATCACTATTCTTAGAAGACAGGATATACACAGACCAAATTGTTGAGAATTTGGAGGGCTGGTGATTAATACAAATTCTCTTCTTGATAATTACTTGTGAACTTGCTTGTGTTACTTATGTCTTCTCTTCTTTTAGCTTTGTTAATCTTTCATCAAATCAATTATCAAAATGCACAAGGCACAAAAGTTAGGCTCTTAGAGCCAGTGCAAAACCTCTCCCTCTTGGAGACGAAAACCTGCAAAGAATTTCTTCTTATAGATTTTCAAATGACAAGTACCATGACCCAGACTCAGACCCTTGACCTAGATATGCTTCCAAGACCTTGATTCAGCGTCTTCAACCTTGATTCTTCTTTTCACCAATTTGCTTAGTTCTGCATCAGTACTAGAGACCTTGATCTTCACCTTGTATATGCTTGTATTTGAATTGCTTGAACTGTAGGAAGGTAAATCAAAGATTTACCTTCCTCACTATTGCTGCCTCTTCTCCTTATGATGACTGTCTTAACGTCAACAAATTCTTCCTTCAGATCAACAGTCCTTAACGATAATATATCAGCAACTTATCCTTGCACTAATTTTCTTAAGTCTTCTCTTTAAAACTCAGAGATATCCGCACTGTATCTTTCTTGCACTAATCCGAAATCTTATTGCATCAATCCGCAGTCCTGTACCCTTGTTATCCACAATCCTCTTACTGTATTCCACCACAATCTTCTTCCTGCATTCCACCGCAATCTTCTTCCTGCACCACTGTTTCAGACGCACTTTGTACTGTCCCTTATCCGCACTGTAATCTTAGAAATATCCACATTGTAATCTCAGAGATATCCGCATGCTTTCTTCCATAATGACCGCATATGCCATACCATATGTATATATATAGGGCACATCCCTTTAAGAAAGCCGACCATACAACGGTGAGTTAGGCTGACTAGTTCATGGTGAATTAGGCCGACTAGATAAGGTTTATCTCAACGTTGATGAGGTACTTCTTTACTACATTTAAGGCTTGTCTTTCATCATTGCATTGAGGGCTATTGTGAGCTTCTTCCACAAGGTCTTGGAGCATATATACCTAGACTAGATCCTTCATGTATGAGACACTTAATTCTATTTATTCCTAGAAGATAAAAACCTAATAGACATCAAGAAGAAGTCTATCTACATAATAAAATCTTGCTCATGAAACCCATGAAGCAAGTACACAAAAAAATAAATTTTATTATCTTTGTCTTCTTCTATACATAAATACTTAATTACATAGTCAACATGAAGACCGACCTAGTTACACTTTTCAACACTCTCTCTTAACTAGGGAAGTATTCATACAGGTACATGGTTACTTTCAAACTGAAGAATCTCATAAGAAGAATCGGATTGGTAATCACATCTGTATAGCATCATATCAACCAGCATTGTCCTAGTGCAAGGCCTTGACTAACAACCCCATCTCTCAACGAGACAATGGGCTACAATGCTGGTGAGACACATGACTTATAGACACCATCGTCATTGTCTCTCCAAGGTACATACTCCACCCGGGTGTTCCTAAAGTATGACCTTCTTGGACTATTCTTCTCTTGGGTGGCTAGCTCTCAAAGAATATCTGTCCTTGACTACTCTTATCTTGAATGCCCTAACACATTTTCAAAGAGTATCGAATGCCAGATGATTACCCAATCCTTCATCCCGTATTCCCAAGCGAAGACCAGAATGATGTGTCTATCTCTCCCTCTCAACCAGGGAGGACCTATTCCACAAGGGAATGTACGCATTCCTATACAAGGAATGTACCTAAGCTCATTCTTAGAAATTACCAAGTTTCTTCCAAGTAAGAAACTTATCACCAGGCTCCCTCTTAACCATGGAACTCCAGCAACAATGGTGAAACTCCCAACTGCTTATGAAGAATTTCTGACCTCGATGTCATGGATTTCGATATTGAGGAATCTTCAACTTTTAGCTTCATAGGGCACAAATCATCCATCACTTTCATCCACAAGTCATGTCAGCTATCAGAAAGTGATTCATCAAACTTCCTTATCTGGTCCACTTTTATGCCATGCAAATTTCCTTAGAATCATCTACAAGGATCATACATCCTTTCTCATGATTAGCAGTCTTCAATGATGATCTTTCACCATGACATCTTCCTGTAGGCATCGACATCCTTTATTCAGATTGACACATCTCCTAATGATATGTTTTGCCAAGTGTCTTCTTCTTGACCAGACTTTCGTCAGAATCTCCATATCTTCCTAGGAGATCTCTTAGTCACATCTTCTTGACTTCCGGATGATAACTGCCTCTTGACACGGTTGCATTTTATGATCTCTTCCTTTTTGCACATTCTTCATTCCCAGGAACTTACAAATTTTCAGTTTTTCGTTCATATACAACCACCTCATATTCCATGAGGACATATTATGTTGATTTCATCTGTCAGTGCACTGAGAGATCCTTATTCATAGATCATACTTCTAAATATGGAAGTTTATTACCTGCAACCATATGACATGACTTCACAACATCCAATATCAGCATATATGTCTACATACCTCATACCTATTTCCTTGAGTCATCCTCAATCAATTTCTCTAGAATGAAGAGCTTCATTCCTTTGGCCCGCTCCATCTATATGTCATCACCTCCAGAATTTTGTTTCCATGACGACCCTTGATCTTGATGACTGCTTTACTTTAGTAATGTTATCAGAGAGGTTTTCCAGAAGCTGTTTCACCGAGAGCTCCTTCCATGCTTCTATCGTGATGCTTATTAATGTACATTGCTTCCTATCATACTATTTTACAATCAATCAGAAATCACTTAAAGAGAAAGATGATCTTGATCATAATAGAGATCTCTCACTTCCTCTTTCTTAGATCTCTTAGCATCATGTTCTTCTCTTTCATTAGTGACATGGGCTTCTTCCTTTTTCCTCTTGTCCTTTCCAGATTTAGGACAATCCCTTTTATAATGCCCAAGTTCATTACATCCAAAGCATTGTACGTTGTCCATATTCCTTCTTTTATTATGAGGGCCAAATTTTCCAAATCTTCCTTTCTTCCTGTACGAGGCTGCAAAGGCATGATTCTCTTCACTTGGTCCTGTATCAGCTTTGGCCTTTAGTCTTGTTTTCTCTATTTTACATAGAGACCATAAATCATGGAATGGGGTGGCTTCTTTCTTCTCGTATGGACTCGAAGTGAAGTTTCCCCATTCCTCTGGTAGAGCATTCAACACCACTGTAGTCATCTCAGTGTCAGACATTACTTCTCCTAATTCCTGCAGTTGATCTCTTATTTCAGAAATCCTCATAAAGTATGGAGTGATTCCTTCTTCCCTTGATAATTTCATTTTGTATAGTTCTTGTCTCAGAGAGATTGCCTCTCCTGCAGTACTCACAGAGATTAGCTCCACTAATTTCTAATATATTTGTTTTGCAGCCTTTAGTTTTGATACATGGGGAATGAGAGAGTCTTTAATGGATTCTATGAGAATTTTTTGGGCTCTAATTTCTCCCTTCATGTACTTGGCATGAGCTGGAGCATCTTCTTTTGGGGGTTGAACAGTAGATCCTTCGATATAGTCCATTACTTTGTCTTCAATTAAATTCAAGTCTTTCCTCTTCTTCCATGCACTAAAGTTTGATGACCCAACCAGCTTGTTGCTTTCTTTACAATAAGGCATCTTGACAAATAGGGTCATGGATACTTACTTGAGTAGTGTGGCTTGCATCTTCCTTGATGATGTTTGAAAATGAAGTCAAGGGTTTCCTTTAAGATAGGAACTTCTTCAATGTAGGTGTGCTTGAATCCTTAATTATAAAGAACATCTTCAGAATTTGAGGTTCTCTTCAAACAATGTCTTGAGTGCAAATCTTTGATGGCAAAGATTATTTTCTTGAATGAGTTGATCTTTTGAATGAGATAGGAGATCTTACTTGAGGTAGCTAGATAGTCTTCCTTGCAAACTGATTTGACTTTCCAACCCAAGCTTTGATCTACGCTTCCTTGAGTGTCTTTGTTGACAAGCAACCCTTGTGCTTAGTACCTTAGCTTTGAAAACATGTTGAGAATTTGGAGGGCTGGTGATTAATACAAATTCTCTTCTTGATAATTACTTGTGAGCTTGCTTGTGTTACTTATGTCTTCTCTTCTTTTAGCTTAGTTAATCTTTCATCAAGTCAATTATCAAAATGCACAAGACACAAAAGTTAGGCTCCTAGAGCCAGGGCAAAACCTCTCCCTCTTGGAGAGGAAACCGCAAAGAATTTCTTCTTATAGATCTTCAAATAACAACTACCATGACCCAGACTCAAATCCTTGACCTAGATATGCTTCCAAGACCTTGATTCAACTTCTTCAACCTTGATTCTTCTTTTCACCAATTTGCTAAGTTCTACATCAGTACTGGAGACCTTGATCTTCACCTTATATATGCTTGTATTTGAATTGCTTGAATTGTAGGGATTTACCTTCCTCACTATTGCTGCCTCTTCTCCTTATGATGACTATGTTAACTTCAACAAATTCTTTCTTCAGATCAACATTCCTTAACAATAATATATCAGCAACTTATCCTTGCACTAATCTTCTTAAGTCTGCTCTTTAAAACTTAGAGATATCCGCACTATATCTTTCCTGCACTAATCCGAAATCTTATTGCATCAATCCACAATTCTGTACCCTTGTTATCCGCAATCTTCTTCCTGCATTCCATCACAATCTTCTTCCTGCACCACTGTTTCAGATCCGCACTTTGTACTGTCCCTTATCCGCACTATATCCTTCCTTTATCCGCATTGTAATCTTAGAAATATCTGCATTGTAATCTCAGAGATATCCACATTGTAATCTCAGAGATATTCGCATGCTTGCTTCCATAATGACAACATACCATATGTATATATATAGGGCACATCCCTTTAAGCAAGCCGACCATACAACTGTGAGTTAGGCCGACTAGGTAAGGTTTATCTCAGCGTTGTGAGGTACTTCTTTACTGCATTTTAGGCTTGTATTTCATCGTTGCATTGAGGGCTGTTGTGAGCTTCTTCCACAAGGTCTTGGAGTATATATACCTAGACTAGATCCTTCATGTATGAGGCACTTAATTCTATTTATTCCTAGAAGATAAAAACCTAATAGACATCAAGAAGAAGTCTATCTACATAATAAAATCTTGCTCATGAAACCCATGAAGCAAGTACACCAAAAATACATTTTATTATCTTTGTCTTCTTCTTTACATAAATACATAATTACATAGTCAACATGAAGACCGACCTAGTTACACTTTTCAACACAAATTAGTATGCTCTTTGACCTACCATAGTATATTTCTCACATCTTGAGCATACACGGGTAATGGAAATCCTTCCCGGAAGCTTCTAGTTCAACCATTCTAAAAAATAATTCATCAAATTTGTTGGAGATAAAAAAAAATTATCTTCTAATTTTCTATTTTTAATTTTGTTGTAACAAAACTAGGATAGACACTTGAAGTTAAGAGGCTTATTTAAAGAATCAACATAGATTGTATTATGGGTTCTAATTTTTTGGAAGAAGTAGACACTTTTGAAAGTTTGAACAATTGTAAAGTTTATTTTGGAAGAATACCTTGAACCACTTCATATTTTCAAGTTTTTGTTTTTATCAAATGAATATGGTATTTTGCTATAAGTTTGCTTGTTATATTTTAGTGAAATCGAAATGTCAATACTTTTGCTTGATATAATCAATATCTTGTATAATTGATTAGTTATTGTTAACTAGTTATTTCATTTTATTATTAGAATGATTAAGTGAATGATACATATATGAATGTTGTGAATGTAGTCGATTCAATTAACTATTTATTGAATTTTACATCATTTTCACTCTAGTTTATTTATGTTGTCAACTTGAAGATCTAAATATTAGGCTTATTGCTAATCTTTCAGAAGAGTGATAATAGTTAAGTATATATTCTATTTTGAATAGATATTATTTCAACCTTTAGTTTACAACGATTCTTCAAAAATATCGTCAGAACCTCATTCATTAGAATATTCTTTTAGGATTTCTCCTTATTTTGGAGCAATGTATTTAGGAGGAAACTGGGGCACATAGTGAGAATCACCATCCAAGATGGATATAATAGGGGTCATGTCAAAGGAAAATATTAAAAAATAATTTAGAATAAAGTATGTTTTAAAGTGTTAATCATATATTAATATGATTAATCCATTTTGTAATAAAGTGACGTCATATTGGCACGTGAAATAAAAATCTCGCAGATTTGAAGGGCCAAGATCTTTTGCGCTCAAATAAACGACGTGCATTCAAACCCGCACCCCCCAGTGTTTTCGAACGATATTCATGGGGGGGGGGGGGGAGGGGTCCGGTAAAGTCGTTTCACCAGAACCATCGCCGCCTACATGTCATCCAAGGGTTCAACCCTTTACAATTTGTTTATGGAAGTATTTATACAAATTTTCTCAAAAAGCTCTGATTCAAATATCTCAAAATGTTTACTAAAAAAATTGCAAAAATATAGTAAATTTGAAATTAAATTGAGCTATTGGCTCTACATTTTAGGATTCTTGGTGATGAGGTTGCGGAAATAGGAGTCCTTGCCGGCTGAAGTTGTTTTGGGTACCTGATTTGGTCATTCTAACAATCCACATAACTTTTCCCATTTACTTTGATCTGGCAATGAAAATCTACTTAGCTTTCTGTAAATTTCATCAACTTCTATGTATCTTTCAAAAGTTGGTTTAGCTAAACATAGATGAGGAATTTCATGTCTGATTGCTAAATCCAAGCTGAGTCCTTCCATGAATGCCTTGCCTATAATGCTTGCTGTAAAATTTGCAAACTTTGACCTATCTTTGGAAATTTCACATAACTTTGTTTGATAATATTCAAGTTGAACTAATTCATCTCCCATACCTTGTAATCCAAGAAGAGCTTTCTGATGTAACACATCAAAATTTTTGTGAAATCTTTGCACAATATTCTGTAAATTTCTCCTTGATGAGCTCCTCGTCAATTGAAGTTCTATAAGAAGAGAAGAATTCTTGTTAGTATTCCTCTCAAGTGGAGAGGTTTTGGCCCTGGCTGCTCGCCTACATCTTGTGCCCTCTTGTCTCATTGTTCTTTATGATTTGGTAGATGTTTGATGATAAGAACATTAAATATAATCAGGAGGAAGAAGAAGCTAACTAAGTAAAATACATCACAAGCATTTATCAAAGTAAGAGAAATCGCCTAATCTAGTTGCCCTAGATTTCTCAACATGGTATCAGAGCTAAGGTGACAAGACAAGGAAAGGCAGCTTGTAGAAGGACCATCAAAAGGAATACTGAGAAAGGTCAAGGCATCAAAGAAGACATCAAGAAGGGATACACAAGGACTGAGCACTATCAAGGAAGGAACCAAAGAAGACCTCAAAACCCTAGCTCATCCAAAGAAGGCTTCCACACTTGAAGCATTCTTGGGAAGTTCTCACATTTTACAATCATCATCTCAAGGACCCCATCTCCAAGAAAGAAAGACTACATATTGAAGCATCTTGAAGTCTCTACATTCAAGGGAAGCAGGAAGAAGCTTTGCCATCATCATTAAGGAATCAAGGTGATCTCCCTGTTCTTGACTCTCGAGTCAAGAATACTACCAAAGCATACTCAAAGGAAGACCTCTTCATCAAGAAGTCATCTTCTATTATCAACATCATCAAGAAAGGCATCAAGTTGAGTATTTCGTCATCAAGGAGTATCTTCACTTGACAAGTAAGTATTTTTATATCTATCTCTGAATCTATCAAAATGACTTCATTTTGCAAGGAAAGCAACAAATTGGTTGGGTCATCAAACTTTCTTGCATGGAAGAAGAGGACTCATTTGATCCTCATAGAAAATGAAGTTGTTGGACATGTTAAGGGTTCAACCACTTAGCCTCCAAAGGAAGAGGCTCAAGCTCTAGCTAAGTATATGAAAGGGAAAATAAGGGCTCAAAGGATCCTTATAGAATCCATCAAGGATCCCCTCATACCTTATGTTGCAAAGTTGCAGACATGAAAAGAAATCTACAAGAAGTTGGTATAATTATTCTCTGTAAGCACCGATGGAGAAGTCATATCTTTGGGAACCGAGCTATATAAGATGAAGGTATCAAAGGTAGAAGGGATAGCCTCATATCTTATGAGGGTGTCAGAAATACGAGATCAACTGCAAGAGTTAGGGGAAATAATGTTCGATAAAGAAATGACCACCGCGGTGCTCAATGCACTACCTGATGAATGGGGAAACTTTGTATCAAGCATCTATGAAAAGAACGAAGCCACCCCATTCAATGAACTTTGGTTGTTGTGTAAGATTGAAGAAACTAGGCTAAAAGCAAAAAGTGATGTGGGACCAAGCGAACAAGTTCAAGCATCTGCTGCCATGGCCAAGAGAAAAAGAAAGTTTGGTAAAAAGAATCGATATGTCAAAGATCCAATGCTATGGTTGTCAAGAATATGGGTGCTACAAGAGAAATTGTCCTAAACTCAAGAAGGTAGTCAAGAAAAGGAAAAAAAGAGTTGAAGCTCATATCACCGAAGAAATAGAAGAACTTGATGAGAAGAAATCCAAGAAAGAAGGGATAGATCTTCACTATTAAGGTTTCTATAGCAGGAAGAAGTAGGAGGTGAAAAGACATCTACCATGGTCAAAGATTTCTATCGGGATAAGATGCATCATATTAGAAGATGACATCATACAATTGAAGCAAGAGCTCATGACATCATTGTAAATATAATTGAAGTAGAAGTCTACATGGTTGTAGCAGTCATCATAGTAGCTCTTGGTAACCTCATTGAAAGCTTAAGTAGTACTTATGGGTAGAAGAAAGTCATCTAGCATGATAAAAGATAGAAAGAGTTCATCATGCATCGTCATCACTAGAAAGGAGCATTTGCAGAATGAGGATAATCAAGATCCTTTGTTGAAATCTTCATTAGAAGGTTCACCTCTACTTGGAAGAAGCAAGTGTCTCGTTGATCATTCCACCTTGTGTAGGATCCATTTTTTAGATGGATGATGGTATGGTGACAAAGGAGTGCAACATGTCAAAATGGCTAAAAAACTTTCAATTAAGGAAAGGAAGCCACCGAAGGAAGCCTAGATGACCAAAAGGGAGAAAAGAGGTATGTATATGTTTGATAAATTAAGTCATGTCATCATATAGTTGCAGAAAGCATGGGTAAATGCTCTACCTCATGAGCATGATCAAAGAAAAGGGATCTGTTGCCTTGGAAAGATGCATGAAGGCATGTTCACATATTGACATGATGAAATCAACATAATATGTCCTCATATGGAATATGAGGTGGTTGACAAAGCTGAAGGAACTATGGATGGAAGTTCCTGAGGAGAAATATGTGAAGAAAGAAAGAAGATATTGTGAAATATGCAACTATAGTCATGTAAGAAAAGATAAGAAATCAACATCCAATGGCTGGAAAAATTGGCTGTGACATCTCCATAGAGAAGGTATGAAGACCCTGATAAGGTCTGTAAAAGGAGACCCTTGACATTGAAAATCTTAGAGATGTGTTTATGAGTTTGCAGGATGTTGATATAGCAAGCAAGTAGATGTCATGATGAAAGGTCATCAGAAAAGGTAACTTTGATTGATGTTCTTTTTTATTTTTTATTTTTGAACAACATCTAGATGGGTGGATACAGGGCTACCAAAAGAGAGTTGTAGATGTCACCTACAACTAGCACTCATGTGGTTGGATAGAAGATCCTGAAGAAAACATGACTTCGTAGAGGTAGCTGTATGAAGAAAAGCCAGATGTGGACTAGAAAGATCACTGTCCAATGAAGAGAAGGAAGACTTGACTGATATAGTTTGTGAAGGAAAGTGATGGATGGCAGATGCCCTATGAAAGATGAAGGCTCCATGATGAAGAAGATGTAGTTAATGACATTGAAAGGAGGAGCCCTACTAGCAGATGGTACCATGAATTCCACCAAAGAATAGATAGTTGCTGTTGGAAACAAGTCCCTGGTTAAGAGGGAGCTTGGACAAGTCCTTGGTTAAGAGAGAGCTTGGGTACATTCCTTTTATAGGAATGGGTATATCTTCCCTAGTTGAGAGGGAGAGATAGACACATCATTATTGTCTTCATATTGTGAAGAAAGAATGGAGGATTGGGAAATCATCTAAGACTGGTTCTGATACTATTTGAGGATGAGATCAGGCATCCAAGATAAGAGTAGTTGAAGAGGAAATTCCTTGAGGATGTGTCATTCCAAGATAGGAATTGTCCTAAAAGGACATACCCTTTGAACACCTGGATGGGGTATGTGCCTTGAGAGACAATGACGATGGTGTCTATCAGTCATTGGTCTCGCCAACATTGTGCTCTGATCTCGTGGAGAGATAGAGGTGTTAGTCAAGGCCTTGCTATGTGACAATGTTGGTTGGTATGATGAGGTGCTCTAAGATGGCTTACTAATCCGATTCTTCTGATGGGAATTCTTTAGATTGAGAATGTCCAAGTACCTTGTATGGATTATGAATACCTCCCTAGTTAAGAGGGAGTGTTGAAATATGCAACTAGGTTTGGTCTTCATAATGACATATGTAATCATGATTTTATGTATTTAATGTAAAGAGAAAAATAAATTTATTGTTGTTGTTCTTGAGGCATGGGTTTCATGCTTAAGGGAAATTTATTTTTAGGTCAAGAATCCATTGAGCGTTTCTAGGTCAATTGAGTCATTGTCATGTATTGAAGACACATTTGGGCATGTTACATATTGTAAAGAAAATTTTATTTGAGTCAATCTAGAGTCAAAGATCCTCCAAGACCTTGTCATGCTGCGAGCAACAAGTCAACCTTCAAAAGAGCAAGTCGGTCTATCTAGAAGGACAAGTCGGCCTTATTGAGGATTCCAGGAAGCCTATATATAGGAGCACTCGGCCTCATTCAAGCAGGCATCCATCCAACAACAAGAAGTTCAATCAAGACTATGAAGAAGACTTAAAAAGGAGTGAAGGAAAGGAGATCAAAAAAGAAGAAAATCAAAGTATTTTTGATCTGTTTTGGGCTATATTCCTCCACACGTGCGAAGAATGCTTCGAGTGTAGTGAAGATCGAGTTGCAGGAGATGAGACTTTAGTGAAAAGAGACCTAATTTGCAAGCCAAATTGACAAAGAAGAGAAGGCAAGTCAAGCGAAGGAGAAGAGAGGCAAATTTGTCCATATTCTAGCCACACGTGTGAACTAAGGTTTCTACAGAAGAAGCTGAAATTGCAGACTTGCAACAAGAAGCTGAAATTCTGAGGAAGGGCCGAGATATGAAGTTGTGAAACAAGTTTGACCAACATTGACTTGGACGAAGAGGAGCTCATCAAGGAGAAGTTTTGACTTGGTCTTGGAGGGGTCTTGGTCAAGGGTCATAGGTCTTGGAATTTGTCAATTGAAGTTCTATAAGAAGAGAAGAATTCTTGTGTGCTTTCCTCTCAAGTTGAGAGGTTTTGGCCTCGACTGATCGCCTACATCTTGCGTCCTCTTGTCTCATTGTTCTTTATGATTTGGTAGCTATTTGATGATAAGAACACTAAATATAATCAAGAGAAAGAATAAGCTAATTAAGTAAAATATATCACAAGCAATTAACAAAGTAAGAGAAATCACCTAATCTAGTTGCCCTAGATTTCTCAACAAATGTAACTAGTGTCGGTCTTCATAATGTAATAAAATATAATTTTTATCATTGAAATGTTTATTATATTCATTATTATTATTTTATTTTGTCAAAGCATGTTCTTCATGCTTATAAGGTCAATTGACTCAAAGAGTCATAAAGAAAATGTATTTGAGCCGTCCCATTTGGACATTTTGTAAAGAAAAGAAAAATAATTTTTATCTAGTCAAAGCCCACCAAAAGCTTTCATGTCGGCCCTCCTTGGGAACAAGTCGGTCTGTGCTTCCAAGAGCCACCTATTCGACCTCTTGGACACATATATATAGAGAACAGTTCGATCACTTTGGAGGACATTCACTCATCATCATCACACATATCTCCTACACCTATCTAATGAAGAAAAAGGACGAAGGAGGAGGAAAGGAAGCTTGCACATGTGGAGGAATTTCAGTGAAGAGAAGGCCAAATTTCAGAACTTATTGCAGGCCTGAAATTTCATGAGTTGACCAGATTTGGGATAGTTTGACCATGTTTGACTTTGACATTGGAAGTGACTTGGAGGAGGGTCGGACTTGACATTTTGATGGCAGTTTTGGGTCTTGATCTTTGTATTGGATATCTCATTTTGATTTGATTCTACAAGAGAAGGATTTTATGGCTTCTCCCTTGTGGGGTTTTGCCCTGGCTTGGAGCCTAATTTTTGGTGTCTCTTGTCTTTTGTGCATTGTATTCTATATGTTTTGCTATTGTGAAATTGCTTGATGACATAAATAAACAAGTAAAACTAAGAAAAAAATACATATGGGTCACAAGTAATTACCAAAAATGGATGCGATTAAACCGGAAAACTTCTCTACACAAGATTATCATCGCAGAAGCCTCAAATCTATAATAAGTAATTACCATGATAAGAAATTCTATTTTACTAACAGAATTTCAACACGAAGCTCTAGGATAAAACAAACGATTTAGAGAATCAACTCCATCAAAATTATAATGCGATGCAGAAGGAGCAAGAAGACTTACGAAACTTGGTTGATCGTAATCACCAACAAGTGATGAGTATGTTGAGCATGATCTTTCGATCAAAGAATAATGGAACTACTTGACAACAAGAATCTTCAAATACATCAAACCCGTTAGATTCACATCACATTCCCGAATCTCCACATTCATCTACCATACCCGATCCACAAAAAAATATACTAAACTTTCAAAACATGTTGATTTCAAACCAATTTCCTTCATTCAATCCACCAATTGTTGTTGAGAATTTGGTAGGGCATAGTTTAATTCAATTCTCTGCTTGATAATTACTTGTGAGCTTACTTCTCTTACTTAGATCTTATCTTCGTTAGCTTATTATGTCTTTCATCAAGTCAATTATTAAAACACAAGAGACTCAAAGTTTAGGCTCTTCAAGCCAGGGCCAAAACCTCTCCCTCTTGGAGAGGAAAATCCGAAAGTAATTCTTCTTATAGATCTTTAATTGACAAGTACCATTACCATGACCTAGACCCTCAACTTTAGAATGCCTCCAAGACCTTGTCACTCCTTCACTGCACCGTACTGCACTAGTATTGAACTCGGTCCCTAACTAATGTACTTTTGTTTGCTCCTCCTTCTTGGCCTTCTCCTAGAATCTCCTTCTCGGTCTACTATCTACACCTTTGATACTCAAGACATAGTCCTTGTACTTGTTGGTATATTCCTCCTTAACTTTGAGCTTATCCGAGAGTATAGTGGCCTCCTCAACACTTCTGATATCCTTCTCTATGCTGTCAGTACACCTGCTCAAGGATTGTATTCCTAGCTGAACTATATCCTTTTTCTTCCATCCTGATTCATCTCTTTACTAGCTTGATTACAGTCTTGTATCTTCACACTTAATCTCAGATCTTGATGTGGCAAATTGTACCCAAAACAAAGGTAAGTTATCCTTTCTTCTTTTCGTTGTTCTAGCTTTTTTTTCAATACATCAATTGTACCCTAAACTCTTCGTTGTATTTCCTAGAACTTCCGTACTGTGATCCGCATCTGTTATTGTAGAGATGTCCGAGATTCTTCACTGTAATTTCAATGAAGTCTACCTGTGTATTTATAATGGTTGGCCACAGGAAATAAGACGACCTAATCATGAATGGTTGTGACGGTTCATGAGTGAACTTTGCTTGGGAATTTAGCAGTATCTTCAAGCCGACTTGAGAGGCTTATCTTCCAGCAGTGATGACAAGGCCTTGGAGGTATATTTACATCGTTTCTTTGACTCATCACAAGTGTAACATTGCTTTATGTACATGACTCTAATTCATACATTTATGACAAGATGACAAATCCCTAAAAGATATCAAGAAGAAGTCTTTGACCTATAATAAAACTCCCTTGCTCATGAAACCCACGAGTCAAGCATTTACAAAATACATTTTATTATCTTTGTCTTCTTCATTACATAAATTCATAATTACTGGTCATTATGAAGATCGAACCTAGTTACACTTTTCAACATTCCCTCTTAACTAGGGAGTTATTCATAATGGTACATGGCCTCTTTCAATATGAAGAATCTCATAAGAAGAGTTGGATTTGTAACCCATCTGTTTCTAGCATCATATCAATCCAGCATTGTTACATAGCAAGGCCTTAACTAACAACTCCATCTCATCATGAGCTACAATGTTCATGAGCCAACTTTGCAAGGGAATTTAGCAGTATCTTCAAGCCGACTTGGGAGGCTTATCTTCCAGCAGTGATGACAAGGCCTTGGAGGTATATTTACGTCGTTTCTTTGACTCATCACAAGTGTAACATTGCTTTATGTACATGACTCTAATTCATACATTTATGACAAGATGACAAATCCCTAAAAGACATCAAGAAGAAGTCTTTGACCTATAATAAAACTCCCTTGCTCATGAAACCCATGAGTCAAGCTTTTACAAAATACATTTTATTATCTTTGTCTTCTTCATTACATAAATTCATAATTACTATTCATTATGAAGATCGAACCTAGTTACACTTTTCAACATTCCCTCTTAACTAGGGGGTTATTCATAATGGTACATGGCCTCTTTCAATCTGAAGAATCTCATAAGAAGAGTTGGATTTTTAACCCATCTGTTTCTAGCATCATATCAGTCCAGCATTGTTACATAGCAAGGCCTTAACTAACAACTCCATCTCATCATGAGCTACAATGCTGGTGAGACCAATGACTATAAACACCATTGTCATTGTCTCCAAGGTACAAACTCCATCCAGGGGTTCACCGAGTATGACCTTATAGGACTATTCTTATCGGGATAGCTAATCCTCAAAGAATATCGGTCCTCGACTACTCTTATCGGAATGCTCTACCACATTCTCAAAGAGCATCAGATGCCAGATGGTTACCAAATCCCAAAATACTCCATTCTTTCTTCCAATGAAGACAAGAATGCGTGTCTATCTATCCCTCTCACATAGGGAGGATACACATACCACGTGTCTACATTCCTCTTCATGGCCTTCACTAAGACTTATGACTGTTAGTCCTGGTCTAGTGCATGAGACATGAGATAGAAAAACACAACTGTCACTCCCTCTTAACCAGGGATGACCAATCCATTCCATAAAGGAATATACCCAAGCTCTCTCTTGGCTTAGGAATTAGCGGGCTCCCTCTTAATCATGGACCTGCAACAACTTCATGAAACATCCAACTGCTCAGAGTAATTTTCTTCTTCCGATGTCATGTTGTGAAGTCTTCTTCTTTTGGGACTTCTTCTATGGGCACAGACCATCCATCACTTTCATCATTCCTTTAGAGAGTGATCTATCAGTCTCCTCATTTGGTCTAGCTTCATGTCATGCTGCTATCTTCATAAGTTCATACCATATTTCTCTCAAGGACCTTCCATCCTGCCATATGGTTATCAACTGTGGAAGACATATACTTCCATTTGGCAGCCCTGCATAAGCTCATCAGATATTATTCAATTATATATATGAATACTTAATTCAAAAGTTACCTTAGTGACGGTCTTTCACCATGACATCTTTCTTGTAGGCATCGACATCCTTCGTATATGTTGACACATCTCCAAAATATATGAAATATATGTATTGCCAAGGGTCTTCATCTTTTCTGGACTTCTAATCAGAGTCTACATATCTTCCCAGGAGATTTCTTAGTCAAGTCTTCTTGGCTTCCGGATAATAACTGCCTCTTATCATAGTTGCATTTCACGATCTCTTCTTTTCTTTTTCCACATAGCTTTATTTCATTGCCAGGAACTTCTAGTATGTCGTTCCTTATTTGTACATAACCACCTCATATTTCATATGAGGACATATTATGCTGATTTATCAATTGTTGATCATGTTTGTTGACAACCCCTACATCAGAAGAGTTTCTGCTTTCTTTGATTATACTTCTTCTATTTGCAACCATATGACCTGTCTATATAGTATCCAACGTCAATATATATATATATATACCTCATTTCCTTAGAGTGGAGTTTTATTCCCTTGACCCGCTTCATCAATTTTAATCCCAAAATTCTGCAAGTTAAAATTTCTCAAGGAAACCTATTGCTTTCTTTCTAACCAGTGAGTCCAAAGAGGAATCTATTAGAAAATGTCAGCATTTGTTTCCTTATTGATTATGGAATGATGGCCTTTGATTTTGATGATTGCCTTCAATAAACGTTGTTTTTCAGTGAGGTTCCCAGGAGCCTCTTATAGCACAGATGTCACATATGTATTACAAACATCCTCCTACAATGAGTGCTCCTCCTTCAATGCTTCCATCATGATGCCAATCTTGGAGTGATGCATTTATCTAATATACCATGCTTCCTAACATACTATTTTACAACCTGATAGATACCTCTTAAAGAGGAAGATGATCTCAATCATACTAGAAATCTTTCACTTCTTCTTTCTTAGGCTTCTTTGAATCTGGCTCTTCCATTTTTCCGATGATATGGGCTTCTTCCTTTTTCCTCTTGTCCTCGTTAGATTTGGGACAATCTTTCATTACATCCATAACACCATATCTTAACCATGTTTCTTCTTTTCTCCTTGAGGACCAAAACTTACCGAATCTTCTCTTTCTCCTTGATATGGAAACATAGGCTTGAATCTCTTTTAATTCTCATAGAGACCATAGATCTTGGAATGGTGTTGCCTCTTTCTTCCCATAGATACTAGAAGTGAAGTTTTCCATCCCTTTGGTAGAGCATTCAACATCACTGTAGATATTTCTCTATCAAACATTTCTTCTCCCAATTCCTGCAATTGATCTTGTATTTCAGAAATCTTCATAAAGTATGAAGTTGTTCCCCCCCTCTCTAGACATCTCCAACTTGTATAGTTCTTGTCTTAGAAATATTACTTCTCCTACAGTACTTACCGAGAATAGCTCTACCAATTTGTCATATATTTCTTTTGAAGATTATATTTTGATACATAGGGGATGAGAGAGTCCTTTATGGATTCTATAAGAATCCTTTGGACTCTTATGTCTCCCTTCATGTATTTGGCATGACTTCATTTTCTTTTTCTTCCAAGTAAGAAAGTTTGAAACCCTAACCAGTTTGTTGCTTTCTTTGTAAAAAGACATTTTGATAGATTCATATGAAGTCATAAAGATACTTACTTGAGTAGATGCTTTTTCCTCTTCTATCAACTTCCTTGTTGATGATGATGTAGATAGAAGCTCCCTCTTAGATTGACTCTTTCAAGAGTGGTGTAAAGCGGTAGATCACCTTGGATCCTTGATGATGATGATGATCAAGGATGATGACTTCAACAAGGTGGCTTGATGATGTCTCCAACAATGTTGATTTGACTTCAACACTAAATAGTTGTTGATGGTGATGGCTTCTACACGATGCCCCTTTTGATGTATAGGTCCTTGATCTTCTTGAGATGGCTTTCAAAAACTGCCTCTTTAGAACTGTAGATTGACTCTTCAATGTGGATCTCTGACTTTAGCTTTATAGAAAACTGATTCTTGATCTCTTAGTACTTTAGTGTCTTCTTGCCAAATAGCCCTTTCTTGTCGTTAGCAACTTAGCTCTGATACTGTGTTGAGAATTTGGTAGGGCATAGTTTAATTCAATTCTCTGCTTGATAATTACTTGTGACTCGCGAGCTTAGAAAAATGCCTTTTTCTAATAATTACGGTTCATGAGCCAACTTTGCAAGGGAATTTAGTAGTATCTTCAAGCCGACTTGAGAGGCTTATCTTCCAGCAGTGATGACAAGGTCTTGGAGGTATATTTACATTGTTTCTTTGACTCATTACAAGTGTAACATTGCTTTATGTACATGACTCTAATTCATACATTTATGACAAGATGGAAAATCCCTAAAAGACATAAAGAAGAAGTCTTTGACCTATAATAAAACTCCCTTGCTCATGAAACCCATGAGTCAAGCATTTACAAAATACATTTTATTATCTTTGTCTTCTTCATTACATAAATTCATAATTACTAGTCATTATGAAGAGCAAACCTAGTTACGCTTTTCAGCAATTGTCACATGTCAATGAAGAGCAAAACTCGAGTTGTCGAAATTTGATGGCAATGAGAAACACGATGTAGCATGGTTCAATAAGGGAAAGGAGTATTTTGAGATTTACAATATCGACAACGACGATGAAAAAATCAAGCATGCGTTCATGTAGCTTGAAGGTGATGCATATAACTAGTACATGTGGTGGAAGAATTCAGCATATGCAACCAGTTGGAGTAAATTCAAAGATGCTTTCTTAAAACGGTTCCAGGGTGTCAAGGAAGAAGAGTTCTTCACAAAACTCATTAGACTACAACAAAAGGGAAGTGTGGATGAGTATACTAGATAATGGGAAACACTAGCTACACGATTACCCAAATTATTAGAAAAATGCCTTATTCAATCATACATCAGTGGCCTTAAACCATATCTCTAGAATGAACTTAAGCTTCATGATGTTACATCTATAGAAGAAGCAAGAAGCAAACCAAAAGTTGCAGAAAAGAAATTCGAAAAAATATTGTTGCCAAAATTTGAAAGAGTATACACAAGATGATGGTTTCCCCAAAAAGCTGACATGGAGAATACAAAGTATGTTCCACCACATCTACAAGAAGGAGGAAAATCTAATATGGAGGTGCAAAGAATAAAAGAAGGTAAATTCAAACGTTGTGGTGAAAAATGGGACCCCAGACACAAATGTTTTAAGGGGAATGATACCAAGAACCTATATAAATGTGGAGCAACAAATGATTCATATAGTAAAGAATCAAACATAGAAGAAATTGAGGATCCTCAACAATTCCACACAAAATCAAACGGTGAAAATGTTTCGCAAGTATCGCTATTGGCCATGATAGGAATAGCTTAGCCGCAAACCTTAAAAGGACATTTCAAAAAGAACATTGTAATGGTTCTAATAGATATAGGAAGCACTCACAATTTCTTGGATTCAAATCTTGCAAATAAGCTCAACATTTTCACATATCCGATGCCTAAAATGAAAGTGATTGTAGTAGATGGAAAGAAAATCTAAGGAGTAGGAAAATGACATATGGTTAAATTGCAGATTCGAGACTACAATTTAGAATCCCCATTCTACACTGTACCGCTTGGAGGAGTGGGATGTAGTCCTAGGTGTCCAGTGGCTACAAACCTTAGGCACTTACTTTGCCAAGCATCAAAAAGAAATTTATAAAGTTTAGATGGGAAGGAAAAAAATATAAGTATTATGGTTTTCAACCACCTCAAAATCAAATTGTATCATCCCATCAGATGGTGAAGTTGATCCGAAAAGGAGCACCTGTGAAAATTTCTGAATGTTACTTATGCAGAAATCCACTGTTAGATCTGGTTATACTTCTACTACTTAAACAAGTTATTAATGTTGAAATTTTCAGATTAACATCGAAGTAAACACATAACAGACTTTCACCGACTCAAATCTAAAACAGAAAAAGTACATGCACACACAGACAAAGTGACACAAGATTTTCTGGACAATAGTTTCCAGAAAAACCCAATGCGGGAAAACCGGTCTTTTGGTTGCTAGAGGGTTTATAGTATTAAGAGTTTTCTAAATACAACAAATTTGGGCACCACACTGGTTAACCCGACAGAGAAAATATAGATCTGCAGCTAACCTGCTGTTCTGAAGCCCAAACGTTGACTGATCCACACCCTCAAATGGGATTTACAAGATTCAGCCAGATCTTGGCCCTAGAAACCCCAGCGCTGCCCCTAAAGCCCCTGCGTCAGCCTCTGCGTGCCTCTGCGCTGGCCTGGAGAGGGCTGCGTAAGCCCAGAATGGGTGATACAAACCCTACGTTGCCCCTGAGGGTCTCTGCGTAACCCAATTGGGTCCCCGGATGACCAGCGCTGCCCCTGAAGGGACTGCGTAGTTGAAGCTGCCCCTGCATTGCACAACTACTGCCCTCTCTACTGCTGTTGTCTCTGCTTCTCTGCGCTGCCTCTGGAAGCTGCTCTCTGCCTCTTGCTGATTTTAGGCACTGGGATCAGAGCATCCCCTTTTCCTAAACTCCCCTCTCTGTTGCTGAAACACTTCTCGAAATTCTTAGCAAACCACACCTTAGAATTTCAGCTTAGCTTCAGTGCTCTGCCTCCATGTGTGTCCTCCAAATGACCCCAAGCCTTTCCTTTATACTTTTCTCGTTGGAAAACCAACGACCATGATCAGATCTTGAATCAATGGCTAAGATTAAAAGAAAGCTTGATCTGTGCGACTTAAGACAATTTCATCACATGTTTTAATTAATTACCTTTAATAATTTAATTTTCCTAAGTTAGACTTAGGCTCCTTAATTAAAATTATTAATTAATTAATTATTTCCCAAACCGGATATTGGAGATCTCATGTACTCTAGTCCCTCCACAAATTTTGGGAGCTAGAGCACATCTGATGCTACCCCATCACACAAGAAAACTCAACAGCACCCACATATATAGTGCAATGTCATCAAATGGAAATGTTGGCTTCAAAATTTATTAGCAAAGAACCACCTGAGGTTCAAAAGTTAATTCAAAAATACAAAAAAGTATTCCAAGATCTTCCACTGCAAATGCCTCCTGAAAGAGAAATTGAACATATAATCGAAGTCAAGTCAGAATCAAACCTTGTCAACATCAAGCCATATTGATATCGACATCATCCAAAAATTGAAATCGAAAGAATAGTCCAAGATCTCTTAAAATGTGGCATCATCCCAAAAATTTAGAAGCCCTTGATGATTCTAGTCCGAAAGAAGGATGGATCATTTGGACTATGCGAAGATTACAAATGATTGAATATGATAATGATTAAGAACGAGTTCCCTGTTCCCTTCATAGACAAAATGTTAGATGAACTTCATGGAGCCAAATATTTTTCAAAATTGGCCTCGAGATACTACCAAATTCGAATAAGAGTAGAGGACATCACGAAGATTGCCTTTCGAACCCATGAAGGTCATTACGATTTTAAGGTAATTCCTTTTGGGTTAACTAATGCTCCAACAACCTTCCAGGCTACCTTGAATGAGGTATTTGAACCATACTTAAGGAAGTTTGTGCTAGTTTCCTTTGATGATATTATAGTCTATAGTAAAACATAGAAGGAGCATCTACAACACTTGGAACAAGTTTTCACTATACTAGAAGAAAGTCAGTTTTATGCAAAGATGTCCAAATGCACTTTTGGAAAAGAAGAAGTAGAGTACTTTGGACACATAATATCCAAAGGAGTAAAGGTAGATCCTAATAAGATCAAGGCAATAAAAGAATGGCCTACACCTATTAACATCTCCAAATTAAGAGGAATTTGAGGGTTGACTGGATACTACCAAAGATTTATTAGAAATTATGGCCACATAACCGCTCCTCTGACAAATCTTTTAAAGAAAAATTCGTTGATGTGGGATGATGAAGCAAAACAATGTTTTGAAATATCAAAGGAAGTCGTGTCTTCAACATCGATGTTATCAACTCCTGATTTTTCAAAACCTTTTATAATTGAATGCAATGCTTCCAGATTTAGATTAGGAGCCATATTAATGCAAGATGGCTATCCCATAACTTTTGAGAATAGAAAGTTAAATAAGAGGGAGCGTTTTAATCAACATATGATAAAGAGATGCTTGCTATCATGCATGCCCTAACAAAATGGCGACAATATCTTCTAGGAAGCAAATTCTTAATACGTACGAGTCATAATAGCCTATAGTACCTTTTACAATAGAAGACACTTTCATCAGAACAACAAAAATGGTTGGAGAAAATATCTACCTTTGATTTAGAAATTCTCCATAAGAAGGGTAAAGACTATGTTGCAACTGATGCTCTATCTTGAAAAGACGAAGACCCATTGTTGCTTGCAATCTCAACTATAGTCCCAGAATGGTTAGATGAAATTCGAAGTGAATAAGTGAAGAATTCAAAAATATGTAACTTAATCAATAATCCTATTCAAAATTCAAAACTCGAAAGGAGGAATGACATCCTTTTGTATAAGGGATACATTTATCTAAGTTCCACTTCCAAATTCAAAACCCAAGTTCTCAAGGAGTGTCATAACTCACCAATAGTTGGACATGTGGGATTCTTCAAAACCTACTATAATACATGCCAATCATTTTTTTGGAAAGGGGTGTGCAAGGAAATTAAAAAAATATGTGGTAGAATCATAGTTATTAAAACCGGAACCGGTGACCGGACCGGTGGACCTAATGAACCGGTCTAACCGGTAGCGGTCAGATCTCAATGAACTGGTTTTAAAAAAAATACATTAAATAATTATTTTTTAATAAAAAAAACTATTTTTAAGATTTACAACCATGATTCCAAGCCAATAGAGACAAAATATGCAAAGTTTGCTCATTTATATACCATGCAAAGGTGAATATATCAAAATGTAGTTGTCATGCTATTACAGCCCAGTATCAAGCATAAGAAGAGAGAAATAATAGCTGCATCGGAATCCAATTTGGTGTTCAAATTAAATAGGGTCTAGCTATGAGAGAAAAGCCACATCAGTGTAAGGAGGAAGCTTCTCAAGTGGAAAGAGATCCACTTGGGTATGAGATGCAGGCCCTGCAAAGGAAAAAGCACACCACGTTAACAAAAATTACCCAAATCGAGGCACATGCAACTTGGGTAAGATACCACCCCTGGGAGTACCTTAAATTTTCCAACTAATGACTGAGTTTTAATGAAGTCTTCAGTGAGAGTTTCTGGCATACAGTTTGTTAGCACACTGCTGTAGGAGTAATTTTCTTCTATTTGTTTCGAATATAAACATACAGAGACAGGAATATGTAAGAAGACTTCAATCCAACAACTCTTATACAGTATTTACTCAAAAATTAGCATAAACCATGAATATACATTGCATTAACAACATGCTGGAAAATACAGTCATATTATCATTTAATGGCATAGGCTAAAGATTTGAGAAAATAGGGGAACCTGACTTCCAAGGCAATGAATAGACTTCAATATGTTGCTTTACTTCTTGTACAATATCCCTATATGATTTGCAGGAGTAGGCCCTTCAAATCTCTGCCTCTAACCTTTGCTACATCCACATAACTCGTCACAAGGGAACCTCTACCTCAGCCGGTTAAGTGGCCGGTTTATGTCCGGTTAGGTCCGTTTAATGTCCGGTTAGGTCCGGTTAACCGCCCGAAATTGGTGAAGCCCTCCTCTAAACTCGGTTGCATGGCCGGTTCTGACCGGAGGAGGAGCTGACCGGCCGGTTTGACCGGTTACCGGTTCAAACCGGCCGGTTTTGATAACTATGGGTAGAATGCGATAAATGTCAGAGAAACAAAAATCAAAAGAGTTTGATGTGAAAATTTCATCTATTGCAATAACTGAAAAATATTCTTCTAACTGTCAATTTGATTATGCAGTTTATTTGCTACGACAAATATCGAATAAATTTACTACTGCAATTTTCACAATAAATTATTGCGGAAAATAAAATGCTGGAAATAGAGGAATTCTAGCACACACATAGAAAACATTAGCATAGTTATTTTTGGACAATTGTCCCAAGAAAAACCCAATGTGGGAAAATCGGTGGAATAGATGAGGGTTTTCTTATTAATCTTTAACAACAAATCCGAGTACAAGAATTCTAGATGCCTTACTGACAATCTAAACAGAGAAAAATACATAGAGAAATTGTGAGAAATTTCTCACTCTCCACAGCGACTTCCTGCCCCCGAGATGGACCCTCTGCCCATACGCTGGTGCCTCTGCATCACTCTATGTGCAGTGATTGTATAGAGCTCTAGTGGAATACACTCTTCCTCATGCTGCCTCTTCCTGAATCCAGAAATCTTCCTTCTAGACTTCTGCTGCTACCCTCTCTCTCACCTGCTACTCACCCTTTGGCTCTATCTCCTCTGCTGAACCACAACCACTGAGAAAATTGATCTGCCTGGGGAACTAAGTAACTGTACTGGGGTATTCTTCCATCTACCCATCGACTTCTTCCAATCTTCTGTTGGAGCACCAACGACTAAGATTAAAACGTAATCGATGGCCCAAATTATTTCCCCGTCAATACGTGTGAGTTTCTAAAACATTCACACCATGAATTAATTATTTATGATTAATATTTAAAAATTGACTAATTAATCTAATTAAGTCGTCTCTAGGTGGAATTTCCAGAAACGATTTCTGGGTATTGGAGAATACATGTATTCTAGCTTCTCAACCAAATCTCGTGGCTAGAACACATCCAATGCTACAAAAACTAACACTCCCTCTTAGCGAAGAAAGTGATCTAGTGCTGCAACCCACTGAAACAACACCTTGTTTCTGCATCATCTCCTGTCACGCTGCTGATGTCTGGCTACTGTTGCCCACCAACCACTGCACAACTCTGATATGCGTTGCATCTGTGCTGTTGCTGACCTTGCTGAACTGCTGCCAACACTGCATCTGCATTGCAACTCCCTCTCATCTGCTGCTGCTGCAACTGCAACATCTGCAACTAAGAAACATCTAAAGTACTCGGTCCCCGCTACTGAAATGGGTTCTCCGCCATACTAATCTGTTTCCTGAATTGGATGAACTTAGCTCTCCCTAGAGCTTTCGTGAGTATGTCTGTTACCTGATCTCCTGTGGGAATACTGCAGCTGGATTACCCCACGTTGTACACAGTCTCTGATGAAATGACATCTGATATATATGTGCTTCAACTTGTCATGAAACACTGGATTCTCAAGACTTAGAGAGCTTTATGCAACTCTGATTTTCACAGTAGACACTGGTCGCTCCCATGCTTTGCTTGAGCAAGCTCATAAGCAACTTCCTAAGCCATATAGCTTCACACATAGTTGTGCTGGTTGCCATATATTCTGCTTCTACTGAGCTCAGTGGTACTGACTTCAGCTTCCTGCTACACCAACAAACCATCCCTGATCCAACACTAAAACAGTACTCGGAGGTACTTTTCCTGTCCACTAAAATACTTGCCCAATCTGCATCTGTGAATCCACACAATCAGACGTCATCTGCTCGAGTATATTTCAACCCATACCCGACTGTGCCGCACACATACCTGAAATGTGCCTTGCTGCTGCCCAATGTACCATTTTCGGCTCTACCATGAACTGACTAAGGGTATTGACAACGAAGCAAATGTCTGGCCTAGTGTTGACCAAGTACATGAGAGACCCAATGAGTTGTCTGTACAAGGTGGGGTCGACATCCTTGTCCCTTGATGCATCTATCTTCTTCCAATTGGTGATCATGGGCATAGTCATGGGTTTGCAATCCCACATTTTGAACCTCTTCAAGATATCTGTAGCGTATCTCCCTTGCCCAAGGAAGATCTCCCCATTCTTCTGCCATACTTCCAATCCTAGAAAATAGTGCATCAACCCCATATTCTTCATGTCGAATTCTGCTGCAAGGTTCCTCTTACAGTCTTTTATGAGCCCTGATGATCCTGTCAAAAAGAGATCATCCACATTTAAAACCAAAATAAGTGGCTCGCCTTCTACCATTAAATAGTAGAGGTTGGGATCTGCATCACTCTTGACGAATCCCAATTGCTGCAAGTAATTGTCAATCCAACCATACCGTGCCTTGGGAGCCTGCTTGAGCCCGTATAGAGATTTCTTCAATCTGCACACATGAGTGCGCTTCGCATGAGTTTCGAAACCTTCTGGCTGTTCTATATACACGTCTTCTTCTATCACCTCGTTCAAAAATGCTGTCTTGATCTCGATCTGGTGAATCTCCCATCCCATCTGAGCTGCTAGGGATATAATAGATTTGGTAAGATGTATATCTGGAAACTGGGGTGAAGGTCTCCTCGTAGTCTATTCCTTCTTTTTGTGCATACCCCTTTGCCACGAACCTAGCCTTGTACTTCTCTACACTGCCATCTGCAGAGTACTTGATTTTGTAGATCCATCTGGAACCTACAACTGATCTGTCTTCCGGCCTCGACACTACCTCCCAAACATCATTTGTCATGATAGAACTATATTCTTCTACCATGGCATCTACCCACACCTGATGCTGTGTATCTTCCTGCAATCTGGAGGGTTCTGCAACCTGAGCTACCAAAGCTTGATATCTGTCAGGTTGCCTGCGCTGTCTCTTGTCTGTCTTAGGAGTTTCGATAAACTCTTATGCATCTCTCAATGTCCGACGAACTTCCCTGCTGGCTCTACCATTGGTGGTGGGAGGTTCAATAAGTTCCTCCTTCTGTCCTTGCTGCTCCGTCTACTGAGAACTCCCCGGATCTCCTACCCCTAAGGAAACACTGGTACTAGTCACTGTACTTGATCCCTGTGATTGTCCTCTGGCTGGTCCCACTAGTTGCCCTTGCTGTTGGACTAACGAAACTTCTGCTGACTGATTCTGATCACCTACAGGCATCTCTCGAGATCTCTTAAAAGCTCGCTGTTGGACTAACGAAACTTCTGCTGACTGATTCTGATCACCTGCAGGCATCTCTCGAGATCTCTTAAAAGCTTGGTCTTCCATGAACTTTATGTGTCGTCTCACTACAATCTTCCTACTGCTAGGAATGTAGATCCTGTATGCCTTTGAGGTCTCTCTATACTCGACGACGAACCCCTTCTCTGCAGTCTGATCCAATTTACTGCGTTTTTCATCTGGCACGTGGCAGTAAGCCACATTCCCAAAAATCCTCAATTGAGTCACTTCAACCTTCTTACCTGTGAAGACTCCCTCTGGCGTTCTCTTCCCCAATGCTCTATGAGGAGTTCTGTTCTGAACATATATTGTTGTGTTACTTGCCTCTACCCATATAAATCGTGGCAAATCCTGATCAGACAACATAGCCTTTGCAGCCCCAATTATCGTTCTGTTTTTCTGCTCCGCTACTCCATTCTACTGAGGGTTATATGGAGCTATCCATTCTCTTTTGATGCCTGCCTCACGTAGAAATATGTGAAATATTTATCAATGTATTCTTCACCATTATCTGAGTGCAACACCTTGATCTTTTTCCCTGTTGCGTTCTTTATGTGTGCCTTAAACTCTTTGAACCGATCAAAGACCTCATCTTTGGTCTTTAAGAAATAGATTCAGGTCTTTCTGGAATGGTTATTAATAAAGGTGATGAAGTATTTGCCACCACTAATAGCTATAGTGGACATAGAGCCACAAATATTTGAATGTATCAGTCCTAACACGCCATCTGCTCTAATGTCACTTCTAGGGAACACTGCCTTCGCGTACTTCCCAAGTACGCATCCTCTGCACACATTGTCGTGCTCCATACTAAGAACTGGAACCCCTGTTATAGTTTCTCTGAGCATCTTGAGTGCTCCATGGTGTAAATGTCCCATCCTCCTATGCAATAATTCGTTCAGCTTCTTCCCACCACTACTCTCACTGCCTATTAGTGCCATTGGAGAGTCGAGCTGCAACCTGTATAACTTGTTGCTTCGAGCTCTAATTGTTTCACCTTCTTCCAGCTTGAGTGTTTGACATACACTTTCTTCTCTACAAAGTGGACATCATACCCCTTGTCCTGCAGTTGGGACACTAAAATTAGGTTCATACCCAATCCAGACACATGCAATACATTTGTAGTGCTGGTGTTGGCTCCTGACTCCCTCTGAAACTCTATGGTGCCTCTCCCTACTAGAGTACATTTAGTTTTGTTGTCCATAGTGATTTGGAAGTCCATCTTCTCCTCTTGGTAGCTAAAGAAATATTCGCTAACTCCTGTCATATGAGCTGAAGCTCCACTATCTATATACCAGACACCAGGTGAAGCTGATCTTGATTAGCAAGCAAATTCATCCTCCAACTTGGAAGATAAATCTGAAGCATCCTGACTGTTAATTCTGTCCATCATTTTTTGTGCTATTTCTCTTTCCTCTCGATGCTGATTCTGCTCAACAAACTGCTACAAAAAAATTCTGCGTCCAACAAATCTCTAGCTACCAGGAGGAGCAGATGGACTTCCAAATCACTATGGACAACATAACTAAATGTACTCCAGTAGGGAGAGGCACCATAGAGTTTCGGAGGGAGTCAGGAACCAACACCAGCACTACAAATGTATTGCATGTGTCTGGATTGGGTATGAACCTAATTTCAGCGTCCCAGCTGCAGGACAAGGGGTATGATGTCCACTTTGTAGAGAAGAAAGTGTATGTCAAACACTCAAGCTGGAAGAAGGTGAAACAAATTGGAGCTCGAAGCAACAGGTTATACAGGTTGCAGCTCGACTCTCCAATGGCACTAATAGGTAGTGATAGTAGCAGTGGGAAGGAGCTGAACGAATTATCGCATAGGAGGATGGGACAATTACACCATGGAGCACTCAAGATGCTCAGAGAAATTGTAACAGGGGTTCCAATTCTTAGTACGAAGCACAATGATGTGTGCAGAGGATGCGTACTTGGGAAGTGCGCGAAGGCAACGTTCCCTAGAAGTGACATCAGAGCAGATGGCGTGTTAGGA
The DNA here is from genome assembly GCA_034641835.2 of Pinus albicaulis. Taxonomy (NCBI): domain Eukaryota; kingdom Viridiplantae; phylum Streptophyta; class Pinopsida; order Pinales; family Pinaceae; genus Pinus; species Pinus albicaulis. The sequence goes on along the minus strand of CM076573.1, from coordinate 736,299,850 downwards.
CTAATACATTCAGATATTTCTGGCTCTATGTCCACTATAGCTATTAGTGGTGGCGAATACTTCGTCACCTTTATTAATAACCATTTCAGAAAGACCTGGATCTATTTCTTAAAGACCAAAGATGAGGTCTTTGATCGGTTCAAAGAGTTTAAGGCGCTCGTAGAGAACACGACAGGGAAAAAGATCAAGGTGTTTCACGCAAATAATGGTGAAGAATACATTGATAAAGATTTCGCATATTTCTGTTCAAGGCAGGCATCAAAAGAGAATGAACAACTCCATATAACCCTCCGTAGAATGGAGTAGCGGAGCGGAAAAACATAACGATAGTTGGGGTTGCTCCCTCTGCCCCTGGAATTCCTTGATTTGGAGAAATCAAGTTTTTCTCTATCGCTCTCTTAGAAAAACTGATTTTCGTAAAGAATTTCGGCTTCTTTGCCAAGGGACTACACTTCTCTTTGGGGAGTCGAATTGTTGCTCACGCTGAGCAACGGACCTCTTCCTTTCTCTGCTCCTGAGCTCTCCGGCTGATCAAATATGCTCTGATACCATGTGAAAATTTCATCTATTGCAATAACCGAAAAATATTCTTCTAACTGTCAATTTGATTATGCAATTTATTTGCTACGACAAATATCGAATAAAACTATTGCAACTTTCACAATAAATTATTGCAGAAAATAAAATGCCGGAAATAGAGAAATTCTAGCACACACATAGTAAACATTAACACAGTTATTTTTGGACAATTGTCCCTGGAAAAGCCCAATGTGGGAAAACTGGTGCAGCAGATGAGGGTTTTCTTATTAATCTTCAACAACAAATCTGAGTACAAGAATTCTAGATGCCTTACTGACAATCTAAACAGAGGAAAACACTGAGAGAAATTTTGTGAGAAATTTCTCACTCTCCACAGTGACTCCCTGCCCCCGAGATGGACCCTCTGCCCATACGCTAGTGCCTCTGCGTCACTACGCTCTTCCTCATGCTGCCTCTTCCTGAATCCGGAAATCTTCCTTCTGGAATTCCGCTGCTACCCTCTCTCTCAACTGCTGCCCTCTCTCTCACCTGCTACTCACCCTCTGGCTCTATCTCCTCTGCAGAATCACAAACACTGAGAAAATCGTGGGCAACTAAGTAACTTGCACTGGTGTATTCTTCCATCTACCCATCGACTTCTTCTTATAATCTTCTGTTGGAGCACCAACGACCAAGATTAAAACATAATCGATGGCCCAGATTATTTCCCCGTCGATCCGTGTGAGTTTCTAGAACATTCACACCATGAATTAATTAATTCTGATTAATTAATAATATTCCCTAAGTTTATATTTAGGAAATACTTAAAAACTGACTAATTAATCTATTTAAGTAGTCTCTAGGTGGAATTTCCATAAACGATTTCTGGGTATTGGAGAATACATGTATTCTAGCCTCTCCACCAAATCTCGTGGCTAGAACACATCCAATGCTACAAAAACTAACATTTGACACTAAATTGCTCCACCCCATGCATATTCCGAAATAGAAATGGGAAGAAATAGCGATGGACTTCATTGATGGGCTACCCATTTCAAACAGGAAGGATAAAATCCTTGTGATTGTAGACCTTTGACCGACTCACTAAATACACACACTTCATGGGCGTAAAAAGTTCAGATTCAGCAAAACAAATTGTCGAAATATTTTGCAAAAATATTTACAAATTGCATGGGTTTCCAAAGATCATTTTTAGTGATTGAGATGCCAAATTTAAGGGATACTTCTGGAAGAAGTTCTTCAAACAAATTGGGACATCCCTCAACATGAGCTCAGCCTACCACCCTTAGACAAATGAATAAACTGAAATTGTCAATAAATGTTTGGAAGCATATCTTCGTTATTTGTTAACAGCGAAACAAAACAAATGGTCTGAATGGTTACATCTCACAGAATGGTGGTACACTCTGAAACTGGATTCGTCCCCCAGGGTGACCGAATCCCGAATCCGGCGAATCGGATATGATTCAACTGGATTTGTACCTGATTCACGGGGTACAGCTGTATCCGTACAGGGTACGACGAATCCCGACCGTACCCTGTACGGATACAGTCGTACCCCCGTGAATCGGGTACGGTCGGACACGCCGTCCCAAAAAAGTGCGATTTTTTTTTAATAAAAGCCCCATTTCAGTCATTCTTTCTCACCGTTTTCGTTTTCTGAAGTGAGCAAGGAGCAAGGGTGAGCAAGGAGGAAGGGTTAACAAGGAGAGAGGGATTTCTTTCGAAGAGATTCGAGCATCCGGTAAGTGCACTGTCCCTCTATATTTTGCATTTAGTTTGCTGTTAGTGTTTGCATGTGCATATGTTTTATATATTTGGTTATTTTTGTTTATTTTTTACAGTATTCATGGCTCAATCAAAGGCAGCAAGACAGGGGCAAAGAAAGGAGAAGAATGTCCCCATTGGAGATGCCCCTCTTATCCCTGTTTCATCAGGGTCTGCAAGTATTCCATCCATTGGAAGTGGGGCTGCAACAACAGCTTCAAATGTGCAGGGAAAACAAACTGTTGACCCCAAATACCCATTGTGGAAATATGTGACAAGAGAGAGAAGGGCAGGAAAAAAGGGAGGAGGAGGAAATTGTTCATGGAAATGCAATTTTTGCAATGACCATTTCACTTGCACATATTTCCGTGTGAAAGCTCATTTGTTGGGTATTCCAGGTTGTGGCATTAAATGTTGTACAACAATTGAATCGGCACAGAGGAAGGAATTGGAGAAAGAGCAATATATTGGTGAGGCAAATGTGGCATTGAAAAAAAAAAAACAAGAATGATGACCCCCTTCCATTCTTAAGGAAAAGCAGCAACAAGTTCCCTTTTGAGACTTTTAGTAGGGGAGAATCAGCAAAGAGAAAGGCAACTGCAGTTGGTCCAATGGACAAGATTTTTCAAAAAGAGAAGAGGGAAGAGCTTGATCTCACCATTGCATTTTTTTTCTATTAGAACTTCATATCCTTTAATGTTGCACAGTCACCTTTATTTATTGAGATGTGTCGAGCTCTTAGTCATGGGGCTCCATCAGGGTATGTGCCTCCTGGGTCAGAGAAGCTCAAAACCACATTGTTGACAAAGGCAAAGAAAGAGGTGGACAAAATGCTTGAGCCTATTAAATCAGCATGGCCAACATTTGGGGTTAGCATTGTTTCTGATGGATGGACAGATCCAGCACGCCACCCACTCATCAACTTCATGGTGTCATCCTTGAATGGTCCAGTTTTCTTGAAAGCAGTGGATGCACTTGGACAGTACAAGGATGCACAATATATGGGTGAGTTATTTATTAAAGTTATTCAAGATGTAGGTGTTGATTCTTGTGTGCAAATCATTATAGATAATGGACTTGTTTGCAAGGATGCTGGCATGATTGTCGAAGCAAAATATCCACAAGTATTTTGGACACCTTGCATTGTCCATTCATTGAACTTGGCACTAAAATCTATTGCTTCTGATGTGCTTTGGATTGGAGCCATTATTGAGGATGCACAACATATCCGCAACTTTGTACAAAACCATACAAATGCCCTCACTATCTACAAGGAGTACAACAATCTATCATTGTTGAAGATTGCAGATACACGGTTTGCCTCTTCATTCATCATGTTGAAGAGGTTGAGGGAGGTCAAGACCGCTCTTGGGTCCATGGTTATTTCAGAGTTTTGGTCTTTTTGGAGAAAGACGGATCAAGCAGCCTCAAAGAAAGTGAAGGACACAGTGTTGGATGATCTATGGTGGGAAAAGGTAGATCTAGTTATTCAGATCATGGAGCCTATCATTTCCTTGCTCCGATTTGCAGATACAGACCAACCCATCCTAGGAGAGGTTTATGAGGGATGGGATTCCATGATTGAGATTGTGAGGACCATTGTTTTACAGATTCAGTGCCCAGAGTATGAGACATCACCTGAGGCCTTCTTCATCGGCATACATGATATTCTTGTCAGCAGATGGGACAAGAATTGCACACCTTTACATTGTTTGGCTCACTCCTTGAACCCAAAATACTACAGCCATGAGTGGCTGAATGGTGGACCTTCTCGCAGATTCCCTCCTCACATGGATGGTGAAATCTCACAGGGGAGGAAAGATGCATTGAGGAGGATTTTTCAGGAGAGGGCATCCCTTGATGAGGTGGAGGATGCCTTTACATAGTTTTCCACTGGCATTGGGCGATTTGCAGGCTATGATGTGATTCGAGACAGGGGGCTAAGAAGCCCTATTCTTGGTGGGCAACTCATGGGGCAACAGGCCCTCCTCTATAGCAGTTAGCCATGAGGCTCCTCTCTCAGGTGACTTCATCCTTTTGTTGCGAGAGGAATTGGAGCACATATGGGAATTTGTATAGTGTGAAGAAGAGCAGGCTTGAGCAGTCCAGGGCAGAGACAATGGTGTATGTGCACACCAACCTTCGTCTCATCTACAGGCAGAGGGAGGATTGGTTGAAGGGAAAGACAAATATGTGGGATGTCTTTCCTGATGATATGGGTCTGGACAACAGTGTTGAGTTGGCATTGGCCAACTTGGATCTCAATGCGCCAGTGCTAGAGCCTGTCACATTTGATGATAGAGTAGAGGCATCATCCTCCACACCAGCAGATGTAGAGATGACAGAGGAGGAGGATGCATCAGAGCCATAGGAGAGCTGTGGTGAGCATGATGATCGGGATAAGGACATTGATGCCGATTATGATGATGAGGATTGATGACTCATTGACTCTGACTCATTGAGGCTTCAGGCTTGTAGTCTTGTAGACTGTAGTTTTTTTGTATTTTGTTTTCTATTTCTATTTGCCATTGGCAGTGTACTTATGTAACACATTTTGGTTCTGATGACTTAATGAGAAAACTACAGTATCTTACTCTCTTCAATCTTCTCTTTCTAAGTAAATTTGACAAATGTATGATGTATCAATGTATCAATGATCATGTATGAGTATCTAAGATGATAGATCTTAAATCTATGTTTGAATCAATGAATTTTGTATGAATTTGTGTAAAAAATATCTAATTTTTAATATATATATATATATATTTTTTTTTTTTAAATATATATATATATATATATTTTAATAAAATAATATATAATGTATCGTATTGCAGAAGTATCCTGTTCCGGGGTTCACCGTACCCGAATCCCCGTATCCCCATATTAGGTGACTTAGGTGGTATAACTCCACTTATCACCAGTGTTATCAGAACTGAACCGGTTCTGAAAAATCGGCCAGTTCGACCTGTTTGGAGACAAAACCGGTTTGAACCGGAAATGACCGGTTCGGTACCGAATCGGCCGGTTTCGTCACCAAACCTTCCGGTTCCGTACCGGCCCGGTTCAGAGATTGGTTCCTTCGGTTCACAAGCCTAGGCATTAAAAAAAATTATTTTTTTTCTATTTTTTTTAAAAATAATTAATTTTTTTATTTTTTTATTTTTTTATTTTTTAAATTATTATTTTTCCTAGTTACTAATGCTACCCTAGGCCCCCCCCCCCAAAAGCTACTTAAACACCCCCACCCTCTGTATTTCACTCACACTATTCATTCGAGTCTCTTGCAATTCTTGAGCTGAGTTCGGTGAGGAGAATTCAAAGAGTTTTTTGTAGGGTTGTTCTAAGGGAGATTTTTTGCAGACTTGAAGAGCTGATTGGAGTCTTGCGTAGTTGTTGGGTTGGCAGAGTTTCGAGATACTTCAAAGATTTTTTTTCCCAAAATCTTTGGGTTTTCTTCAGTGGTTTTTGCAACTGGTGGAAGATTTTTTTTTTTTTGTTGCGGTTGCTACATAGTTGATTTCAAAAGATTTTGGACCTGGTTTTCTCCAAAATTTTAGAGGGTAAATCAAGGGCCATGGGAATCAAGCCATAATCCTGTTGTATACTTGGATGCTACTCATTCTTCAAATGAGGATAAAGAGGATGATCAGGATGATGATTCTGATGATGATTTGATCATTGATTTGTTGTAGTTGTAGCTTGTAGTATTGTAGGTTGTAGTATAATACTATGATCTATGATGTTATTTTGGACTATAAAGGCCTTTTAGAGCCTGCTTCTTAATGTCAGTAACATTTTTGGTTCAACGATGTTTTGCACTAAGTGCTATTTTGGTTGTATGCACTATTACTTGCTATATAAATGAGAAATTTTGCATATTTGTGTATAAATGGTTTGGATTCATATGGATGCACATGAATATATTTGTTTTTTCTTTAAAATATGAATATTTTATGTGTTTTTGGTAAACTGGTTTTTTCCCGATTCCGGTCCGATTCCGACTGGTTCCCTGTCCACAAGGTTTCCCGGTTCAATGACCGGTTCAGTTCCGATAACATTGCTTATCACCTAAGTAACCGAATTCGTCAAAAAGGGTCACCGAATCCCGAATCCCCGTATCGGATACGAATTCGTACCTAATTCGCCCCCAATTCATCGGGTACAACGTATCCCGACCGTATCCCTGTACGGATATGCCATACCCGGTGAATCGGATACGACCGGACCCGCTGGTAAAAAAAAAAGCGTTGTTTCTTTTATAAAGTGAGGTTTTTCTTCATTGTTTCTCACCCATTTCATTTTGTGAAGTGAGAAGGAGCTAGGGTGAGCAAGGAGCAAGTGTGAGCAAGGAGGAGGATGCATCAGAGCCAGAGGAGAGTAGTGGTGAGCATGATGATCGGGATGAGGACAGTGATGCTGATTATGATGATGAGGATTGATGACTCATTGACTCTAAGTCTCTGACTCATTGAGGCTTCAGGCTTGTAGTCTTGTAGACTGTAGTTTTTTTGTATTTTCTATTTCTATTTGCCATTGGCAGTGTACTTATGTAACACATTTTGATTATGATGACTTAATGAGAAAACTACAGTATCTTACTATCTTCAATCTTGTCTTTCTGAGTAAATTTGACAATTGTATCATGTATGGTGTATCAATGTATCAATGATCAATGATCATGTATGACTCATGAGTATCTATGTTTGAATCAATGAATTTTGTATGAATTTGTGTAAAAAATATCTAATTTTTAATATATATATATATATAACGTATCGTATCCCAGAAGTATCCTGTTCCGGGGGTCACCGTACCCGAATCTGATTCCTCGAATCCCCGTATCCCCGTATCCCGTATCCCCGTATCAGGTGACTTAGCTTATCACACTTTAGCAAAAATGACACCAGTTCAAGCTCTCTATGTTTATAAACTTCCTAAATGGAAGTAGTTAGCCATATATGATATACAAATTCCAACAGTAAAAGATCAGCTAGAGGAGAACCAAAAAGTCGTTCAAACACTAAAGGAGAACCTGAATATTGCAAGGAACCATATGAAACAAGAAGTTGATCAACATAGATGAAAAAGAGAATTTAGCGAAGGAGATTGGGTATATGTCAGGCTCCAACCTTACAAACAACTATCATTAAAACAAGAAGGAAAAAACAAGCTAGCACCTAAGTTCTATGGACTATATCATATTATCAAGAAAATCAGTCAAGTAGTTTACGGTTTGAAATTACCTGAAACAAGCTGCATCCATAATGTTTTCCATGTTTCCTATTTAAAAAAGATGTTGGGAAACATCAAACAACACAAACAACACTTCCTACATTTAATAGTGAAGGAGAAGCTGTAGTAGAACTGGAAGCCATCATTGCCACAAGAGAAAAACGATTACATTCTCGAGTAATTAAAGAATATCTCATCAAGTGGAAGAGCCTACCAAAAGAAGATGCTTCTTGGGAAACATAAGATTTTTGTGAACAACATCCCTCTTTACCAATGCTTTGAGGGCAAAGCATTTCGTGAGGGGAAGGCAATGTTATATATAAAAATTAAATGTATATTAATTAGGATTAATTTAGGAAGAAGGGGCATGTTCAAAAGATCATGACCCCTCATGTAAGACACCCAAGGCTATATTTAAGCCAAGGTTCCTCATTGTAAAGATCATCATTCAATTTTTCATTATATATATATATATATAAACATCTGTTATTTATAATATCAATTGTCTTTGTAACACGTACAATGGAAGAAAATTGAGAAAATTCAGAAGCTCTTGATTACAAACAGGTTCAAAATTAAAAATTTAGTTCCTTATGATATCTTGCTAAGTGAAATGGGGGCTGCTCCTATTGAAGCAATCGCTACGGTGCCACTCATAAGATATTTCAAAAAAATTGAGCAAATGGAAGAGGGAAGATGGCTTAAGGTTGGCTTCAATGACATATTGTGCAAAAGAGCGAAGTCTTGGATGCGGAAAACTAACAAATGGTCTAGTGAATGGGCTATTTGCTTGAACAAGTGCCCCAAAAATAGTAAGGATATGAAGGCTTTTTCTATGGATAAGTTCCACAAGCGTACTTGGGATAAAGAGCTAGAGAGAAAGAGAAAGTACTATGTTGAAGAGTTTAATCCCACTCTTAATCATCATAAAAAAGCGTACATAGGGGCCAATATTTCATGGAGAGCCAAAATTCTTATTGCTCAGTTAAGGACTAATTCTCATCAACTCCGTTGTGAAACAGGGCCTTGGAAAAGACCAAAAGAAGTTTGGGAAGAAAGAGTGTATTTTTTTCATTTTCGGAGAAGTGGAAACAAAAAATCATTTCATTTTAGAATGTGAGGCCTTCAAAGATAGTAGGGATAATTATGTAAATATTCTGACAGCTAACTATTGGGATAATTTATTCAGTAAGGGTATTATTGAGAAGCTGGGAGCACTCATTGTGAGGTTACATAGGAAAAGGGCTGAATGAAGAAATAGATGGCGAGGCAGTTTGTCCCATAGGCTATATTTAGGCTTGTGGACGTTAAAATAATTTCTTCTTCTTCAACTTCAGTTACTACGTCGTACGTTGTATGGCCCCCTGTTTTTTTACTTGTCAATGGCCTCTGCAGAATGTACGACCTGATCCATATTTATCCTTGCATGTTTGCCGCATTGTTGAGACTGGTCTTCGATGCTCTGATACCACGTTAAATTTTGAACCCTAGCAATCTCGACAATTAGTTCCTATCATATTTATCTTTTGAACAAAAACATGGCTAGGTTGTTAACTTAAACAATATATTCAGTGGAAGCAATAAAAATTAACCAATCGTACGCATGCACACACAAATTTTCTTCTAATCAACAATTTTTCATCTAATTAATTAGAACCTACTTCGGCTCAGTAACTAGGAAAATGGCCCAAAACGAGGAAAATACATACAACAAATCTAGATCTGTTCCGATTGATCAAGCCCTAGTCTTGGCTGCTCTATATCTCCTTGGCACTCTAGAACTTTCCTCAGACTTGGCACACTTGAGTAGTTCTCCACCCACCATTGAGATGCCTCTCTCAATGCCTTGTGCCCTTGTGTGTTGCGTCTTCTCCCTTGGCCTAGCCTTTCTTTTATATGCTTGAGTTATGACCAAATCCACAACTGTAATCTCCAAAGTGATTGATGGCTGAGATTAGATCTTGCCTCACTTGCGATCGATGGTTGAGATTCATCTAATTCACTAATGCAAATAACCTTTGCATTAGATTATTTTAACTCACTTTTCTCTTATAAATGAAATTACTTTAATCGCTAAAGTAATTTGCTAAGGTTCAAGGGATATTAGGCGACTTTTTGCACGCTGAGACACTTGGGCTTGTGCAAAAGTACCTGCTCGAGCTACAAGCCTCAACATTACTTCTGGCAAATTTCAAGGTTGAAATTCAAAATTTGTTGAACTTCAACTGAATTCGAACTTGATGCTAAATTTCAAGCCAAACTGAAAGTCAAACTTTGAGCCAAATTTGAACTTCAATGTTGATTTATATGAATTCAGTTTTTAAAAGGAAAAAAAACAAAAATCCTAATTATAAAAACTAACCTAGACCCCCAAAATTTTAACATGATATCGTCTTTTTGAAATATATGTTTAATGTTGTTATGGGACTTTCATCTTTATCATATATGAGCACATGGAATTTACTAATAAATATATTTAAATTTTTTGAATTGGAATTATATAGGTTTTTGAACTTATGCTGAATTTTATTACATAGTTTTGCACTGCTGAATTTTTGCCAAACCTCGTGGCCGCTGAACTTGAACATGAACTTGAATGAGGTGACTAAGGTTTGGATGGAAGTCTTGAGAAAAATGTTGACAAAGATATCAGATATAAGTTGAAGGTTTCTATTTTTCTAATCAGTTTAGAATCATTTACTGACAAGTTTGGGTGAGCGTTTTATCTGAAGTTGTCTGTTTTCTGAAGTTTAACACTGGAACATGTCAACAAAAAATTATTGTGATTCCAATTTGTTTACTTGTACTTACCTAGAGTTTTTCCCTCAAGTATGCCAACCATGATAGTATTTTTATCTTCTGTATTATCTGACTGTTTATTCATTTGCAGACTAATCATAAATTCAGTACACAGTTGCAAAGGCGTATATATGGACATGCCACTAATGTAGCGATTCGCCCCTTAGATGAGGAGAAAGCTGTTCAAGCTTTTTCAGATCTTCTTGGAGAGGTTTTTATATTTTCGGTAATATTTTGACACTAGGTTTTATTTTGTTGCTGCAGACATGAAGAATTCTTTACCTGAATGATTATGCATCTCTGTTGTTCCCATGGAAGTGATGCTTTTCTGAGGTTTCATATAGATACCAAATTCTATGATGATATTTATGTTTACCACATCATATGTAAATGACTGTTATATATAATCAAGGTTTAGGCAAACAGTGAATGCTTAAAATTTAAGACATAACTGCAAACTCTATCTATAGCTTATGTAGAGCTAGCTCGTATTTCTGCTTCTATATGTTCTAGGTTTTTGTTAGTTGTTTTCACATCTGAGCATATGCTCGATGCAATACACATTGATTGAGGAATTTTACTACTAGGTTGGGGGAGCTGCTGTGATATTTGAAGTGCAAAGGAGCTCCAGATCAGAAGCTCGCAAGGAAGAGGCCCGTAAACAAGAACTAGAAGTGAGTATGGAAACATCGATCATGAAATATGTTGTGCTTGATAATGCTAATTCCTGTTAAGAAAATGGGCCATTGTTTTAGCATCACAATTTGTTTCAAACAGAAAATGCCCCCCATAGAACGAGCATGCAAAAATGGATAGAAAACACTAATTTATATGTTATGAACCTAATTTGTTAGGGACCCCATTCCTATGAGCCCAAAACTGTTATGAACTCAAGGACTGCACTAGCAGTGGACAAATATCAGGTTTATCACACTAACACAACAGAGTTTTGTAATAACATCGGTAGATTCAGCGATAACAACAGTAATTTCAACAATATTATCAGTACGTTAAGAGAAACAGATTCTGAAAGTTTAATTAGCTGTGGGCTCAACACTTGGAAGAACAACTAAATAATAGAGATTTCACAAGAGAGAATCCTCAAAAGACAAAGCAGATTGGTCAATAATAAATATAGATAAATAATCTGATCTGAAACTGAAAATCTGATCTGATATTACTAATTTTAGCCAAATTAGAATTCTGCCTTTATAACTGAATCCGAAAAGCCTGAAATCTGATATCTGGAACTAGATCTAAAAATCTGTTCCCTAAAAGAACCCAAAAATCTGAAACAAGAAGGCAATAAATGCAGCATTATCTTCAACAATTTTTAGAGTACTAACAACAGAGAGATGAACATTAGTAACATCAGTAGCATACCCAGAGATTTGAGCCAGAACCAAACACATACTTCAAAGAACAAAAGTAAATCTTAGCAGGAAATAGTTGAAATAGTTGGTCACTCAACACCATATAACCCAGACAATATGTATTTTGAACATAAACTTTACTGGTAAGGTATAGATTACAGTTTTAGGCCAAATCCAAGAGCAGTATTGGCATTGATCTTGGTTCAATGGTCTCTTCAAGACTACCTGCAATAACACAGCACAAGATGTTTACTCTAATGCTTGAGCCATTTTAGTGTTGCAATCTGATTTCTTGCAAGTTTTCCAAGTTTTTCTTAGCTTTCCAGGTTGCTAAGTTATTCAAGTTTTCCCTAGGTTTTTGTAGAATTTTACTGAAGAGAAAATACAAATTTACCAAGAGGAACATTAACAATAACCAACAACAATACACAAACAAACATAAACACCAATGTTTACCCTGCGAAAACCCCAACTCCAGGGAAAAACCCAGCCTGACGGAATTCCATTAGTCTCTTTGGCCAAAACCCTGGCCAAGCCGACCAAGTGAGCCTTCACTGCTCGCATCCCTGGCCTACATTACAATGAAGTCTTCCCAGCCTTTTCAAGGCTCCATCACATGAATTCCAAAGGGCAAATTACCATGAGCAACCAAAAAACCATGGGCCCAAAACCCCCACTAATGACCTAGTCAACTTTGACTCTTTCCCCGAGCCAAGTTTACCTAGCATTCCCCCCTTAAATCTTGACTTGGGGTTTCCTTGACTAAATCCAACCAAATTTGCCAAGTGAGTCAGCCCTGCTCACTCTTGCCCTTACCCCCCTCAAAGTTTATACCAGGGTGCTTATTAACCCGACATGACCCTTGTCACCTAGGTCTAACACCGGAATTTACTGTCAATTTTCTAGCGGTACACATGCCTTACTAGGGCTTACAGCAGTATACCCTTTTACATGCAATAATTGAATCCATTATAATAATTTTTTTGTTGTTGCTCTAGCATTTATGCTGCCATCGTCTCTCCTGGTGCTCTCCTCTTCAAAGTTGACTTCCATGGCTGTATATCACCAGTCAATCTGCAACACTTTGACGTCAACTGCTTCTTCCTTATGCTTTGGCTACTTTTCTGTATGTTCTACACGTTGGGTATATGCAGCACCAAACTTCATTCCTGCTCCATGCAGCTGCACACACTCTGCATGCTGTCTACTCCTCCTTGGTGGATCTTCTCCATGTAGGCATGCTTCACTCAACATTCCAATGTTGCTAACACAATAACCACTCCACAGGTCAACTTTACCATTCCACGCCTCAACTTCTCTCCAGTTGGAAATACTGAGAGGGGGGTGAATTAGTATTTCGCAAATTTCAACAATTTAAGTATCACAACGATTAACCAATAACCTCACATCAAATGAACACAATATATATATATATATATATGTGTGTGTGTGTGTGCGCGTGTATGCGTGCAAAATTTTTATATTACAAAGGAAGCTACAACTTTCGGTTTACTAGCTACAACTGGAAGGGCTACAAGTTACAACACCAAGATTTACAAACTCCCACTATAAGGAGGCGACAACCTCCTAAAGGAAGCTTGGAGCCCTTGTGGGGTTTTACCGTAGCTTGGAGCCTAATTTTTGGTGTCTCTTATCGCTTTGTGATCTTTATATTTTGCACATTTGTATATTTCATTGATGAAGAGAACATAACAAGTAATAAGAAAGCAACTAACATTCACAAGTTATTATCAAGGATAGAAATCAATCCAAATCTACACTACACTTGGTTTCTCAACACCTCATCACAAGAATCTCCTTCACTAATGGATCCTACATCACAACCCAACATTAGACTAAAATTGTTTACCCCACTGTTGGGTGAAAAACTTCAATCAATAAACAATTCAATCTTGCTTTGTAAAAAATAGATCACTCCATCCCGGAGCACAATGTGAGCATCGTGGGCCAATCTCCCCTAGCCAAATGAGCATGGCCCCATGGGAGAAAGGATTGCCCCTGGGCCATTCATCCCTAGCCAAATCAGCATGGCCCCATGGTGTGAAAAATTCTCAACCAGTTGTAGTGATAGATTTATTTCTCCTACTTATTATTTCAATAAGTTATTATTTAGAAATCTTCCGGCAAATATCGAAATAAATACTACTGCAACATTCACAATTATATATGCAGAGAAATAAACAGTAGAGAACATAAGCACAAGAGTCAATCACATGTACACAGTTATTTTTAGACAAATGTCCCCGGAAAAACCCATTGTGGGAAAACTGGTGCAGCAGATGAGGGTTTTATTAATTATTCATAAAATGATATCTTTACAGGGAAATATTCAACAGATAAATTCTTAAACACCTGAGACCGAATGCCCAACTCTCTCGGACAAATTTCTGACACCCAGAACAATCCCTACAAGCCCCTGCGTCAGTTTGCGTGATTCTCTGCGTAGTCCCAGAGTTGGACTGCGTGGAGACTGCGTGGGGTCTCTGCACTGTAGCCTCAAGCTACCTTCAGTGACCCACTGCTGCTCTCCGATCCTGATCTCGATCACCCCTGACCTCCTCCTGCTTCTGCAACTTCCCGTCCTATAACTCTCCCGCTGAGATCGAATTCTACATTAGAATGGATCTCCTTCGGGTATTGAGTGTGTGCCCAACTTATCTTCCAAGTGACCCTCAAACCTTCTTTTATAATCTTCCTGTTGGAGAACCAACGGCCCAGATTAAAAGATTAATCAATGGCTAAGATTAAATCTTGACTTGATCCATGTTTTCTAGAAGATTCACACTCTGAATTATTAATGCCCTTTAATTATTTTCTTTTCCTAAGTTTGGACTTAGGGTCTCCATTAAAATAATTAATTATTTTAATAATTCTTGAACCGAGTGGAATTTCCACAAACTGTTTCTAGGTTCTTTGGAATGTTGCTGTCCAAGCCTCCCTGCAAAGTTTGAAACTTAGAACACTTTCGGATGCTACAAAAATCAACACTCCCTCTTAGCGAGGAAAGTGTAACAACAATATGCATGCTGCATGCAGCTCTGATTCTAAAGCACCCTCTACGCTGCTGCCCCCTATAATGCTGCCTTTGACCCTGCCACTGTCACTTGCTGCACCTGTACTACAGTTCCCTCTGAATACTGAATCCTCCATTCCTGCTACTGGAAGGGATTCTTCATCATCCCCGTCTTTTCTCTGAAGCAGACAAACTTTGTCTTGCCCAGAGCCTTGGTGAGGATGTCTGCCACTTGTTCTCTTGTTGGAGTGTACTGCAGCTAAACATCTCCACGTTGTACCTAGTCCCTGATGAAGTGACACCGAATGTCAATATGTTTCGACCTATCATGAAACACAGGATTTTCAGAGAGCTTTATGCAACTCTGATTATCACATAAAATGCTAGTTGCTTCCATTTTCTCCTTGAGTAGATTTACTAACAGTTTCCTAAGCCATTTGGCTTCGCACGAAGCTGTGCTAGCTGAACCCTTGGTTAAACTGAGAGGGGGGGGGTGAATCAGTTTAATGCAATCATGTTCTTATTAAAATTTCTTTTATACTCATTCACATCCTCATTTTGTGATGAACATAATATACAATGGAACATCAATCTTAATAAGTGAGCAGCAGGTATTAAGCAGAATAAATATAGAGAATCAACACATAATCATCATGCATATAGACAACATATATAAGTGGAAACCCATAAGGGAGAAAACCACATCTTATTATTGTTGTGATGCAAAGGCAAGCTCCAACTCCCTCTCACCACTGATTTTCTGTAGGCTCCTACCTACAGGAGGCTACAACCTCAATTTTGCAAGCTACAACTTGCAAGGAAGCTCCAACTCCCATCTATTTTCTGCAGGCTACAACCTACAGGAGGCTCCTACCTCAGCCAGCTACAACTGACATCTATCAAGCTACAACTTGATATGGAAGCACCCACTTCCTCACTCTTTCATAAAAAACACATGCTGATTTACCTGGATATCAGCTCTGTTCTGTTCTTTCTTCACTACTGTCCTCTAGCCTTCATATCTACCTTATATCATCTCTAAACCTTCACAGCTTCTCTATCTGCTCCTCCCTCTTCTTACCCTCTCTGCCTCATTTCTCCATTCTCTAACTTCTCTATGTATATCTTTGTAATATCATTTATAAATATTACCTCATGATTGTTAGCATTCCACAGGGAATTCAAAATGAATAGCCATGAATCTTTTCCTTCCACTTTCTCATTTCTTTGTCCAGCTCAGTCAGAGGAATATAGTAGTATATACATATTTCAGTATTTCAGTGGATTTTTTTTTTTCCTTCGTAGACTTGCCATTGCATCACAAACAATATAAAATAAATAAAAATTTACATTTTTACTTACAATAAGTATTTCAATTCAACCCATTTAGTTCTTGGCTCGCTGTGCATTTGTCTTTTCTGCTGCTGTCATCTAACAGTTCTGTAGACTCTCCTGCTTTCTATGCATGTAGAATGAATTTCCCAAATTATGTTCTAAATCTGGCAGCTTTATCAATGCGGAAGCTTTCTTCAACCTTCATGGTTCCAACCATAGCCAAAATCTACTTTGCAGACTTACCATATGAAATGATATTGTTAAACCCTTCGGAACTTATCACGTTTAACTATCAGAAATGAATAATTGAAGCCTTTTAACCAATGTTCAAAACTTCAAGATTAAGGTCGGAGCTCAACACTTTGATAAAACTCAATTAAATAACCCTTTCAGAGACAGAAATAAAACTTTAGGGAATGTTATATAATTACGCTTTAAGAAAAGTTTAAACCCTGTCTCGGTGATATAATAATAGACATTTTTAACATAGTAATTAACTTTTTGGGCCCACTTTCCAAACTCTTTCTATCCGCTGATGCGATGAAATAACTATGATGCAAATATTTCCTGACCGATGTAATAATCTGATGCGATGAACTTCCTGCGATGACACACTTTGCGATGATTTCGATGCGATGAATCACCTACGATGACTTCTGATTGTGATGACACACTTTGCGATGATTCCGATGCAATGAATCCAATGAAATGACTGCTGATCGGATGGTTGCAATTAAATCGCACCATCACAATCACAAAGTTCAATGGCTTGTTCCATTGCTATGCCTCCACACCGATGCGATGGCCCCACGCTACATTGATGTATATATTGGCTCATATATACTTACCGAATCAACTTTATTCATCCTTCAAATTTGGTCTAAAAACCTCGTTGCCAACATATATTAAACCCTATGTTAATATATAAAACTTTGTTTTAAGACCCAATGATGAAGATTCAGTTGCAGAAGCTTTTCTTTTACATGGAGCCGACACTACAGAGGCACTCCACCTCATTTAACTTTCCCAATCTGACGGTTGAAATTCCATCGCACTATCGCTATCGCAATCGCAACCTTCCATTTTCCGATGTGCCATTGGCCACTGATCTATGCCGATGCGATGAGCGAAGGGTCCCACCAACTATCAACCAACTCAGCGCTCGATCCAATGGTTACAAATAACCGTGATCTAACAGTTGCGATTAGATCGCACCATCGCAATCGCAAGGTTCAGTGGTTCGTTCCCTTACTCTTCCGCTGCGCTGATGTGATAAGAGATTACCGATGCGATGAGATCTCCACCGTCGATCTTCTATCTTCGATAAGATCTTTGCCGTCGATCTTCAACACTTTCGCTTTAATCCTTAACATAAAGACTCCGCCTTTCGCGTGATGTGACCACCGTTAGATATTCATCGATCTTGATCCGATGGATATCGCATTCACAATATATCTGATGTTTAACATTTCCAAACGTCCATGCACTTTTCCCATGCGATCACCGTTGGATCTTCACCGCATCAAATCGGACGGCTATCGCGTTACTTCGACCCCTGACCTTTAATTATAAAAAATTACGCGAAATAGGTGATTTTAGTATTGTGATGTGTCGTAATATGATACTATAGCATTCCAAATGGAATTAGCCGCTCATGGCCCAAAAGCTGTGCGAAACCTGTGGTATGGTTTTACAAAACCACCAACCTTCAAACCTTAAATTTAAACGCAATTAAGTGCGGAATTCTTCCATTTCTTCAGGATTTCGCTCAATCTCTATTGCTCCCGTTTCGCCTTCTACTCCGTGCCTTCATTCGAAATGGTTTCCCACCATGTCCAACATATCTCGCACTTCGCCTTTCTGCATTTGAATGAACTTTTGCTGCGTCGTTACTTCACTCCATCACACAGATCTTCATCACTGTTCTTGGATCACTGTAGATCTCTAAAGACCCCAAACCTTTCTTTTCTTTAGCGCAACTCCTTCCTGAGCTTGTTCTGTATAATATCTTTGGCCCTTGCTGTATCTTGCAACTCCGCTACCTCTCTGCTTCTTTGCTGCCTCTACTTCAATTTGTTGTCTCTGCTTCTAGTCACCTATCTGCTTCATCCGTTGCCTCTACTTCTTGTCTCATGCTTTCTCTGCTGCCTCTGCTTCTTCCTAGTGTCTAAGCTACCTCTTTTTGTTGCCGTCGCTGCCTCTGCTCCTTGTCTATCTCCTTTGCCTTATTGCTGGTTCTTCTTTGTTCTTTTGCCTTAGTGATAGTTCAAATGCTGCTCCTTTCTTCTCCTTTGCCATCAATGACAATATTTACAACAATCTCCCCCTTTGGCATTGATGGCAATACTTTAATACTCTTCTTTTGCTTGCTTTTCCTCCCCCTTTGACATCAATGGCAAAGGGTTGCACATTTCCTAGTGTGGTTTCCAAATCTTTTCCATAATACTCTGATCTTGAGGACCTGTTTCATGCATTGCTCACTTGCTCTTGCTCTTTTGTGACAATATTTGTTGACTGATCTCCCCCTCGAATGATGCTTTTTTTCTGATCTCCCCCTGGAATGATGCTTTCTTTTCATGTCAGAGAGTAACATCTGCAGATACTACCCCTAGTTTGTCTCTTAGATATTCAAATGGTTCTTTAGCAAGAGGTTTTGTGAATATGTCTACTGTTTGTTCCTTTGTTGGTACATATTTCAACTTCACTACTTTCAATGCTACTTGTTCTCTGAGGAAATGGTACTTAATTGGGATGTGCTTTGTTTTTGAATGAAATACATGATTTTTTGATATACTTATTGTACTTGTATTGTCACATTTGATTGAAATGGGATCATCCATGCTTACCTTCATGTCTTGGAGAGTTTGTTTCATCCACATTACTTGTGTGCAACATGTTGCTGCTGCTATGTATTCTGCTTCTGTTGTAGATAGAGAGATAGAAGTTTGCTTCTTGCTTAGCCATGCCACCAGACTTTTTCCCAAATAAAATGCACCTCCACTTGTGCTTTTCCTGTCATCCACACAGCTGGCCCAATCTGCATCTGTATATGCTGGTCAAAGTGAAGCTTTTGCTTTTTGGATACCATAGCCCATAATGTGCAGTTCCTTGTAGATATATGAATATTCTCTTGATTTCTAGTAAGTGATTTTGTTTTGGTGCTGCTTGATATCTTGCCACAAGTCCTACTGCCAACATAATGTCTGGTCTAGAAGCTGTTAGGTATAGCAGACTTCCTATCATGGATTTGTAAATTTTTTGATATACATCTGTTGATCCATCATTTGCACATAGTTTGCATCCAGTGATCATGGGAGTTGTCACAGGTTTGCAGTCTTCCATTTAGAACCTTTTCAACATCTCTCTTAAGTATTTTCTTGTGAGATGAATGTTCCTGTGTTCTTTTGTTGAATTTTAAGTCCTAAATAGAAGGTGAGCTCTCCAATCATAGACATCTCAAATTCTGATTTCATTTCTTCAGCAAATTCTTTTGTTAACTTCTCTTTGTTGCTACCAAACATGATGTCATCTACATATACTACGACAATTAGGAGTTCATTTTCATTAGCCTTTATGTACAAATTGTTGTCTACTCCTCCTTTCTTAAAACCTTGTTTTTGCAAGTATTTGTCCAACCTTGAATACCATGCACGAGGAGCTTGTTTCAGCCCATATAAGGCTTTCTTTAATCTGCACACATAGTCTTGTTTATCTGTTAAGGAGAATCCTTCAGGTTGTTCCATGTAGACTTCTTCCTCTAGATCTCCATTCAGGAAGGCAGACTTCACATCCATTTGATATACCTTGAAATCATGAATAGCGTGCAAAGGCCAAAAACATTCCCGATTGCTTCCATTCTCCGCACAGTGGGCAAAGGTTTCATCATAATCAAGACCTTCGATTTGTGAGTACCCCTTGCATACAAGTCTCGGCTTTATTTTCGATTACCCGTCCTTGTTCATTCATCTTATTCTTGAATATCCATTTTGTGCCAATGACATTTTTCCCTCATGGGTCTCGTATTAACTCCCATGTATTATTCTTCTTAATTTGGTCTAGTTCTTCATTCATAGCATTTACCCAATATTTGTCTTTGTCAGTTTCTTCAAACTTCTTTGGCTCTATTTGTGATAACATGGCTAGGTATACTTCTTCCCATTGCTCATCACTAACTGCTTTTCTAGTCCTGACTCCAACACTCTTGTCCCTAATGATTTGGTCTTCTCGGATGATTCTTTTGAGGGTAGTTCTTGAGGGACCTCTGGAGTTTAGTTCAATATCTTCCGTAGTCTTGCTCGCTCATCACAATCCTGGTTCTCATCTTCAAGATCATCTCGGAGGATTTTTCGCATTTTGTGCTTCTTGTTTTATTTGGTAGTTCTTCGTCGAATCTTACATCAATGCTTTCCATAATCTTATGCGCATTTTGTTGTAGCACCCTGTAACCCTTACTTTTGGATGCATATCCTAAAATATTCCTTCATCTCGCTTCTTGCATCAAACTTTCCCTGATTTTCACTCATTATTTTTTTATGAAACACTTGCTTCCAAAGACTCTAAAGTGCTTGATTGATGCCGGTTTACCATGCCATAATTCGTAAGGAGTCTTATCACAATTTGGTCTTAGATAAGCTTTGTTGAGAATGTGAACAACCGTGTGTACCGGTCGCTTTCAAACAGAGGGTTTGGGGAATGTTACTTTCTTGCATCATAGCTCCGGAAATTTGTTGTAACCGATCCCGTTTTGCCTCTCTCGCCACTCCATTCCCGTTGAGGTGTACCCGCAATTGTAAATTTGTTGTTTTATCCCATGCTTATTGCATAGGTCTGCAAAATCATAGTCTGTGAATTCACCTCCTCTGTCTGATATAATGCACTTTAGTTTTCATCCTGTTTGATTTTATACCAATGCCTTGAACATCTTGAATTTATCAAGTGCTTCAGATTTATATTTGAGAAATGCTACCCACGTCATTCTGGAAAAATCATCTATTATCAACATGAAATAAGATTCTCCACTTGGTGTTTTGGTTCTTGAAGGTCCACACAGGTCCATGTGTACAAGCTGAAGAGGCTTACTTGTAGATAATTTCTCTTTGGTATTGAAAGATGTGCGGTTTTGCTTGCCCAGTTGGCAGGCTTTACATATGGTATTTGAAGGCTTCTTTATTGCTGGCATATCTCTGACTGCGTTCTTCTTGCTCAGACTGATGATGTGGTCAAAGTTAAGGTGTCCCAATCTTCTATGCCATAACCATGATTCATCAAGTTTGCTTAGGCGACATACTTCGTCCTTTTCTTTCACTATATAGACATTACTTTTTGTTCGAACACCTTTGATCAAGGACTTTCCGGTGGTGCTTGATCTTACTTCACAATCTTGGGCTCTAAAAATGACTTCACAGCCTTTATCACACATTTGACTGACACTTAGCAGATTTGCTTTCAGCGCGTCCACAAATAGTACATCTTGGGCCTTTCCTCTTCCATTATCCAGACTGACTGAGCCTTTTCCTTTGATTTTCCCTGCTTTATCATTACCGAATGTTACATTCCCAGATTTCTTTTCATCAAAGGTTACAAACTTGCTTCGATCTCCAGTCATATGCTTTGAGCATCCACTGTCCAAATACCATTGGTTTTTCTGATCTTGAGCTATTAGAGCCAGGTCACACTTATTCAACTTCTTTTTCCACTGCATGCATCCTTTTGTTTGGTACCTTTCCTGAGAGGATGGACCACATTCTCTGAGAGGACATTTGTGACACTTGGGCCCGATTTGATGGCAATCAAAGCATTTGATTATGTTTCTGAATGAATTATGTACACGAGTGAATTCTCCATTGTTCATCCATCTCCTTGAGTTTCCATACATCAATATTTTTCCATTCGTTCTGCACTCCTTGGCTTTATGGCCGAACTCCTTACAGTAAAAACAATACCCATAAAAACAATTAGCGTACCTGATGAAGGGTTGTCTTCTCCATTTGTTTGCTTGAGGTAGTCTTTTCACTTTTTGCATCCTTTGCTGGTTGGAATCGATTCTCCTTTTATGACAGTATGCAACAATATGTCCCAGTTTGTGACAGGCATAACAAGTGACAATTTTCATAGGGGGGAAGAATCTCCTTTGATAGCTTCCAAATTTTATATATTCAGGAGTATATGAGCCTTTTTCAGTTGACTGTTTATTTATTTCGTTCTTTGTCATTTGAGGTTCCTTCTTGTTTCTGTTTACTTCATTGCAGGCTTCTACTTCTGTAGGAACCTTCTGAGTTGCTTCATTATCCTTAACAACTTTTACAAAAATGATATTCCTGTTATCTTTTTCTTTACTTGTTTCTCCTTCATAGCCTATCCCAGTTTTTATCAGAGGAGATCTTTGAGCATCTAGTATTTTATTCAACTTATCAGAGCTTGTCATTTGAGGAGTGTTTATTGACAATTTCCTTTGGGTGTTTTCTAATTTCTTCCTCAAGCATACTACTTCTTCTTCCAATTTCTCTTGCTTCTGAATTTTATCCTCAATTTGCTTAAGTAGAGTGTCTTCTACCTTCTTGGCTTCTTCAAGCTCTACTTTCAACTGAATGAGGTCTTCTAAATTTTTTTCTTCTCTTACATATTTGAGGAGAATGTCTTTCTATTTTCTGCACTTTAGTTTAAATCTGTCTATTTCCTCCAGGGCACTTCTTAGCTCCCCCTCAAGATCAACTTCACCTTCTTCCTCATCTTCTAGAAGGAATCCTTCAAGCTCTTCCTTGGCCATCAATACAAATTAAGAGGTTCCCTCTTCATTGGAGGATTCATCTGAGCTTTCAGATGCACTGCTGTCTTGCTGAGCATAAAATGATTTTCTATTGAATCTCTTCCCTTTCTGGCAGTTATTTGTTTTGGTTTGCTCTGTTTCTTGAGTGTGATTCTTTGTTTTCTTATGAGTACACTTATAAGAATAGTGCCCAACTCTTCCACAATTAAAGCATTTAAATGTAAGTTTACCTTTATATTTTCCTGAGCCTCTATCCAATTTTCTAACAAATTTGGCCTCTTCTTCATCAAAGCAAGAGCATATATCTTATTTTTCTTCTTTGTTCTTTTCTATCTTAAAGGCTGCCTCCCTCACATTTGACTTCCTCTGTGGCAGTCTCATCTCATAGGCTGTTAGGTTTCCAAGTAATTGGTTCATGGTCAGATTTTCCCAATCATTTGTTTCTTCTATGGCAGAAACCTTGGGGTTAAAGTTGGATGGTAAAGATCTTAGAATCTTTTGAACAATTACACATTCTTTTATGGTTTCTCCTAGAGCTTTCATGTTATTCACAATTTCTGCAACCCTTAAGAAGAAGCTGGCAATGTCTTCATCATCATTCATTTTTATATTTTCAAACTGAGCTCTATATACTTACAGTTTGGCTATCTTCACCTTTTTGTCTCCCTCATGGATGATTTCTAATGTATCCCATATTTCTTTGGAAGTCTTGTTGTGCATTACTTTGATAAATTCTGCCTCACACAGTCCACTTAAGAGAGCATTCATGGCTTTTGCATTAGCTAGAAAATATAGTTTTTCATCTTTCTCTGAGTCAGACTCCTTTGGGGCATATCCCAATTCCACGGCAGCCCAAACTTCTATTCCTAGAGACATTATGTACGTCCTCACTCTTATTTTCCAGAAGGAATAATTTTTACTGGTGAACAAAGGGGCTTTATTTGTTGAGCATCTTTTTAGACTAGCCATCATGCGGACCTAGGATCTCCTTCCAGTTGTTAAACTGATACAGAAGGAACCTAGCTTTGATACCAATTGTTGAACCCTTGGTTAAACCGAGGGGGGCGGGGTGAATCAGTTTAAGGCAGTCATGTTCTTATTAAACTTTCTTTTATACTCATTCACATCCTCATTTTTTGATCAACTTAATATACAAAGGAACAGAAATATTAATAAGTGAGAAACAGGTATTAAGCAGAATAAATACATAGTATCAACACATAATCATCATGCATATAGACAACGGATATAAGTGGAAACCCATAAGGGAGAAACCCACATCTTATTATTTTTGTGATGCAAATGCAAGCTCCAACTCCCTCTCACCACTGATTTTCTATAGGCTCCTACCTACATGAGGCTACAACATCAATTCTGCAAGCTACAACTTGCAAAGAAGCTCCAACTCCCATCTATTTTCTACAGGCTACAACCTACAGGAGGCTCCTACCTCAGCCAGCTACAACTGACATCTATCAAGCTACAACTTGATATGGAAGCACCCACTTCCTCACTCTTTCAAAAAAAACACATGCTGATTTACCTGGATATCAGCTCTGTTCTGTTCTTTCTTCACTACTGTCCACCATCGTTCATATTTGCCTTATATCATCTCTGAACCTTCACAGCTTCTCTATCTGCTCCTCCTTCTTACCCTCTCTGCCTCATTTCTCCATTCTCTAACACCTCTATGCATATGTTGGTAACATTATTTATGGAGATCACCTCATAACTGTTTGCATTCCACAGGGAATTCGAAATGAACAGGTATGACTCTTTGCCTTCCCCCCATTCGTTTCCTCATTCTTCAGTTCAAGTTATTCATGAGAGTTAATCATTACAACACTCATGGAGTTTTTCCCATGCCTACGGAGACTTGCCTTTGCATCACAAACAATATAAAATTAATTAAAACATTTACATTTACACTTGCAACAGATATATCTGATTCAACCCTTTTCAGTTCTTGGCTCATTGTATGTTTGTCTTTTCTGCTGCTGTCGTTTTCTTTTCAATTTCTGCGGTTACACTATGGTTCTGTTGCAAAACCCATGATCTGCATACCAATGCTCTTCAAATTACAAGCCCAAATATCCGATGGCTACAAATTTCGATTTTGATGCAATGACCGCCGATCGGACGGTTCCGATTAAATTGCACCGTCGCAATCGCAAACTTCAATGGCTTGTTCCATTGCTCTGCCTCCACGCCGATGCGATGACCCCACATTGCATTTATATATATATTGGCTCATATATACTTACCGGCTCGCCTTTATTCATCCTTTAACTTTGGTCTAAAAACCTCGGTGCCAACTTATATTAAACCCTATGTTAATATATCAAACTTTGTTTTAGGACCCAATGACGAAGATTCAGTTGCGGAAGCTTTTCTTTTACATGGAGCCCACACTATGGAGGAACTCCGCCTCATTTAACTTTCCAAATCCGACGGTTGACATTCCATCGCACTATCGCTATCACAATCGCAACTTTCTGTTGTCCAATGTGCCTTTGGCCACTAATCTCTGCCGATGCGATGAGCGAAGGTCCCACCAGCTATCAACCAACTCAGCGCTCGATCCAACGGTTACAAATAACCGTGATCTAACGGTTGTGATTGGATCGCACCATCACAATCACAAGGTTCAGTGGTTCATTCCCTTACTCTTCCGCTGTGCCGATGCGATCAGAGATCGCCACCGTCAATCTTCTATCTTCGATAAGATCTCCGCCGTCGATCTTCAACACTTCCGCTTTAAGCCTTAACATTAAGACTCCGACTTTCGCGTGATGCGACCACCGTTAGATCTTCACCGATCTTGATTCGACGGATATCGCATTCACAATATACTTGCTGTTTAACATTTCCAATTGTCCATGCACTTTTCCCATGCAATCACCGTTGGATCTTCGCCGCATCACATCGGACGGCTATCGCGTTACTTCGACCCCTAACCTTTAATTCTCAAAAATTACGCGAAATAGACAGTTTTAGTATTGTGACGTGTGGTAATATGATACGATCGCATTCTAAATGGAATAAACCACTCATGGCCCAACAGCTGTGCGAAACCAGTGGTATGGTTTCCCAAAAACCACTTTCCTTGCGGGCCCCACTCTAATTACCTTTGTTTGTTTAACTGAACCTTAGGAATAGCGTTAACACCTTTGGAAATGTTTTGGCAATACATCGCTTTAATGAAACTCTTTTGTACCCATGTGACAACCTTCGGAACATTATAATAAAGCACTCAAACCAAAGTTAATTATAATGCGAACTCATATCATTGCATTGCAAATACAAACACTTGCCTTGTGTTTTGTGATTTCGGTCTCTGCTGATGTGATTGTCACCGTTGATCTGCTCAGATCTACGGTCCTTGCTGCTATTGTTCCTCCTGAGCTTGTTCTGTATTAAAGTGCGCATTTCTCTCCTGAGCTTGTTTAGTATAATCTCTGGCCCTTGCTGTGTCTTGCAACTTCGCTGCCTCTGCTTCATCTGCTGCTTCTCCTTCAATTCGCTGCCTTTGCTTCATCTGCTGCCTGAGCTTCAATTCGCTGCCTTTGCTTCATCTGCTGCCTGAGATGCCTCTTTTTGCTGCCCTTGCTGCCTCTGCTCCTTCTCTGTCTCCTTTGTCTTATTGCTGGTTCTTCTTTGTTCTTTTGCCTTAGTGATCAGGTGCTGCTTTTTTCTTCTCCTTTGCCATCAATGACAATATTTCCAACAGTCTGCATCAGTAAAACCACTCAACCTGACATCATTGTCACGAGTGTACTTCAATCCAAGCTCGACAATTGCTCGAAGGTACCTGAGAACATGTTTGGTTACTGCTCAATGTGCCCTCTTCGGTTCCACCGTGAACTGACTTAGGGTATTAATAGCATAACAAATGTCTGGCCTTGTATTTACCAGATACATCAATGACCCTATGAGCTGTCTGTACAGCATAGGATCAGCTTCATCATCATTGGACGTGTCGATTTTCCTCCAGTTGGTAATCATTGGAGTGGTCATGGGTCTACAATCCTCCATCTGGAATCTCTTTAGAATCTCTGTAGTGTATCTTCCTTGACCAAGGAAGATCTCCCCATCCCGCTGCCAAACTTCCAACCCCAGAAAATAGTGTATCTGTCCCAGATCCTTCACGTTAAACTCTTCAACTAAATTCTTCTTGCAATTTGTGATGAGCCTTGATGATCCTGTCAGGAACAAATCATCCACATACAATACTAGTATCAATGGCTCACTCCCTACTCTTAGATAGTAAAGATTAGGATTTGCATCACTCTTGACGAATCCCATCTTCTGCAGATAGCTGTCAATTCGACCATACAAGGCTCTGGGAGCTTGCTTCAGTCCATATGATGCTTTCTTCAATCTGCACACATGAGTCTTCTGATCATGTGTCTCAAAGCCCTCCTGTTGTTCTATATACACTTCTTCTTCTATCACACCATTCAAGAATGCCGTCTTGACATCCATTTGGTGAATTTCCCATCCCATCTGCGCAACAAGGGATATCACAGACCTGATAGATGTGTATCTGGCTACCGGGGCGAAGGTTTCTTCATAGTCTATTCCTTCCTTCTGAGCATACCCCTTAGCCACGAACCTGGCTTTATATTTCTCGATGCTGCCATCTGCAACATGCTTGATCTTGTAGATCCACCTGGATCCTACAATAGATCTCTCCTGTGGTCTGGGTACTACTTCCCAGACATCATTTGTCATGATGGAACTGTACTCTTCCACCATTGCATCAAACCATGTCTGGTGCTGAGCAGCTTCCCGGAAACTGGAGGGTTCTTCGACTTGAGCAACCAAGGCTTGATACCTCTCAGGCTGCTTACGCTGTCTCTTCCTATTCCTGGGATTTCAAAAAAAATCCTCTGCATCCTTTAGAATCTGTCGAAGGTCCCTGCTCGTTCTTCCATTGGTTGTGGGTGGATTGAACGACTCTCTTTCTTGCAAATCCTCAGGAGACCCATCCTTTGGATCACTATGCCTTGGAGAGGCAACTGAATTTTCTGCTGCTGGTTGCTGGGGCTAGACCAGAAGCTCTTCCTCTGACTGTGTAGCAGAAGGCAGTTCTCGTGATCTTCTGAAGGCTTTCTCCTCCATAAATTTCACATCTCTTCGCACCACTACTTTCCTGCTCTCATAAACGTAGATGCGATAAGCCTTTGCATTCTCATTGTATCCTACTAAATACCCCCTTTCAGCAATCATCTCCAACTTCTTCCTCTTCTCACTGGGTACATGACAGTAAGCTATACTGTTGAAGATCCTAAAGTGACTCACTTCGAGCTTGCTGCCAGTGAAGACACTTTTTGGCGTGATATTTCCCAGTACATTGTGAGGAGTTCTGTTCTAAATGTAGACAGTGGTATTACATGCTTCAGCCTATAGGAATTTGGGCATGTCTTGGTCATACAACATAGCTCTGGTTGCTTCAACGATAGTCCGGTTCTTCCTTTCTGCCACTCCATTTTGTTCTGGATTGTATGGAGCTGCCCATTCTCTTTTGATGCCTTCCCTTGCGCAGAATCCGGTGAATTCTTTATCTATGTATTCACCTCCATTATCTGATCACAATACCTTCATCCGCTTCCCTGTCAGATTCTCCACCAGAGCTTTGAACTCTTTAAATCGACTGAAGACTTCATCCTTGGTCTTCAAGAAGTAGATCCAGGTTTTCCTAGAATGGTCATCAATGAAGGTGAAGAAATATTTGGCACCACTAAGAGCTCTTGTGGACATCGGCCCGCAGATATCTGAGTGTATTAGATCTAACACACCCTTGGCCCTATTGTTGCTTCTCTGATATGCTGCCTTGGCATATTTCCCCAATACGCACCCCTTGTAGACATCATTTCACTTGGTGCTCAATTCTGGAACACCTGTGACAGTCTTCTGGAGAGTTCTTAACACCCCATGATGCAAATGCCCCATTCTCCTGTGCCATAACTCATTCAGATCTGTTACATCTGCGCTGCCAACCAGTGCCGTTTGGGAATCAAGTTGCAGTTTGTACAACTTGTTGCTTCTTACCCCGATCTGTGCCTTCTTTTTCCAACTGGGGTGCTTTACATAGACTCTATTGCCAATAAAGTAGACGTCATATCCTCGGTTTTGAAGCTGTGACACTGAGAGTAGATTCATCTCCAAACCCGGCACATGCAGTACATTAGTGGCCCAGATTCTGTTCCCTGCCTCGGTCTGAAAAACTACGGTACCTTTCCCAATGGGAGTGCACTTTGCTTTATTACCCATGGTTATTTTGAAATTCATCTGCTCTTCTTGGTAGTCGAAAAAACAGTCCCGTACTCCCGTCATGTGGGTAGATGCTCACACTGTCAATATACCATACATCTGAGGACGTAGTGTTTGATACACAAGCAAAATCTAACTCTAATCTAGATGCTAATACAGATACATCGTGATCCATCCGTTCTATCGTGCTTCCCCCCCTCCTAGAGGACTACGTGAACCCTTTTGCGCTGTTGCCCTGGAGAACTGCGTAGAGCTTTGTTCACTGATAGATGCCCCCTCTCAGTTGTTCAACTTGGCTCTGATACCATGTGAAAAATTCTCAACCAGTTGCAGTGATAGATTTATTTCTCCTACTTATTATTTCAATAAGTTATTATTTAGAAATCTTCTGACAAATATCGAAATAAATACTACTGCAACATTCACAATTATATATGCAGAGAAAGAAACTGTAGAGAACATAAGCACAAGAATCAATCACATGTACGCAATTATTTTTGGACAAATATCCCTGGAAAAACCCAATGTGGGAAAACCGGTGCAGCAGATGAGGGTTTTATTAATTCTTCAGAAAATGATATCTTTAAAGGGAAATATTCGGCAGATAAACTCTGAACCACCTGAGACCGAATGCCTAGCTCTCTCGGACAAATTTATGACACCTAGAACAACTCCTGTGTCAGTCTTCGTGATTCTTTGCGCAGTCCCAGAGCTGGACTGCATGAATCTGCGTGGAGACTGCGTGGGGTCTCTGCGCTGTAGCCTCAAGCTACCTTCAGTGACCCACTACTGCTCTCCGACCCTGATCTCGATCACCCCTGACCTCCTCCTGCTTTTGCAACTTTCTGCCCTGCAACTCTTCCGTTGAGATCGAATTCTACATCAGAATGGATCTCCTTCGGGTACTGAGTGTGTGCCCGACTTATCTTCCAAGTGACCCTCAAACCTTCTTTTATAATCTTCCTGTTGGAGAACCAACGGCCCAGATTAAAAGATTAATCAATGGATAAGATTAAATCTTGACTTGATCCATGTTTTCTAGAAGATTCACACTCTGAATTATTATTTCCCTTTAATTATTTCCTTTTCCTAAGTTTGGACTTAGGGTCTCCATTAAAATAATTAATTATTTTAATAATTCTTGAACCGAGTGGAATTTCCATAAATTGTTTATGGGTTCTTTGGAATGATGCTGTCCAAGCCTCCCTGCAAACTTTGAGACTTGGAACACTTTCAGATGCTACAAAAATCAACACATGGGTCAATGGATCATTCTCCCCTAGTCAAATTAGCATGACCCAATGGGGGAATGTCTGCCTAATGTCACAAAAACATCAATGGAATATAGGGTTTGTAATGTAATATGGAAAGTGGTAAGTATTGAATCAAAATAGATGGAACAAACTATCTCAATTAAGGCTTCTCAAGTAGTGCCCCTCTTATACCCATTGGGACATTAGGGGAGGTCCCACTGGACTAGGGTTGAAGATGAACCCCCCATTTAAGGTGAGGGAACAAGATCACGATCAAAACCCCTCCTTCCACGTCACCCCATAATCCATGTCATATGCCCAAAGTTCAAACAAGCATAAGCACCAAATTGAAAAATGAATAAAGTACATTTCGTTGGAAGCCCACCTTCGTTCGCTCCTGCGAGATGAGCGAGAATACATATGACTGATGCGGGTGGTGAAGATATGAATGGCACATCATCTTCAGCTAGTGGTGGTTGCAGGGGTTGTTGGCCGGACGACAGGAACAGGGTTGCGGTGGAGCGGCCACCCCCGTAATTTCAAGAGTGCAAATTTTTTTTTGCAAACATGTTCCAAACGCAATTTGTTTTTCAAAGAAACAAGAATTTTTTAGTGGGGCAACCTAATGAGCAAGCATATGGCCCTAGTATTGATATGAAATTCATGGTAATGTTAAATTCTTAACATTACCATGAGATGACTCAGGATGATTGAGAGTGGTTCTGACCTCATTGAATTTCATATCGAGAAAGCAAAATTTTAGATCTCACTCAAAATCCAGCAGATTTATCAGTTTTTTCAGGATTTCAAGATTGTGGGGATTGCAATGTTTCCATTGGATTTTGTCATGTACTAGGGTATGGAACTCATATTTAATCAAGAGCACCAATCCCTCTATGTACCTTGATGCTAGTGACATTGGTTGTCGAACTCCTCTATCATGACTCTACTAAAAATGTACCAATCATTCAAACAAAGTCTTGACTTGACATGCTATGTTTTTTCTATCTTATGTTAATGCTTTGAGGGTGATATCTTATGATCTTATGTAGGTATTTGTTGTAGCATGATTTTTCTGGATGGTAGAGGCCATATAGGGCTTGTTTGTTAATGTATTTTCAGTTCAGAGATACATTGCACTTGATGCTATTTTGGTTATGTGCACCCTTACATGCTATATAAATAAAAACTTGTAACTTGTGGACCTGTGGTTGATGAAGATTGTAACTACTATATGATTGATGTTATATGGGTTAATCCATGTTTTTATGCTTTTTAGTTTTTATAACTAATTCATCATTCTACATGCTTTCTTTGACATTAGACATTTATCGTGGCAGCAAGAGGCCCAAGCATTAGCAATAGATAATAGATTTACTTGTCTTTTCTAGTTTCTAGTAGTTTTTATAACTATTGACTCTTTCATATTTATTATGATATTTTTTGTAAACAATATATGTCAATTTAAGATTGAAGTTTGAAGTTGGAAATATAACTCATTGGTAATGAATTATGAATATGATGCTTCGTGAAAGTTTAAAGTTGAAACATTTCATTTCATGCTAGACATTCTTTGTTATCATTTGGTTACTTGGTAATGGTAATGGTTACAAGTACAAGTTACAACTTTAGTGACCAATGATGATAAATGTTATATATCGAATTTTGAAAGCTTGAAACTTTAAGATTGATGAATCATGAGACTCGATATGTTGTATGCTACTAACTTGTGGACCTGGTTGATGAGGATTATAACTTTAGATGATTGATGTTATATGGTTCAATCCATGTTTTTATACTTTTTATATCTAATTCGTCATTCTACATGCTTTTGTTGACATATATGCATCAAAATATATAAAAATATATATTATATAAATATTAGCTCCTGAATCAGGAGCTTTGAAAACGCCGCTCCCTGCTCTCGGTCCCAAGCAACCTTGGGCTGGAAGAGATGATGGGAGAAAAAAAATTCCTATGGGTTTACCCATTTTTGGTGGGTAACATTTGGCTCTAACTGGGACATGAGCTCACTGTACAGAGCATGATCCATTCACTTGAACAAAGAGTTCATGAGAACTCCAACAATCCCTGGGACTGCAGACCTGTAACCTTCATATTCAGACATATTTTGTGAGCTCTTAGCTTCCCTTGCCAAAATAACCAATTGTATGTGGTGGTTTCCAATATAGTTTTGATTTTCATGAATTTTCCCATCATTTGTGTGTGCATGTGATTACAGGCAACTAGGGAAGACAACAATCTTTATGTAGGGTCCAGTTAGAGCTGCCATCAAAACCACCCTTGTTCTCAATATGTTGAGAAACATTGATAAATGGCCTTGTGAATAAATGAGAAATATCAGTGTATTGGTCCTATTGATATGTGGATCAAAGAAGCTTGCAGTAGCATAAAGAAACCTTGTCACTTTTTTCAATTTTGTTCTACATGATGAAGCTTTCCTAGCAAATATGGTCCAAGCCATGAATAAAATTCCAAAGTATACGTATCTCAATTTTGACATTTCATTGTTTTACTTAGCAACCAAATGCAAGGTAAACCCCAAGGTAATGACGAATTTATCTGTTGGTTGCATTGATTGTATGAATTTAGCCAACACATTTCATTTCTCTTAGAATAGATTAGGGTAGAATTGAATAAGCTCTCTATTATGAACATTAGATGTAACAAACATAAATATATGATGATTAATAATTGATGTTAGTTATTGAAGGGACATGTCCCAAAGGACATGACTAATTGTGAAGGGACACCTTGCCTAGTATATAAGCAGGGTCCTCATTGTAACATTCAATTTAGTTTTTTTTTTTTGGATGTGGTTCACGGACTCCAGAGATCGGTAACTACTATGTCGACGGAAATGGTCCCGGGTAGATCGCGAAGGGATCAGTTCCATAGACTCATATCAGAGCGTAGCCCTTGAGGGTGTTGAGGAGAATTGACCCTGTGACCTCTCATAGCAAGGTGCTTATGCGACGAGTACTCGACCAGTTGAGCTAATCCTCCTGGCTAACATTCAATTCAGTTATTCTATCATCTTATCAATATTTTTTTTTTACTACAACTGTGCACAAATACATTCTAAGGTACAAACAAAATATTGTTTGTTTACTACAGTGGAATCAAAGCTATTCAATCCTCTGGCAATTGAATTGCTGCACAATCCGTCCATTAAGCTTAGGTATTGAAATCATGGATACATATTTCAAGGAATTAAGTGAATCTCATAAATATGAATTTGAATTGTTAAGTGAAATTCGAGAATCATTACAATAAATAAAAAGATCATTTACAAAATCGCTAAAGGCTTTTAAACACTATATTTAACACCTACGATAGAGGTTGACATTGACATGAAATAAACTAGCAATGAGGGATGTTTTAACTAGGAAAATGATGCACTTAATGATTATTCCAACATTAAGCATTTTAGTAGTCCGAGGCCAAGTCTGGGAAATATGGCCACACATTGATTATCTTCTTCAAACTATGACCCTAAATCTATTGATCAAAAGTTGGTAGCTTTGCATTCGTGAGACAGTGGACCCTCTGAAGTCATGGCATTATGAGTTCAGAGGTGGACTAGAGAAGCAGAAATATTTTTTTTCATAGGACAGCCCAATAACTCCCACATAGATAAGGGCAAGGCGATAATTAACAGAGTAGGTGATTTCGATGAAATAAATGGTGGAAGAGTTGCGACTCCAGAGAGTTTAGAAGTAGAAATCTCACATATTGCACATAGTAGTAATTTTCAAATTAAAAGTCTTAGAGAGCCACAAGTAGTTGAAGTGGATGGAGTTGTCGAATGTGAGTGTTGCTTTTGGGAATATCAAATTGACAATATTGTACAATGTAAAAATGGGAATCATTTCGATTTTAAATGTATAGGGAGGTAGCATGATGAAATGATCTATGGAGGTCTCAAAGAGGATGACAATGTATCTTGCATGGCTATTGATCCCTACAACGAGTCAATTCCCTTGTCAGAAATTAAGAGAGCTCTCCCAAATGATGTTATTGAAAGATATGAACATTTCCAGGCCCAACAAACTATATTTGAAGCCAAAATTGAAGACTTGGTTTATTGTCCATTTTGTAACATTCCATATGAAATATATAAGTGTGTACAAGTTTTGGACTGTCCAAACTGTAAATGTTTAATTGCTTCATGTGTCCAATGCAGTGTTGATAATATCGACGATATTTTGCAAAATATCGCGATATTTTCAGGGCAACAATATTTTGGTAGGTAAGTATCGCAATATTTTCAGATTTGAAAATATCGTGATATTTTGAAAATCTTGGCAAAATATCACGATACTTACCTGCCAATATCGGTTAAATATCGCCAAATTTTGAAAATATCGACTAATGTTTAAAAATCTGAAAAAATTGATTTTTTATGTTTGCCAATATTTTCCGATATTTTCGCCTATATTGCCGATAAGATGTTTTCAGAACCCTCGCCGATATTTTTCCTATACCGATATTTTCAACACTGGTCCATTGCAAGAAGTTGAGTCACTTACCATTACGCTGTGAAGAGGTTGACAAAAAATCTGAGACTACTCTTTGTAGGGAAGTTGAAGAGAGGGTGACAAAAGCTGTGATAAGAGAATGTAACATTTTCCATGCGGAGTTAATCAAGACGTATGGATGCAATAAAATTAATTGTAGGTGTGGAAATACGACATGTTAAGTTTGCATACTGACAATTTTGTCTACATGCTTTCATCATTTTTGTTGTTCTGGTAAAAATAATGAAGAACTAGGGAAACCATGTAAAATATGCAACAAGTATAGCTTGATAGAGAATGAGATAGAAGATAAAGTGGCTTTGGCTGCTAGGGATGAAGCTTTGAAGGAATTGGTAGGCAAGAAACTCGAGTTGCTTGATCTGGAAATTGAACCTGCCATTAAAAGACTAAGAAAACTATCATCCACAAAGAAGCAGGGGCACCATATGCAATGTTTTCCTCCATGCAGAATTAGACCTCTACTAGAATTCAACGAACTCGGTGATTAATTTACAAATATGGTTGTACCTCCACCGGTAGCTTTGCTGCAATTATGGGTTATTGGTGATCAACTGGGAAACATGGCCGTACCACCACCGGTACCTCTACAATGATCCTTCTGACTTGGTTGTACCACCACCGGTACCTCTGCCGCTATCCTTTAGATTTGGTGATTAGTTTGGAAACATGGCCATACCCCCATCGGTACCTATTTCGCATTTCATATTTGGTAATGGTGATCGACCTGTAAACATGGTTGTATCTCCATCACCTCAACCAATTATTCGGGTTTGGTGATGGTGATCAACTTGCAAACATGGAATGATTAAGCTTGTAGATTTTGATCACGCCAACCAAATGTAAAGAAGGGGACACGACCGTACGAAATTGTATGGTGACTATTGGCCATAAAAAAATAAATAGAACAATTTAACAAATTATTAAAGTCACTTTATAAAGCCATTATAAAGTCACTTTATTAAATTATAAAGTTACTTTAAAAAAAAGATAATATATATTAAAAAAATAGAGTTTAAAAGGGAAATGGATAATCTGCGATTCGAGATAGTTACTAATGACGAACAACATACCAAAGGCAAAATAGAGAGACGACATTCACAATAGTGTGTTGAACTTGAGAGAATCTTGCTTATTATGCTTTGAGGACGAAGCATTTCGTAAGAGGGTCGCTATGTAACAAACATAACTATATAATAAATGATAATTAGTTATTGAAGAGACATGTCCCAAAGGACATGACTAATTATGAAGGGGCACCTTCCCTAGTATATAAGCAGGGCCTTCATTGTAATTTTCAGTTCAATTATTATATATATAACAAAAATCGCGATCGGGATTAAATCGCCGAGGGGAAAAAATCGGAAAAAATCGTAAAAATCGGGAAAAAATCGTAAAAATCGGGAAAAAATCGTAACATACAAAAATATTCATTTTTTTCAATTTTTTTAATATCTAAAGCATCTACAGCATAAAATAAATGTATTGACACATAAATATGAAAAAAAACTAATATATAAGATGTGTAATATCATGTCTAGTGCTACATCACACATAAAACTGAATCCTGTCCTGAATACTAAGTCCTGAGTCTCAAGAGTCAACTCAGCCTCAAAATATCAACAAAAATATAATAATGTATCTCATATCATGAGTCATAATGTCAACAGTCATATACAAAGGAATGTCAATGCACCATATAACCTATGGTCCTATACTATTGATTTCCTCTGCCCCTCTTGCGAGAAAATACAACAGCTTTGCCTTTCTCTCTAGATGAAGAAGCTGGCGGGACTAGCAATGGGCTCTGTCGTGCTCTAGAAGAAAAAAATGAAGCACCAGAACCGGAACGGGAACCTGAACCACTAGGAGCTAAAAGAGGCAGACCACGTCCTCTACCGGTAGTAGTGGTAGGTGGTGTCACCTCCTCCTCCTGCTCCTCCTCCTCCTCTTGCTGCTGCTGCTCCTCCTCGTCCTCCTCCTCGTCCTCCCCCTCCACTACCTCCTGCTCTATCCAATCAGGGGCTGACTCCATGACAGGCCTCTCAGCCTCAACCCTCCATTCAGCAGTGGTGTCAATCGAATCTAAAGAGATGGCCTCCATATCAGGGGTCCTCTCAAGTTGTCTCACCCACAATCTAAGATTGTAGTAGACGTAAACCATGTCATTGAGCCGCTGACCCTCCAACCTGTACAAGGGTCATAAATTAATAAATTAAATATTTAAAAAAATATATTTAATGAATTCAAAAAATCAGTTGAGAATCGAGATATGTTAAGTTTTTTACCTGTTGCGCCTTTTGGAGTGTATTTTTTCAAATACACTCCAGTTGCGCTCGCATCCTGAAGCGCTACATGTTTGGTTGAGTATTCTAATGGCAAGTTTTTGGAGTTTTGGTAATCTGCCACCGTAGCTCCTCCACCATGCATCTACAAGTTACAAGTTACAACAAATAAGATAAACTTATAATTTATAAAGTTACAAACATAAGAAAATTTTTAAAATAATGAAAATCTTACCTGGCATTTTAGCAGTCCTATCCTGCACAGCCATGTCGAAGCTCAAGGTGCCACCTGCCATTCTGTATACCTCCATCTCTTTGGATATCTCTGCACGTTCTGATGGACTTGGCACCATCTTCTGAACACAAGTGAAAAAGCCATCCATGACCTCGGCATCAAATAGAAAACCACATGAATAAGCAAATGCGGGGTTCAGGAAGAGCCCTGCAGCATGAATGGGACGATGGAGTGTGTTGTTCCATCGATCATCAATCACTTCCCATAAAAGAAGTTGTCTCTGAAGCCCATCATCACCCTTATCATCATAATAGCTGCGAACAGCTTCTTTGGCCCTATCCATGGCCTCATACAAGTAGCCCATTGCGGGCTTCTCTCCATCCACCAATCTAAGAACCTTTACCAAAGGTTCAGTAATGCTGCACACCTCTTCCACTCCAGCCCAGAAACTTTCCTGATATGACACCAACCTGCAGATGGCCTGTCCCTCTGATTTGCGGCTGATAGTCAAAGCACGCCACTCATCTAAAACAAACATTCTCTTCAATTCCCACTTAGAATTCAAGAGGGATTGAAGAGAGATGAAAGAAGTGGCAAATCGTGTAATAGCAGGCCGCACCAACTCCTTATTGTTGGTGAATGTCCTCATCAAATGAAGCACAGATCCATGGTTATATATAAATTTTGTGATTCTCTTTGATGATTCTACAATATCACTGACAAAATCAAGCTTTCCGATGTCCTCCAACATCAAATCAAGGCAATGTGCCGCACAAGGTGTCAAAAATATGCTCGGATACCTCTCCATAAGCATCTTGCCAGCAGAAACATAGTTTGTAGCGTTGTCCGTTATGATTTGGACAACATTTTGGGGCCCAACCTCCATAATGAACACATCTAATAAATCACATAATAATCTTGCATCTTTGACATGTGCAGATGCATCAACGGATTTCATAAACATTGTCCCCTTGGGACAACTGACCAAGAAGTTAATAAGGGTCCTACCCCTTTGATCAGTCCAACCATCTGACATCACAGTGCATCCTGTGATTTCCCATGATGCCCTTAACTCTTCCAATCTCTTGGTGCAGTCAGCTTTCTCATTTTGCAGAATGCGCCCTTTAAGGTCACTCTCTGAAGGGGCTTTGTATCCTGGGCCAACAACAGCGATAGCATCAATCGCAGACTGATCAAATGGATTGGTCCTGGCAACACTGAAAGGAATATCACTCCAAAGAAACAGTTTGCCCAACAACCTATCAGCTTCTTCCTTCTCCTTTCTTTTAAGATAGGAGGTGATAGATCGCTGTGCCCCGGGAGTGGTTCTAGGAACAAAAAATGAGGCAGCAGCGACGGGGCTGCCTGTAGAAGAGGCTGATGCTGAAGAGCCACTACCACTCTCACGCTCAACCACAAACCCTGATATTTGACTTTTTAGAGCTGCTCTGCTGAGTTTAGTGGTTTCTATTTCTCCCAATGAGTTCATGGCTCTTTTGATTATTTCTGGATTGGTGTTTTTGCAAGGGCCTACTTCATGCCCAGGAATTTGTGCCAAGTGGTATTTCAACCTGTATACCCCTCCTGTCATGTGTTGACCACATAATTTGCAAGTCAAGTTTGAACGGTCAAAACCCCCATCAGGTTCACCAAATTCCCATAAAGGATCTAATTTCCTTGGCATGTTGGAAACTTTGAAGTTTGAACTTTGAATGTTGAAATTTGAACCTAGGGCACAAGAAAAATTGCCAGTTAAAAAATAAAATAAAAAAATTACAATTTTACATACGACATTTTGATTTTTTTCACCAAAAAAAAATCCTCAACTCAATCCAAAAATAATTGGAAAAAATACATGTTGAAAGTTGAAACACAAACAAAAATAATGAGAAGAAGCTAAGAGCACAAGAAGAAATAGAAAAAACAAAATTTTACAAACAATTTTTTTCATTTTTGACCAAAATAAACCCTCTCCTCTCAATAAAACAAAAAAAACCAAAAAAACACAACCAAATGCAATCACAAGTGATGAAAAACACATGGGTAATAGAAACCCATGGAAGAACAAGAAAAAAACAAAAAAAAATGGGTTAAATTTGATGCCCATACCTGGAAAAACGTTTTGCCGGAAACACTTGGTCCAAATTTGATTTTTCTTCGCTTGGATTGCAAGAAATTCGAAGTTTTGTCCAATCTTGGGCTTCTAAATCTCCTCCTTCCCTCCTTGGCTCCTTCTTCTTCTCTCCTTGGCTCTCATACACAACGTTGTCCAACGAAAAATGACAAAAAAAAACCAAAAAACCGCATATAAACCCGCTGTCCGCCGGCTCCACGATTAATACCGATCGACTCGCGATTTTTTCGAAAAAATCGCGATTAAATCGCGATGGCGATTTTTTCAAAAAATCGCCCAAAACATCGCCGATGTAATCGCCGGGCTGAAAAAAGCGCGATTTTTTGAAAAAATCG